>JAHWFO010060774.1:28396-348914 GCA_023313115.1 Rhysida immarginata
CCCCCCCCCCCAAGGTAACGTCCTTGATAGACCTGACTTTTATGACTCTAGCACCTTTGTTTTCTACACTGAAATGCCAAAATAAGTAATGGGAGCATTGCACACAAATTTTCAGGTTTTGCTTGCAATTGTTAAAGGTATATAAAATAGGCAAATCACTATCGGTGCTCTCATTATTACAAGTTGTCTGAAACATCTTGCAACATGATTATCACATTCTCAACGATAGTAGAGCTAGACATATGGGACATTCCATTTCTGAAGTGGTGCAGTAATACCACATTCTTCAATCGACAGCGTCAAGGGTGTACAGAGATCACTTCATTTCAGATACTGCTTCCCACCATGGCCAGTAACTAAATGCAGTGGCTAAATGCTAGTGACCAGTAACTTCTGAACAAATTGTTCCTTTGTACAAAACACACGTCACTATGTCAATTAACAACCACATCCAACGAGCAGCCTACGAGAAACAAGTCTGTTGGTGCAACAAAATTTGCCACCGGTGAGATATGGCAGCAGAAGCCCGACAAGAGTGCCAGAGACTCCCAAACATGAGGTCAGAGGTTGCATCTCGCCTGGGCTCAAACATATTCAATGGAAATGTTTAGCTTGGTCCAATGAGTCACATTTCAAATTGGTACAAGCTGATGGTGTGTTTCACGTGTGGTGCAGACTTCACCACCCATACCAAAGTGGTGGTCCTTCATGGTATGGGGGCATGTTTACACAGCAGGTTGGGCCCTATGATCAAATTGGAATTATCATGGACTGGGAATCGTTATGTCCAACTGCTCGGTGAGCATTTGCAGTCCTTCGTAGCCCTCATGTACCCAAATAACGATGAGATGTTCCAGGAGGACAATACACCATGTCACCGGGCCAACACGACTCGCAATTGGTTTGAAGATCATTCTGAACCGTTCCAACGAATGAATTGGCCACCTATGGACCCCATCAAACATATATGGCATATTATCGAACAAGCTATCAAGACTGCATGGCTGAACATTTCTTCAGAGGACTTCTGCCGACTGGTAGAATTGATGCCACGTCAAGTCACTGGGCAGAAGGAGGTTCTGCACCATATTGAATCAGTATCTCATAACTTTTGGCAATTCAGTGTAAAGTTATTTGTTTTGGGAATTTCGTCTACATCCTCTTTGTGTGTATTTAATGTGCCTCTGAAATGCTTGAATCTGAACCTTGGCATGTAATATTTTTATAATTGATACATTTTTGGATATAGGTGTCACATTGGTTTTGATTCAGAATTTTATTATCCCTCATTACTATACGAGTTTCTCTAGTAAGAACAACATCGACAGTTTTGTTAAATCAAATCAATTACCGTAAATAAAAGGATCATTATTTTCCCAAGAATTCTAGTATCCAATTTTCAATTATTCTCAACGTTTGAATACACAAACTTATTGGGGTAATTATTTCGTAGAAGATGGCTAAATTCAAAATGGGAAATAACTAGTGCTTATTAAAATAAATTGTCCCACAACAACCAGTATCAATAATAATGCAACAATATTATTTGGGCGGAGGTGAGAGCAATTGCGAGAGAGGTAGAAGTGAGCACGAGACAGATGAGGAAAAGAGCGTCTGCTTGAGATCAAAAGATGTGGTGCCATCCAGTGATAACATTGCCATTGAAACTCCGCAACATGATATTAATCTAATAAAGATTAATAAGGTAAAGAGGAGGAAGAAGCGTCTTAAGTGTGGGGGCGTGGCAGCGCAAGAGAAAGTGCAGGAGAAGAGCATGAGAGACGGGAGAAAGGAGCAGAAATTCAAGAGAGTTACGCGCAACTGTCCTTGATGCACGTGCACCAAATTCTGCGATACAAGAGGATTCAACTGAGCTCAAGAGCATTAGAAATTTGAATGTGTTCTCTCCATTACGGACTCGAGTTGGCAAGCAAACAACGAGTTTGAAACTACACGAAATTAGCTCGTATAAGTTCAATGGACATTTGTAAGTTCAGCGACGGTCTAACGAGCATTTTTCAGACTTTTGCAGTGAATCACAAACCGGACAATTTCATGAACGCCCCGCTGCTTTGCATCGATTAGACTCCTCCCGTTTGGCAGTAATTTCAACAAAGGAGTAGACCCGATACGACACCGAAGTCTACCAGGAGTTTCCCGTATGCAACTGGCAACAGAGCGGCCAAGAATCCATGATAAAACTACATTTAAAGTTGACACGAGAAATTATCACCAGTGTGAGGACTCCAGTCTCCGCCAATCTTCAAGCCATGACAGGATTACTCTGACGCCTTTAGCGACTTTTACTTTGTTAAAGTCGTTCCCAAGCGTCTTCTGGAGTGTACTACGTGAAGACTTCCACTTCACTCGAGGAGAGGCCCACCATAGTTAGCAAATAATTGCCCCATGGGGTTTTACAGCCTTCGCTGAGGACGGGCTTGGCTGTGTTGTACAAGATTCCAGGTAGGCTCCTTAATCTCTCAATTTGCTCGCTAATTTCTCTTAATAAATTAAATCGCCGTCACACTAAGCCCTTTCAAATTTATTTAACGTTAAATTGTGCTTCTTTTGCTGATTACATTCCTTGCTCATATTCTAGTGTCCAGTCCTCGACCCAGCCTGAAACGCATAAAGCGTTGCAGTATCTGGACGGTGGCTGGAAGCCATGAAGCTCAATTTCAACTTTGTGAAAATTATGCTCACTATGGCTGTTAGGACTTTAATCAAAGTGTCCTAAACTTTGTAACCTAAAATCATTTTTGCCTTTTATATCAGTTACGAGCTGATAAAAAAGAGCAGTTGCTTCTTCTGTTAATTTTCATTTGCCGGTAATTTAATTCCAAATTACCTTTAGTCATTTACAAATTGGGTCAAAATCATCCTTCGCTCTCCTTCGTGTTAGAAGGTGGCTTAATAACTTTAAATTTAACTTTAATAAAGTTATCAGTAATGTATTAGACTTGTGTCCTTTTTATACTCGAAATACACTTCCACTGCGTTTTCTAAATTTTTTATGTGACAATAAGAAAAAAGAAATTCTCCTACTGCATCTTCATCCAGAATCATTCCTGGGTTTCACATACTCTTCGTTTGTCAAGAATCACTGAGGTTCCTCGGCATTGCACATTTCTCTGCTTCCCACTACAAAAATACAATTGGACTGCATAAGAAAACTACCAACACTGATTGATTACAAAAACGTTACTTAATGTATTTAATTAAATAAATTAGATTGCATTGCACATGATATGCATTCACTCCAGAAAATTTGGCAAAGTTGACCTTTAGGAACTGCGAGCACTACATGCACTGCAGAGAAGCATCCATCAAAGACATCCAAATGAACAACTCATTCATAGCAGCTGTTTCGTATCCGCCCTGCAGTGAAGCATCACTTAAAGACTCCACTGTTGACACATAATTTCGCAGCATTTAACTCTGAAGTTATTAATTACTATTAGAAATTAATAAAATTTATTTTAATTCGTAAATATTTAACAATAATCAGTTAATTTTATTGAAATGCTCAGTATAAGAATTTACAAAATTATTACTAATTAATAAGTGATTTAAAAATTTGACATATTAAAAAAATTACTAAATTGCAAAAAAATAAGTTGAGTGGGTCTTGTATCACATAAATGAATTCTGTATATACACTGTCGCGATATGTATATCTAAGGTAAATACTAGGTCGCGATCTGTATATCTAAGTGATACTAGGTCGCGATCCATATATCTAAGGTAATACTAGGTCGCGATCTGTTTGATTGTGATTTGTTTGAAGTAGGATCCTGCTAAAACCCGACCGGTCAAAACTCCTAGAGTAATAGCACAAATGAGGACATATCCCAGAAATAAACCTTACTTTTTATCTGATTTTTTATAATTTATACATAATATAAAAAATTGCGTGCGTATGGGATTGTTGATGGACTCCTTCGGATAATGCGCTCTTTCCTGTTGGATCGACAGTTTGTTGTATCTACACGACATCATTTATCATTGCCCTATAGGCCTCACTGTGGTGTTCCACAATGTTCTGTCCTAGGGCTTTTATTATTTGTTATCTTCACTGCTGACCTCCCCAAGGTGATTAGAAACTGCCATATATTGATGTAAGCAGATGTGAAATTTTTGGTAACATAATAATTGTCTTAATGCTCACCTGCTTCAGCAGGAAATTTATAGTATATGACATTAGAGTGAGCAGAATGATCTTGCAATTAATGCAACCAAATGTGACAAAAAGACCAATTTTATCGAGTTCTCCTAGCCTGTTTGTGGAAATGTGCAAGTTGCCAAGCTCTGTGTCCGTGATCTTGGCGTAATCGTTGATAGCACACTTTCCTATAATTCCCATGTTGACTGTTTGTCTGAAGGCTTACAGAGCTCTTGGTACCATTGTGCGCAATGGAGCCGATTTTCGGTGCCCTTCTACATTTGTTCGGCTCTATCAGAGTCTAGTTTTACCCATTTTGTCCTACTGTTCTGTTTTATAGAATGGGGGTTCAAATATGCAGTAAACTGGATAAGGTGCAAAATGTTTTTCTCCGGTTTCTGAATCGGAAATTCCCGAATTTTGATGTACCTTCAGATCTGTGTGCACTCTCAGACATTAGAATGAAGATTGATTTTGCCTTTTTTAAGACTGTTTTAGTAAGGAAGATGGATGCTCCGAACCTTCTCGAGTCCATTTTCATCCAAGTGCCGTCTTATACTATGAGGAAGCCGTGTTGAAGCCTTGGCCTCCTATTAAAGTCAGAGAAGAATTTCGTCGGGATACAATGTTCAGAATTCAAAAACTATATAATGAGAATTCTGATGTCAGTGATTTATTTAATTTATTTTCCTCATCGTGTTATTATCCTGCCTTTGTGATTATGGTTGTAGTTATTGTTTATCTTGTAACTCTCATTCTATGTGCTCGATACTGTAGTTTCGTGTTGGCTTGAATTAGCTGTGTGAGCACAGTACATGAACTGAATTGAATTATTATTATTATTGATTTTTTATCTTTGTAATTATTATTATATTTCTGTTAATCTGTATAAATAAAATTGTGTTTTTCTGTTTTTTTATTGTCCTTTTTTTAATTACGTTACTTCCCTTTTACTTGTATCTTAAATAACCCAATTTTGGGCCTTTGGCTTGTTGGGGAGCAACATAGCGGCTTGGACTTCCAGTTTATTTGGTGGGTTATTCCCTATTGTTGTTACCTATTATTATTATTATTATTATTATTATTATTATTATTATTATTATTATTTATACCAGATGGTTTGTTTGTTTTTAGTATTTATTTGCGTAAAATGACGGGAATAAAATCATAATCACACAAAGAAACTGTGTTTACACATCAGGTTATTTACTCATATGGTATTAATTGTATGAAATTATACGATTAAGAAATGAGTAAAGAGCGTTTTAATTGTTGGTAATCTTACAAACATGGAAACACGGAATTCTTTTGTGTGATTTTAAAGGACTGTCACTTTACGCAAATCAAATCATACAAGACTCACTTTGTGATACAAGACACACAACTTTTTTTTTTTTTTTTGCAATTTAGTAATATTTTTTAATATATCAAATGTTTAAATTAGTTATTAATTAGTAATAATTTTGTAAATTCTTATACTAAGCGTTTCAATAACATTAATTGATTATTGTTAATTATTTACGAATTATTAATAAACTTTATTAATTTCTAATAGAAATGAGTAACTTCAGAGGAAAATGCTGCAAAATTATGGGTCAACGGTGGCGTCTTTAAGTGATGCTTCACTGCAGGGCAGATGCGAAACAGTTGCTATGAATGAATTCTTCATTTGGGTGTCTCTGAGAGAGGCTTCACTGCAGTGCATGCAGTACTCGCAGTTACTAAAAGTCAACTTTGCCAAAAATTTTATCATGGAAAGATAAAATAATTGGCAACAAAAGGTAAAAACTAATAAAACATTATACTCTATGTAGCAGAAGTGGAAACTCTGGCACAAAAACTGAATATTTTCATTCCAGTTTATTGTATTCAAATGCCATTACTCACTTCACATCACTAATACAATTGTAAGTATCTGTTAGAGTTTTCATGACTTTTGCATTTATGCTAATAAAAATACACCAATATTTCGTTTTGAAGCTTTAACAAAAACACAAACTCAAATTGGCTTTAATAAATTTCAACCACGTTCAGTGAAGTCTATTGCATTTAGTGATGGTACCATCACAATTATAAACGGAAGCTAACCTAACACAAGTACAATAGGCTGCAAGGATAGAATGTTTGCCTAAGTCAGGACAAATGAAATCTAGTACAGAAAAAGAACAAGCGTGGCTGTTGTGGATACTCGTAAAAGTGAAGGAAGATTTTAATGTGACCGTGAGTATTTCAACAACAAAAATGTTTACATTAGGCAAATTTGTTTGAATACGTAACTGTCAAAAACAGAAAGGCAGAACCATGAAGCATCAAGACTACAAGGGTAGCCCAGAAAGTAATGCACCACAATTCTTTTCTCCATCCGCAACAATGGTACAGATGCGAAACTTGAGATATGAGTTCTTTGAAGTTTTCGGAGTGTGCATGCAAGTTTCTGTTTCTTCCTAAAGATGGCATACGTGCAGCAATGGAATAACATGGAGTTGGTAAGTGATGTACATTACAAGCAGCGTGTTGTCATTGAATTCTCACTGTGGAGCAAGAAACTGTTGGAAACATTCACAAACGTTTATGTGCAGTTTATGGAGCATCAGCAATCTAAAGAAATACAGTTAGTTGCTGGGCACAGAGCGTGAGGCCATCAGAAAGCGGTTCGGTGGAGCTCCAAGATTTGCCGCGGTCGAGGTGGCCATCCTAGGCTGTTGCACCTGACAAGATGCAGCGTGCTGATATGTTCATTCGTCAGGACCAACGCAGACTGACTAGGCAGTTGGCGCTGGAGCTGACAATCAGCAAAGGAAGTGTGGGTGAAATCATCCGTGCGCTCGATTACACAAAAACATTAACACGATGGGTTCTGTGCTGTCTTACGGAGGAACACAAAGCTCTGAAAGACAACATTTCTTCTGAGTTGCTGCAACGTTTTAAAGCTGAGGGGGAAGCCTTCTTGTCCCGGACTGACAGCTGATAAAACCTGGGTGCACCATTTTGAGCCCGAAACAAAACTACAATCGATGGAATGGCGTCATCCGCACTCTCCACAGAAGAAAAAATTCAAAGCAACTACTTCTGCTGGTAAGGTCATGATCACTTTGTTTTGGGACTGTAATGGTGTCACAATCATTGATGAGAGCACCATTAATTCTGAAGTGGTGTCATATTCATTGTGATGGTTTGGTTTGTTTGGTATTACCGTCCTTTTCAACAGCCATGGTCATTTCAGGACAGCGTTATAGGGGCCGCAAATTTTGCCTCGCAAGGGTTCTTTAATGTGCAGCCGGCAAACAACTACTTTGGACCAACTGCTCTACTTCCCTTCCAAAGGAAGTGCGTGATCATACCCGCGATCAAACCTGCGATCTCAGGCATCAGAGGAGGCATATGTGAACACATTTACCAAACTCAAGAAGCGCTTCCAGCAACTTGGACGCCATAACCCAGCTGATTGTCTGCTTTAACACTATAATGCTCGCCCTCATGCCAGTTTGAGGATGCCTGAATACATCACAAAATAGGGTTGGACATTGTTACCCCCATCCACCCTATAGCCCTGACCTAGTGCCCTCAGAGTTTCACTCGTTTGGGTCATTGAAGAATACCATTCATGGAAGACTTGAGAATGACGAAGAGGTGGTTCGTACAGTGAAGACCTGGCTGCTTGAACAGAACAAGCACTGGTACCGACAGAGCATATATGCCCTCGTGTCTCGCTGGAGGAAGGCCATAGAACAGGACGGAGATTATGTGGAAAAATAGGGAGTGTAGAAGAAGCATCATTCTTTCTCATGTACAAGTTTCATTGTATTCAATAAATCAATTCATTTTTTTATTCAATTATTTATTCAATAAATAATTGTTGAATAAAAAAATTGTGGTGCACTACTTTCTAGGCTAGCCTCGTATTTCCATATGCAAATGCCCTTACATCTTCAATTATGCTAAATTTCTTGACACTATGGATTAAGTATTTAGCATAATTTTGCATATTTATCGAGTTGCCAAACTTTTGGCATGCAAATGTACTTTAAAAAATGCTCTATTCATTTTCCAATCTAAAATTTATCAAAACATTATTTGTTATCTGTAGTTATAAGTTTATTTTTAGCTTTTTGCCTGAAAACCAGTAGTTGCCAAACTTTTGGCCAACGGTTGTAGTATGCTCCAGTCTAAATAGCAATTTTAAAAAAAATGGCTGCAAAGCTCAGTCACCCTCACAATTTTTTAAGAATTTTTTATATTTTACCCGTCACACATGAATTTGTTAAGTGCTCCACAGTAGTAATATCAGAAATTTTAGTTTATTCAAAGCTGCTCACCTGTTGAACTCGGGTTTGTCTCTTGACCGTTGACAGCGAAGAAACACGAACATTTCATACGCTTTTGTAGTTAAATGTTGCAAAAGCTGTAAATACAATTAAATATAGGGTTATTACAGTTGAATAGTCTCATAAAATTTATCAGTATCCATTAAAATTTCACTGAAATTCAAGATTACCTCTTCTACGGAGACTCACTCAGAGCACCTGCAACAGCTGATGCTACTTCGAAAATGAAAGCGAAAAACGGAAGTAGCTGGTTTCGCCACCTGACGGTGGAAACGTTGTCGCCACCTAACTTTACTTTCAGTTTCCGTTTCGTTTCCGTTGAGTGTGTGGAAACGAAATTAGACTAAAATTAGAACAAAAATATATAAGAATGAATTGAGATATAATATCATATAATATGTTTGTATTTTTTAAGAAACAGATCAATGTTTTTCCTACTAAGATTCTTTGAAAATGCTAATTAAACTCGTGATTAGTTACTAGGCAACCGTTCTGTATACATTTTGAACGCCAACTCCTGGGGCGCTTCCTCATTGATGTTTAGTGGTGATCAAAGCGAAACATTGGCGACCGCATCATTACTCTACTTGCTTTCTTTTGCCGTTAATTTCTTTCATTGAGATCAAAAAATGGTGTCCGATACAAGCGATTAGATTATTATATTATAGGAATGATCGCGATCGTTATGAAGCATTTTACAAACAACAATGCTGAGTGATCAACGAGCTGGGTGGAGGAGAACCCTCATATTATTTGAGTATATTTAAAAGCTCCCGAATCTTCTCCCTTCTCTTTGAATTTTTCGTGCACTCCGATCGATCTTATTACTTTTCATTACTACTAACCTAACGAGATCTTTTTTATATTCCAGGATCAAGTGAGAAAAAGAAATGATTTTGTGCTCCTCTTAATATGCAACCTCGAGCATAGCCATGAGATTTAAAATTACAGTCGGCAAAACAGCAAAACATATCCTTTTGTTTGATCATAGTATCTGTATATTATAATAATTTTCACCTGCCGATTAACATAAACCATACAACATCTCTTTGATATCTATTGAAAACTATTAAATTTTTTCTTTAACATGTTTTTATTGTACATTATTTGGAATATGCCTTATATATGACTGATAGAACCCTGCCGAGATTCCAAGAGTGCTAAGGCACGGGTCTTGTCACTCTCAAGTTCTGATCCCACCAAGGGCATGGATGTTTGTGTCCCTTTACTAACAAGATTGGAAGGCCAAGCAAAGCCTCAGTAGGCTGATTCCCTGCTAGGTTAAATTTCAAATACATCCGATAGTTATTTAACATCTTCGACACTAATAAGTAAAAGAGGACTAGAAAATCCCCTTTTGACTATATTCACTCCCTTTTATCATTTTATGCATACTGGTTAAAAACGCAAAAAACGATCCACATCCGTATGAAAAAGGAAAGAAAATTACATTTACACCTCTCTCAGTATCGCCAAACTTCTATTACTTACCATGTATTTTACATCATTTTCTCCTCCCTTTAAAGTATGCACAACACAGTTATAACTTCTGGAAGATAACACATACCAAATCAAGAAATGGACCATCTAATAACAATCCATCATTAAATGTTCAGCAGATATCTAGTGGTTTCTCTTAGAGATTGTTCTATGGATATCCTATTCATATTTAAAATTTTTATAAAAATTAATAAACGACCCAAAGTAGATTCAGGGCTATTCCGTAACAGACAGGAGCCTAATACAGGTTTGTTAATAACAGACAAATACAAATATACATGTCCTCACGATTCGAATCTGCGACCTGCGACTTGCTAGTTATGAACAGTATGTTTATTAGTTTAATTTCCCTACATCTTAAATAGTATTAAATTAGACTTCATTAATTGAATTCAGTTAACTCAATTGAATTGAATTCAGTGCATTCCCTTAAGTTTCAGCTTTGCATTGCAACCATTAGATCGCTAGAATTCTTTATATCATGATTTTGATTCTGACTATGAGTATTTTTGAATTAGAAATATGATATGTTAGTTCTGAGATTAATCTGAACTGTACAAGTGTTTTCTTTCACTGAATTCTATTCTATTTTTTGTTTTATTATTATCTGGGCAGTGAAGCAAAAGATTCTCAGTGAGGGGAATGTTTTGATGCATTGTAGCTTCTACATTCTTTTCTTCCTCGCAAATAATGGGAACTTTCCTCGTAACTTTTTTTGTTGTGAAAATTGGTAACCATAGCTGCTTAATTTGTTTTCTCGTTATGCCTATCTTGATTATTTAGGATATTTGGTTATATACAAGGGGGAACAAAAAGAGTAAATACCGTAATAACAAAAATTATAGAATGTTATTACGGTATAAGTTTTTGGCATTTTCAATAAAGTTTCATCAACATTATAAATACACCATTGCCATTTGTACACAATTCTTTACATTTATTGTTGCTGTACCTAAGGCAAGATTTCTTGTGTATGAAAATTATACGTTCAATATCCTTAATTATCTCACATACCGATTTGGTTAGCTGTGTTGGTTGGGCCAACACAGATGAAGTCTATTCATGTGCAGATGATCATATTATCTATCGATGGAATCTTTTGACCAATGAAACAGTGAAGGTAGCAGAATTAAATGAAGATGCATATCCAACTGATATGCATTGGTTACCTAAAGTTGCTTCCTCATCTAAAAAGCAAGGAAGTGTAGATCTTTTTGTACTTACTACTACTGATGGTGAGAATTGTCATGCAATATCAATGTTTCCAAATTAAATTTTATTTCGTTTAATTAATTTGTATTCTTATTGTACGCATTATTTTGATTACTGCCCTTCCAGGTAAATTTCATTTCATCTCCAAAAACGGAAGAATTGAAAAGAGTGTCGAAGCCCATCGAGGAGCAGCATTATCTGGAAGATGGGGTCATGATGGTCTAGCGCTAGTCACAGGTGAGCTGTATGTTATCCTAATTTGCTTTAAAAACACTGCATGGCATAATTTTATTCACTGAAAATGTGTAGGATTGAAAACGAATCTGAAGAAAACAAAAGTTATATTCAATGAGTTTGCAACAAGAAAACAAATTGCAAACAAAAGCACTGAATTAGAAGAAGTCTATGGGTTGTTTGTTTAATAAGTGAACTGGGCCTGTGATTTCTCATTGAATAAAGTTCACATATTTATCAAACAAACGGACATTTGTTATGGTTCGTGCATCTCGGACAAGAAATTGCTATGGATGGAAGTAACTTGAACGAAGCCAACAGAGAAATCAAATAGGATGGAGCAATTTTTTTAGAAAAAATTAAGGATTACACTAGAGTAATATATCTCTATGCCTGAAAAGATATCTCTGTATCTTCAATCATTGTGGTACTACCAGCTCTCACTTACGGAGCAGAAACATGGAAATACTAAGGCCACTGATGATTACAAACCACTCAGATAAGCATGGGATGGTGTATGCTAGGTATCACAGGGAGAGAAAAAAGCGGACTAAATTTAAAAGCAAATGAAAGCTTGATGAAAAGGATGGACAACTCAAAAGTCAGCGAAGGTGCACATATTGCCAGAAGACAACGGATGGACTACATCTTCCTTGAGTGGTATCCATGAAATATTAAAAGACCACATTGATGATAGTAGGAAACTGGTGAGCATCCACCGGAAAAGAAAAAAAGAGCACATTGGAAACACTGAGAGGAGATCTATATCCAGTATTGGATTGATAAAAGTTGAATACGGTGATGATGATGATGATGATGATGATGATGATGATAAAGACACATAAATTAACCTAATATCAAACGTAGGATTTGCTATGGGCTCCAAGATTTCGAGGCTCTGCCCTACGTCTTACCACATTTATAACATACTCTAAGTGTTGCACTAGCATAATTTGATACTGCTCATAACGTTTCTTGAAAAAAGCTGAAATGGCTATGGTTTCTTAGTAATGTTTAATTGAATGCAGGTATTGAATACTGGTCCATTCTTATCCATGGCTTTTACCAAATTTTTTACAAGGCTGAGCTTGATGTGTAAAGGAGGAATGATGATTTTTGTGTGGTTCTGCCTATGGTGGGTACATTCGTTTCTCCAAGCTTAAAAGATGCTCTCGGAGGCCAATCTTTCTTGATGTAGTGCAAAGTGATTGCTGTGCTGTCCCATAGATAAATAAAACAGCAGTACTTTGTATATTCCTGCTACAAACCCATCAGCAGAGACACTACCTTCATGTGAGCACAGATCCGCTATCCATACTTGCTGTAGTTAATCCTCTCCAATAGCACCTATACAACAGACAATACGTCAATATCTCTGCAAAGAGAGCCAATCAACTTTTTTCATTGTGATATTCATGTTCAGCATGTTTAATTCATTTAGGATTGGATACTTTCACCTAAGAAGCAATTTCATTATTGCCCAGTGTAATAAGATTCTGCTCCTTTAAATTACGTTGAATCACCTAATATTACTCAGAGCTCATAGAAAAGTTAAAATTAATTTTACACTATGTGATAAAATGAAAATAATATTAAGTATTTGCACTTATTTTTGTTTTAATGTTTATTTTTATTTTTTTAATGTGTTTACAGCTGGAGAAGATGGCTGTGTGAAAATTTGGTCAAGAAGTGGAATGTTAAGATCCACTCTGGCTCAAACGGGTACTGATCACAATACATGTATTAAATTTATATAACTTGCTTTAGTAATCTATTCATATTAAGACATAATAAATAATTTTCCCCCTGAAATTAATTAGTATGCCATTATTACTTAGGAACTCCTGTCTATAGTGTTGCTTGGGGACCTGATTCTAATGAAGTGTTATATTCATCTGCCAAGTCATTAATAATTAAAGCCTTACAGCCATCAGTTAAGCCTATTCAGGTAAAGTCACCAGTTTTACCCAAGCAATAGGAGATATCGCGATCTGCGGCTTCCCTGTCTAACCCACTCCACAGAGCATACGGCTCATGCACAGCGCATATGCTGTGTGCAGTTAATGACGTAATTGTGGGCAGAATTTCAAAATGGAGGGGTAGCACATGCTGTTCTGCTATTATATTTGAAATATGCCTAATTATCAGCATGTAACACATGGATATAATTTAGATATTAGGAAAAAAGAAAAACTTAGTCATGTATCCATGGATAAAACGTCAACTTTCATCCATTCCCTCCATCTTTTGAACGTAGAAAGAGAAAACTGTATTTGGATTTAGTACGAAGAGAGAAAAAATTTGTATTGCGCATGTCTAGAGCTTGAGCATTGTAAGGAAGCCGCATATCGCGATACCTCCTATTAATTGAGAATAAATATTTGTTTAAAAAAACAAATTTTTTTTTCTTTCCTTTTTTATTCAAGTGGCGAGCACATGATGGACTAATCCTTAAAGTTGTATGGAATCCAAACAATAATTTAATTCTTTCATGTGGAGAAGACTGCCGTTATAAAGTAAATATTATTTTCTAAAACCACTCATCAGTATCTAATTCAGGCCTTTCTTTTATTTTTAATTCTTGAAATGTTTGTTTAAATACGCGTGAAATGAAAACTTTAAAACAATCTTTGTTTTCTTAAGGTTTGGGATGCTTATGGAAGGCCTCTGTATACTAGTCCAGCCCATGATTATCCCATAACAGCTGTTTCATGGTCTCCCCAAGGAGAATACTTTGCAGTCGGATCTTATAATACACTTAGACTGTGTGATAAAATTGGAGTAAGCAAAAGTTTATTTATCAATATGTTAATCTCTACAGCTTATAACTAAATTGCTATAGTCAGTGTTTGACGGCATGCCAAGATTCCCTTTTGTCCTCAAAAGTAGCCCAAGCACTTATATGTGAAGTTGAGTTATCTAATTGCTGATGTTCACCTGATGTAAACTCTTTATTTAAACCAACTCTGTAATATTCTATTATTCCTTACATATCCAGGGATCTTAAATGCCATGAAATAAGATCTTTCGACAAGAAATTTAATATATATATAATTTTGTATACTGTAATGGATATATAACAAGTATTCCATATTCAGCTCATTGACCATCCCTTATAGACTGAGTGGTCATTTTATTAGGTATATCTTTCTATATCAAATTTGGCTTTTCCAGGCAGCCATAACAGCTCAACTGGGCATGGACTCCATCAGTGTTAGGACCACAGCACAGGAATATCTTCAATAACTGCTGCAAATTAAGGGCGATTGTTATAACTGAACAGATTGTTTGGGTTTATACCTGATCTGAAGACCGTGCAAGCCTTTAATATATGGCAAACTCTTGGAGACACTATCAGAATCTGAATGAGGCCAGTTTGTTGCATGTGGCATGTCATTCGGAGTATGGAATAAATGTTAGAGGCTGATGATGTTTCTGTTATGTTCTGGGAAATGATGAATGAATGGTAAATATTAGGTTCCCCTATTCATATAAACTTTGCTCTGAATGTACATTATACATTCCATAGCCCTTAGTCATCTTTCAGCATGACAATTATATAAAGCCTTATTTAATGTCTTGAGTGATTCTGGGGCATGGTCAAAAATTTGATGTACATGTACTTAAAATTTCTATTGAGATCAAATGGGCTATTTGGCTGTGAAAATAATCTCCTGCCTACTAATTTATAGCAGCTGCTTGAGACACCGAAGATATTCCTCTAGAGTGGTTCTGAACGTTGATGGAGTCTATGTGATTTGTTAGTGTGGCTAGATGAGGTCTGATCTACTACTAGATTATTATTATTCTTCCTGTTATTTTTGAAAATATGTAATTTCACGATTTTTTTTTTTGACTGCTTTTTCCTTGCAGTGGGCACATTCACTTGATAAGCCAAATACAGGCAGCCTTTATAATATTGCTTGGTCAAGTGATGGAACACAAGTTGCAGCTGCTTGTGGTAATGGTCATGTGATTTTTGCACATGTCATCGAAAAGTAAGTAGCTTACTTCAAACTTGACTTCAGTTTTTCAATTCCTCACACTTGACATCTCTGCTTTATTACCTGTATTTTTTAAAAGGCGATTAGAATGGAAAAACTACGAAGCTACCGTGACAGGACGCAAAAGCATCAAAGTTCACAATGTGGTTGATGACGTATGGGAAAAATTAGAATTCCGAGACAGGATTATTAAAACTTCCCTCTCACACGCGCATCTTATTGTAACTACAACTACACAATGCTATGTTTACAGTACAAGAAACTGGAACACACCAGTAATCTTTGAACTGAAAGAACGAAGTGTAACATTAATCATTCAAGCAGATAAGTATGTATAAGTTGTATTAATAAGACCTTTTAAAATTAACACTAAATAAATTTGTCTTCTCCTGAAAAGCTTTCATTGAATAGCTTCAATATTTGTTTATATGCAAAATAGAAATATAACAATTATACACTGCATTTTTTTTTTCAGGCACTTTTTACTTGCAGAGAGCAACAACGTTTATCTATATTCTTATGAAGGGCGGTTTCTTGGCAGCCCAAAATGGTCAGGTATGCAACCTGACGTTCTCAATCAGCTTACTATCAGCCTTAGTAACGACACTATTGCTATCAGAGACAAAAATGATGAAAAAGGTAGTACAGGAAAAGTAACATTCTTAATATCTGATTTGTGAGGTTATTTTTTTAAGATTTTCATCTAATAATTGATAACATTATGTATATTGATTTTGTTAATTCTAGTTGTTCATTTGTTCGATACTCAAAGCAATAAACTACTAGGAGATGGGAAGCCTTTTATGCACAAGGTTGGTTACATTATTGTCCCAGAAATACAGAAAAATAATTTTTACTCTTTTCCTACTTGATTAAGCAATATAGTGACTTAGGAATGTTGAATAAATTTAGATATATGTATAAAAATGCATTTTGTATTTATATAATATTCAAGAGTACAGGGTCGGGACACATTAATATGACCACCTTTCCTTGAACATGTTGGAACGTCCCATGGTATGCAGATGAAAAATTATTGCATATCATAAAAAGCTGACAACAGCAGATGTGTAACAGCATCCGTTACACAGCAATTGTCGCAGTCATGGGCAGAGCAAGTGACCTGTCGGACCTCCAAAAGGGGATGATCATTGGCTATCGGGCCAAGGGGGGGCAGCATTTCAGGAACGGCCACCTTTATGAACTGCTCTAGGGCTGCCGTTGTGAAGGTGTACCGCGACTGGACGAACCAAACGGTTTCGAGCAACCCCACGGGCCATCGATCCTAGAGGCGAGCGTCGGTTAAGATTCCTCTTGAGATTGGGGCTTTGGAGCAGGCGTATGATAACAGCACCCATGTTGACACCTGTGCATCGCCGAAAACGCCTCCAATTCGCAATGGACTATCGCCATTGGACCTCGGCCGAGTGGAAAAGGGATGCTTTCTCCGACGAGTCACGGTTTCTGGTGAACAGAGTGGACGGACGATGGAGAATTCGCCGGGAAGCATCCGAGAACGGGCATCCCGACACCATCGTTGTCAGACGGAAGGCTGGTGGGGAAGGTGTGACTGCTTGGGGGATGTTTTCGTGGTATGGTCTGAGTCCACTGATACTGCTGGGGAGGATACACTGAATGCTGTTCGTTACTTGACGATCGTCGCAGACCAGGTACACCCTTCATGTCGACAGTGTTTACTCAGGGTGATGGCACCTTTCAACAGGACAATGCTCCCAGCCATTCTGCCAAAATTGTCCACGACTGGTTCGAGGAGCATGAGGATGAATTCAAGCTACTCCCACGGCCACCAAACTCTCCGGACCTCAACCCATTGAACATTTGTGGGACCATCTCGATCGCCATGTCCGCAAGCTGGACCCTCCACCACGCACGGTGATGGAATTACGGGGTGCACTGATCGTCGAATGGTCCCAGATATCTGCAACCACCTTCCGAGGACATATTGACTCTCTGCCACGTCGACTAGCTGCTGTGCTTGCCGCCAAAGGTGGATATTCCCGGATACTAGCAGGTGGTCATTTTAATGTGTCCCGACCCTGTATATTCCTGGCAACTGGCAGCAAAATATTAATGTCTTTGTTTCCAAGTATCAGTAATTCTGTTTCCCAGGATGTTTTGTTTACAAGGATTGTACGAAAGCTAAAGCTTGATAATTTTAAAAATTGCGGTTATTTAATTTATACAGGGTGTCCTAAAAAAGAGTGATGATTTTTAAACTGGAACAGCAGTCAAAAGGTGATTGTTATTAAAGTTATTTTTGCAGGCGGTTATTGTGTGAAGTTGGAACTTGTTTTTGTAATTTTTTTATGTTTTGCGGACCGATCTTTTCAGACTGCGCTTAATGATATTTAATAACCTTTAACTAACGTGGTGACATATTTGTGACAGTAACAATGCGGTCTCAAATTAGGAATGGAATATCTTTAATATGTTTAATGCTTCTGTAAATAATTCTGTTGGATATTAAAGTAGTGGCATTACAGAGTACAAAAAACAAAAAATTACTTTTAACATTTATTATTTATTATCAATATTCTGTCAAAGGAGCTTTAAAAATTTACATCAAACTTGACCCACAACATTTGCAGGCATGTTACGTTATATAATAATATAAAAGCAAGACTAAACTAATACTTTATTTTTTCTTAATAAACCAAAACAATTAGAAAAACAACCTTTTAACAAAAAGAATGGCAGTCTTTAAGTTTTCACAATAGTTTTTGCAAACCTAACATTGCATGCAAATCAGTTTCTTGCAGAACAACACAAAAAATGAGAAGTCTTCCGTTTATTGTTTACTAGACAAATTCTATGCGTTTCCCTGCTCTTAGGGCCCAGAAATTCTGGAAAATGACGTAGCAGGAAAACTCACACAAATATGATGGTGCGATCAAAATGACTGCGAAAAACTTTTTAGATTATTTTACATTTCAGTGGTTATATAGTAAATTTACCTCGAAATTACTAAGATGCTGAAGCCGAGAATGAGTGGAAAAAAGTTAAATGTAAACAATCCACAATGGGTGTGAGATTCCTGAGAGGTTAATGGCCTGCACGTTTAGTGCCATCATGACTGACCGCAGACATCCAACAATGCCCACCAACTCATCCGAACCACTGAATCGTGTAAATTTCTTGTACAACTGTGTTACTGTATTCGGATGAGTTGGTGGATAATGATTAGTTTAATATTTTTAGAATTGTTATTGCAAGAATAATACACCTTGCCTTTAGAAATAATTTATGGACAACTTATTAAAATCTTTTAATTGATAATAATCATTTTAAATGAAAATTTTTCCAACATTTAGAATTAAAGTAAATGTATTTTTTTTTTAAGCTTGCCATCACAGAGCTGGCATTGGATCAGTGTGGATCACCTAATGAGCGGCGTCTTGCATTTATAGATAAAAACAGAGACTTGTATATAACTTCTGTTCGAACATTTGGATCAGGATTTCGTCCATTAAAATTAGGTAAGATTTATAATATTTTTTACATCATTGGATCTAAAAAAATTCCACAGTTTCTTAAAATTAAATAAAATCTGACATAATTTAAGTACTGAAATCTCAATACATTTATTTCAATGCAGCTTTTATTGTAAATGAGCCTTATAAAAGGAAGGAGGAGGAAGCACATTTCAAATTCATTTTTCTAAAAATAAAATTCTGACAAAACTGTAGGAGAAAAATAATCTAAATATGCCAAACAACACTGCAGTTAAATAAAACTGGAGCCAGTTCTCGCACTTCTATAAAATAAGATTGGAACCAGTTTGCAATATTATTACACACACCGGCCAATGAATTAGAAACCTTAGTTCAATATGGTATTGACCCTCCGTTTGCTGTTTCAATAAAGTTAGCAACCTTTCTATTGATAAGCAAATCTTATGAAAAGACCATTTTCATCTACATTGACTTTAAATTCTTAAGGATCACTCAGTTTTTTGTTGTTTTTTTTTGAGGTGAACAAAAAAAAAAAAAATTGGCCATACAGTCGAACCTCGATCGATCATCCTCGTTTTCCCAGGACCACTGTTGTTTTTTGTTGGTCCCTGTGCAGTTGCTATAAAAACCATGCCAATAAACCCGCATCCATCGTTCCTTGATCTACTGTTTTCCTGCACATACTTACTTACTTACTTACTTACTTTTCAAACCCGCTTATCCGTTAGGGTCGCGGGGGCAGCAGCCCTATGGAGGATCTCCAGCGATCGCGATCTTCCGCCATCAGGCGCATGTCCTCCCTGGTAATATCCAAGCGACTCGAACCCAGATTCTCCAGGTAGTCTAGCCACCTGGTTCTAGGCCGACCCCTTGGTCTCTTACCCACCGGCTTGGAAAATAACAACTGCCTAGGAAGACTAGTTTGCGGCATCCGAATCACGTGGCCATACCAGCGCAACTGAGACCTCTCAATGCGGAGAAGTAGCAGCTCAACACCTAAAGATTCCCTTATTGTGCTGCTGTACGCTCTATCTAGTAGGGTAACACCTGCAACACCTCTCAGAAATCTCATTTCGGCCGCTTGTACCCGCGATCGCACTCTTTCGGTCATTACCCAAGCCTCATGACCATAGGTGAGAATGGGGACAAAGATGGATTTGAAGACGGAGAGCTTAGCTTTGTTACTCAGCTCGCGTTTCGTTACCACGGATCGCCACAGTTCACGTCTGACACAGCTTGCTGCACCGATCCGAGCATCCAATTCTTTCTCCTGCCGTCCATCACTCGTGAATGCAATCCCGAGATACTTGAATTTCTCCACCTGTCTCAATGAGGCTCCACTAACATGGAGAGCGCACTGAGCAGGCTGTCTTGAAAGGACCAGAACCTCGGTTTTAGCCACACTGATCTTCATCCCAGCTTCTTCACATTTGGCTGCAAGCCGGTCTAGTGCATGCTGAAGGTTCGTGCGAGAAGACCCAAGGAGGACAAGGTCGTCAGCAAAGAGCAACCTCTCCACCAGGCAGTCGCCCACACCAACACGCTCATCGCCTCGGCTGCCCCTGTCTATCCAGTCCATAAAGATAATGAACAAGATGGGCGACAGTACGCACCCTTGGCGGAGTCCAACACCCACGGTGAACGGTCTTGACTTAATGCCATTTATCCGGACACACATCTCAGAGCTTTCGTACAGAGACATGATAGCAACCAGTAATTGCCCATCCACTCCATACTCTTGCAACACTTGCCAGAGCTTCTCCCGAGGAACTCTGTCATATGCTTTTTCGAGGTCCACAAAGCAAGCGTAGACCTCTTTTGCATACTCCCAGGATTTCTCAAAGATTTGCCTTAGAGCAAAGATGTGATCCGTCGTGCTTCGGCCAGGTCGGAAACCACACTGCTCCCCCGACAGTTTGGAGTCGACTATTTCCCGACTTCTCTTCTCCAGACACTTAGCGTACACTTTCCCAGGAATGCTGAGCAAAGAGATGCCTCGATAGTTGTTGCAATCTCTCTGGTCTCCCTTTTTGAAGATAGGGATCACAATTCCTGTCTGCCATTGCTTAGGGGCCTGTCCAGATATCCAAGCAACCTGACACACTCGAGTCAGCCACAGGATACCATCCTGATTTAAGGCCTTTAACATCTCGGACCGGATTTCATCATCACCTGCAGTTTTCCTGCACATACCATTAAGAATTTTTGGTCCCAAACGACATTTTCCAGATTGATTGTTTTTTAAGCAAGTTTGAAAAAAATATGAAATGATTGCACTTGGTTGAAAATCCACTGCAACATATCTTTACTTGAGTGAGCGTTTAAAAAAAATTGGCATGAAGGTAAAAGAAACACAATCATGTGATGCCTTTGCAATCAGGCTCCCACTGCAGGAAGTAGGAAAAAGCTTCCAATAAACGATTGACAGGGTGGCTCCATAAATAATTCAGGTGTTTGACAGCCAATAACTCCATTGTATAACACAATTTATTTAATCTGCGAGATGGTAAATACATCATCAGACTATACAAAAATGTTTCTCTGTGTGTGGTTTTCCAGTGCAATATAAAACTGTGCTCAATCGAGATTGATTACTGCTTGTTGGAGGTGCAAAGCCACATTTGCACACGCCTTGCGATAGAACTCAAGATGTAGGAATTGTGTTAAATTCTTGGGCTGTCAGTTCCTTCAGTTCTTGATGCCCTCAGTGGGGTGGGCGTAGACTTCTCCTTGAGATAGCCCCGCCAGAAAAAATCGGGGGCGTCGGGGCTGGGTACGTCGGGCCTTTGGGCCAATCTAATAATCTTTAACTTTCATTTTACCAAATTTCCCCTAATGAACTAAATATCTTATGCATTTACCTTATTTATTCATGTATAATGCGAAAAAATTTTGACACAAACATGCTCCCAAATTTTGGAGGGATGGGGGGGGGGGGCATTCCACCTCCCTTCCCATGATGTTGGTGGGGTGGGGGTTCAAACTGCCTTCGATCTGGTGAACTAAGTGAAACTAGCATATACACTGTCATATCAATGAATTATGACCAGCACCTGTTCAAGGCACACGCATGACGATTACATATTGCAAAATTTGCATAACAGGCTGAGAAAGCTTTAAAGCTGGTGCATCAAATGGCAGATGCACGAGCCTCAAGATGGGTAAACGTCCGGATTTAACGGACATCCAAAAAGGGATGATAATAGGCTATTACAGCAAGGGTGGCACGATTTATGAACTGTTCACGGTCCGCTGTAGTGAAGGTGTAAAAAGAGTGGACAGCAGGGACATAAATCGCGTCCCAATGCCACCATTGTAAAGGGTCACGAGCCATCGACCAATGGGGTGAGCGTCGCCTACGACGACTCGTAAAAGGTGACAGGAGAGCCACAGTCCATCAGATTTAACAGTGGTAGCAACAGACGTGTATCCGACATTACTGTTGAATGCACCCTGCTACAGATGGGCCTAAACAGTCGACGCATGGTTGCTGCACCCATGTTGACCAGGGGTCATCATCAACGACGCCTAGACTTTGCATGGAAGCACTGCCATTGGACCACAGACGAGTGGGCTAAGGTCTTCTTCTCCGACGAGTCAAGATTTTTACTCCATAAGATTGACGGGCGATGGCGAGTGCGTTGTGAACGCCATGAAAAGAGACTGCAGGAGGCTATCGCGGGCCGGAAACAGGCTGGTGGGGGTAGTGGGCATGTGTGGGGGATCTTCTGTTGGGAGCAGTTAGGTCCACTGATTCCACTAGACGGCAATTTGAATGCCTGTAGCTATCTGTCAATCGTAGCGGACCAGTTGCTCACGATGCTCCACTCTACTGACTTTCGAGTGCTCCCTTGACCCGTTAATTCGCCGGATATCAGTCCAATCGAACATTTGTGGGAGCACCTTGATCGCCATGTACGGCAGCTGCACCCTCCACCTATGACTCTCGAAGCTCTGTGGACAGCGCTTCAAGCGGAATGGACTGCCATACCATCGGACACCTACCATGCACTTCTTAGGTCCTTGCCACGACGCCTAGCAGCAGTTATAGCGGCGAAGGGTGGCTACCCCCATTACTAAGTGGGTAGTCATAATTCAGTGATATGACAGTGTATTAAATACATAGCAGCACATTATATTATGCCATCTATAAATTAAACAAAAGATTGATTCAGTTTATTTTTCAAATTTCTGTCCACTTTCCATTGCCAAAAAGCTAATGCAAAAGTGATTTTGTGAAAACGTGATGGTGACAATCATTACCGTGATTTTTCAATTAAGAAAGCATGGTCATTACGATCATGTTTCTGCGCTATCAACAAATTCTTCCATTATCCTGCCATTTATTCATAATTGAACAATATAGGCACTGCGCTGAAGGTGGAAATTGAAATAAAGTCGACCAGATGAATGTAATTCAGTTCATTGTACACACATTGATTGTAATAAATAAAGAAGTCTTTCTGTATTATTCATGCATGTTTTATTTGTACTAGAGTTTGTAATGAATCAGATATTGGGGGTTGCATTATACATGAATATTCGATTATTACACGGTTTTTGTGCTCAAAAAGGAGGGGGGAGGTCGAATTATACCGGAGTCACATATACATGAATAAATATGGTACAAGTCTTGTACATTTGCCATCTTAGTAGAATAAAGCATCTACAAGTGCTGGGCCTTTCAATTTTTTTTCTTTTTCCTTGTAGATTGATTATGCATATACAATTCTAGAATCCATCCTAAACACAGATCATGTTTGATTTTGCAATGCAGTTTTAATTTGGTTTATGTGTGATTAAAGTTAAGATTTCCAAAAAATTCTTCGTTCCAAAACACTTGTTCATTTAGAGCCAGTTTTGCAAGAATATTAGGCTTAGAAAAATGTTATTAGGAATCCTTTAAGACTATTTTACATTATTAATGATACAGTAACTACATTTTCTTGGCTGACACCATCATCACAGGTTAACTTTGATATTATAAAATTATTTTACTTATTGTTCGTTAATTTAAAGTTGATTTTATTTTCAGGTGTAATGGTTCAAACTGTTTGTTGGAATGATAACACCAATATGCTAGCAGCACTCCAAGAGAATAAATTCATTGTGTGGTATTATCCAAATGCAATCTATGTTGATAGAAACCTTGTTTCCAGGACAACAATGGAAAAAGAAGCAAAGTAATAATCAATACAGTAGAGCCCCGCTTATCCGGACCAATTGTGACCGTAGGTAGTCCGGAAAATCGAAAATCCAGATAATAGATTGCATAAGAAAAAATGACGATCTCAGAATTAAAAAAAACCTTTATTTGCCATAAAATTTTAGTTCAATTCTTTTTATGGTATTTTTCAATAGACGTTCGTCGTGAACAAGGTCTTCTCTTCTAAATCTCTGATCCGTTTAGTTGCAGCAATTATATTATCACATTCTGGTTGTCTCTCAAGCCAATTGAATGCCGTTTCCAGGGCTTGATAGGCTTCTGCTTCTTCGTGTTTGTCTTCATTTTCTTCTTCTTTATCACAAGACTGTGTTAAATTTTCCATGAGAAGATTAAGTTAAAAACTGTGAAGTCTTCAAAACAAGGAACAACACTTTTCCCCAAAAATATTTACATCTGGTCTTGGCTGCTGGAGTCCTTGTCACTCCTATCGATTTCTGTTGATATACGCTGCTGCTGCACCTTATTTATCTGCTTATATATACTCAATTGTGTATAAAGTACCAATAGAAGGCCAGCACCAAAACTCGAAACGGATTTGCTACTTATCAGCACTGTATCCAGTAGGATAACAGTGACAAGTCCGGATAGACAGCGTTCGGATAATCGGGGTTCTACTATAATAATAATGGCTGTGGCTACGTTCACGGCTCCCGTGAAGACGTAACGGTTCACGACAGTAAGGAGTGACGTCACAGTTGTTGCTGGGAGTTGGAAAGAAAAGAAACGGAAACATTTCTTGTAAGGGGAGGGGGAGATATAAACCTTTATAACTCAGAACTGGCTCATCAGAAGCAAACAAGTTATTTACAAAAAATAAAATGTCTTAATGGGGGAGTCCGTATATGTCGAATTTATAGAGTTTGGTTCGCTGGTATGAATGCTACAGCCATATCGTCATTTTTGGAAAAAAATTATCTCCAAATAAGATTAACCAATTGTCATAAAAATACGTCAAGGCACCGTATAATGTACTCTCAAATATTAATTTGGTTCTGCTTTTTGCCGTTTCGGAGGAGATAGTAGTCACATAAATATAGATGGATGTTTTTTTCTTAAATTTCAATATACTTTCTGAATCATTGAGTTTTATTTATTCAAATATTGAAAATTAAATACTATAAATCTTAGAAAAACCATGACCCCTTTATTTATTATTTATATAATTTAGCAAACAGAATGCGACTTCCAAAGTTGAAAAAATGTTTTTTGTTGCCGTTCATTTATAAAACTCGCCAACTCTTGAAAAGATTTGAAACCTTCTCCTATTGAACATATTTTTCCAGTTCAACATTCACACAATTTGTTCGTTCACCGCTACGACCATCCGCCGCACGAAAAGTGCCGCGAAACAACTCCCGGCAATAACGAGAAAAAGGCTTCACTCCTTACTGTCGTGAGCCATTATGCCTTCACGGTAGCCGTGAACGTAGCTACTGCGAATAATAATATTTTAATTTTTTGAAAAAATAATGCAATTATTCAAACTATTTATTATTAGTGAATTTGGAAAGAACCCTCAAATAGTGAGCTTTTTGAGTGGTTTGGTGAATGTCCGTCGTGCTGATGGTTCCCTCATCAGTGCTCCAGTTTCTCCTTATCCTGCTATTTTGCACAGTTATGTAGCCGCTTCCAGATGGGATGATGCAATTCGTTTGTGTCGTTTTGTGAAGGTTATGCAGTGTATTTTGTGCATTTAAATTAGTTTTTGAAAAAAATTTGAATCTTTTAAAACATTTTTCATTCCCTTAATAGGAAGATGCGCTCTGGGCTTGTCTTGCTGCAATGGCTGCATATGCAAAAGAATTAAATTCTGCTAAAATTGCCTATGCTGCCATTAATCAGGTGATTAAATTTAAGAAAATATTGATAGATTTTTTTGTAAATTAAAAACCAAAAGACAAACTTATCAACTTCAATTTATTTTGAAGAACCAGGTTGACATATAGCATATTTTTTCTCCATAAAGGCTGACAAAGTCCAGTTCATTGAAAAAATTGAACAACTACCAACGAAAGAAATTCGTTTAGCTGAGATGGCACTTCTGTGTGGCAACGTCTCTGATGCTGAAGGAATTCTGCTACAGTCTGGACTAATTTTCAGAGCCATTATGACAAATATGCATCTCTACAATTGGGATAGGTAAAGTATATACTATCTCGATACAGTATACACAATGCATTCAAAAAGTTCTAGGATTGATTTTTTTTATAAAACATACTGGTAGTACCAGCTCTAGGAATTATTTAGAACATGGTGTCGTTGACAGCCTGCAATTGTTTTGTAATGTTTCGTATAGTACACATTAGCGATGCTGAGAAATTCTTGTTTTTTTGTTTATTGTAAAATTTACAAAGAGAGTGACCATGGAGTTTATTTTTAATGCAGCCACAAAAACGTTTTAAATGATGCTAATGTACATGTACAGTCTATGGAAATGTTGTCCGAATCGTAGCAAGATTTTCAAATGCAGAAGGTTGATTGCGATCTTTGGTGACGATTTATTGTGTGAATGCTACAAGTCACGTGACAGTAAGGACGTGAAATGATTATATTATATCCGCATTGTTGTTTCTTTAGAAAGCAATAAATATCATGAAAATGAGATCTTATTGGAAAAGGAAAATCCTGGGAAGGGTTAAAATTCCATCTGGTCAAAAACTGCAAATCAAAAAAAGCTGAACACACCACAGGTCATTCGAAAGGTCAAGCAGTTTTTCCTGTGTGAAAATCGAGCAGCCCAAAGAGGGATCGTAAACAATGTAAGAACTTCACAGGTTACCAAAAATAAAATAACAAACAAAGATTTACTACTGGAGTCGTGTCATAAGCTGCTGCCACAACACACCGCAGAAAGGAAGAGGAACGATGAAACTCCGTCTGCGAAAGTGATTGCGAGTTTCTAATGTCCAATGGAGAGAAGTCGCATCAAAAGTGGTCAAGGAATGTAAAGGAAGTTTTTCTAAAGGATTTATAATGATTGCGGGATATTGGTACAAGGGCAAGCTCACAATCAGAAGAGTGGACAGGAAGGCTAAGGTTAACTTCCTTTACTATCAGCGGCATGTTCTCACTTCAAATTTTCCATGAGGTAATCCTCGCATTATATGGAGAGGACAAAAGCAAAGGTGCATCAAGACAAAGCCTCCAGCCATTATTTATGTTGGATTTGGAAGATAAAATTGGAATTCACATTATACCCTTTCATGATGATATCCCTGTCAAATCACCAGATGCATCCCCATTGAATTTCTGTGGATTTTGGATTATTGAAACAAGCCCTTGCTTGATGCCGTCCAGCAACCATTGAGTGTCTGGAAAGCTTGCAAACAGGAATGGAACAATATCAGCCTTGTTGTTCTGCAGACATGTCTTCTACAGGGGAAGATATGGTGCAGGGCAATAGTCTGCTACCAGGGTCACCAAATAGAACACGATCGTTGGTGGAGAAAGGGGTTCTCTTCATAAACTGTGTCCTCCAAATCTTTACCATAGATCGTAATCAATCTTCTGTAGCATTCACATTTCAAAAATGGTCGTGATTCACTGGAAACTATCCAAGAGAGGACATGTCCCATCATAAGCATTATCTATGGAATTGAATTTGTACGCTTGCTCACCATATCCTGCATGACATTTTGAGTAAGCGAAAAGTGTGTACTATATAAGTCATGGGTGGTTTCTGCAGCACGACAATGCACTCATGTGCATTAGTCAATGTTGGTTTTTGGGAACAAAAAAAAAAAAAAATTCTCCATATTCATCTGATCTGGCTCCCACAGACTTCATGCTTCCCCAAGTTTAAATCTGTGTTAAAGGAAACGTTTGAAGATGTGGAATCAATCAAAAGGATTGTGATTGCCATTCTGTATGGGATTTCATTGGTAGACTTTCAAACGGCCTTTGAGAACCTGTATGAATTCTTTTTTCCCACATTTAGCTTTTTTTTTGTTATAGTGCTGGAATTTTTTTGAAAAGTGTGTGTATATAAAAAAGAATTAATATAAACTGGCATAAAATTATGACAATGGGCAGAGTTGGGTCATATTCCAAAGAACCCTTCAAGTTTTATGATTTCAATGAATTAAGACTTTAAATTGTAGAATGAATTCTCAAGGAGTTGAATCGTCACAAATTGGATATTCATTTGTGCCAAATATTTCCTAAACATCCATCCCGTTTTTTAAAAGTTAACATTGAAATTCTCTTCTCGAGTCCTTTCCACGTTTAAATTATAGCTTTTCCTTTGCCAGCTTTGATCTGTGGAAATGAATTTGAATACAGAGACATTATAATGCTCTTAAGCAAGAATATTTTGTCCACAAATTTTACACAGCCTTTAAAAGGATTAGAGACCACCCTTTTCAGTCAGAGAGATAACAGACTTCTAAAGTAAAACTTTTAAGAAATTAATACGTTAAATTTTTATTTTAATTTCTTAATAGAGCATTGGATCTAGCAATTAAATACAAGACGCATGTTGACACTGTTTTGGCCTTTCGACAAAAATATATGGAAAAATGTGATAGAAAAGAAACCAATAAACGCTTCTCACAGTATTCAACAGAGGTATGTATGCGAGAATGAGATTAGGCAAGTATATAAATTTCCCCTCCCAATTAGCCTTTTTATTATTGATTGAATGCGCATTTTATTGAAAAGTTTCGAATTATTTATTAATTTCCTAGTTTATTACTGTATCTCAAAAATTATAAAAAAAAGTGTTCAGGCAGGTAACATATAGGCTACTAATTTGTTCCATTTATAAAGTTTTTCATGTTAGTGAGAGAAAGTTTTATTTATTGAAATTGCAGGTAATATTTCTCTAAAATGGCAAAAATAATTTCAAGCTGCAAACTAGAAAAGGGAAGGAAAAATTCCACTACTCGACCAGGGACCATGCCTTTTCCCTGGCACCAGCTGGGCTCAGTTGAGCTGGTAAGAGTGGTGCCAGCAAGAGGCAGTCCAGATTGCAGAAGTTACTTCCCTTTTTAAATTGTAACTTGATATGTTTGAAGAGTTCTTCAGTATAATTATGTATTATCTTCTCTATGATTGCAATCATTATTTTTCTTAAAATTTAAGTTTTACTTTGGAAATTACTGTATATCATATATTTGAGTAAGTTCATGCTCTGTGCCCTTAAAGCCTGCTCACTGTTAGATAAGAGCAACTACTTTTCAGAGCATTGGCAATGCATAAATTTAAGAGTAATGTCTATTCAATACACCGCTTAGTAATGAAAATACAGTAACTCTCTTGTTAATTGTTAAAATTATTAAATCCCAATATGATTAAAATATCTGAGCACAATATCTGTATTTTTAAATTAGCACTACTGTATTATAGTGGAGTTTGTTAATACAAGGTCTATTTGGATTAAAATTAACTGAAATCCTAGCAAATTTAAAATTTGCTGGAACCTGTAATAACTTGATGATGAGTATAAGGGTGAATAATACCTCACAGAGTAGGTGGTGAGTAATCCTCCTTAAGAGTGTGCCATTGCTCAAATGACGAGTCATTGCACATGTTCATTCAGATATTACTTAACGATTTGGATTAACAAGACTCCACTGTATTATTTATTGCATATCCTTATGATGATGTGCAGACTAGTCTGAAATAAGTTATAATGGAAAATCTGAAGTTCAGATGATTTACAAGATATAAGAGTCTATTTTTTTATTTTTGTAAACTATTCATCCTGAAAGTTTGGAAGGTTGAACAATAGAGAGGTCCCAGCTTTGTTTCTACTGGAATTGGCTTGAATTCTGCCAATGGATAGTTTTTTGTTGCTTTATTTTCAAAATTGGGCTCTTTATGACAACCCAGTTGAGTGTCCTTAAATATATATCATATCCCATCCCTTTATTAACAAGCAGATGCTTTATATATACTGGTAGTATTTACATTCTTTTTACATTTTTAACACTGTAAAGGTTAATTAAATTTGATGACTGCTTGCTGATGAACTTATTTGAGTAAAGCCATTTTTTATGTCGCTTTCTTGTTTTGCATTAGTCTATCTGTTTATGTTATCCTCTTTGCTCAGGAATGTATGAGTTGATCTTACACATTATATGACATTACTTTCATGATCTTAGGAATCTGTTTATCAGCATTGGCAAAGATATATCGGTGCTTCTGAAGATGCCTAATCCTCTTAAGAAAAAACGGCATCGATTATGGACCATAAACATGGACATATGAGCTAATAGTCTTGATTTTTTTTATGAGTGTAAACAGTTTTATTTCCAAGTTTATGTCCGTTTCAGTAATTATTTCTTGAGTTTATTTTTGCAAAAGCCTCACCATTAAAAAAGATAGAAATTAGCACCAAAAAAAGGATTATCAGAAATGATGCCAGGATCATATATCCTAATATTCATCAACATGAACTTTTATATCCTAATACTGTTTGTTTTATACAGTGCACAACTTCACAAAACACAACTTTTGTTCGCAACTCAGCTCCTAGGCCACCTATCTCCACAACAAAACGGGAACACATACTAGTTTTGGAGATGGTGCAATTTAAAAAGTGAAACTTGCACTTTTCAAGCCATACATAATAAATTCTTATAATCATGATCAGGCTACATACAATTTTAATATGTTCGTATCTATCAATCAGTGCATAAAGATTGTTCATGCTGCAAACATTCATATAGCACAGGTAAGAATAGTGGATCTAGCAATAATAAGTCTGATAAAAATGATCTAATGTAGGACTTCACATTTGTGTTCTACATAAATAAGATTCATTGTTCATTTTATCAGGATAATTGATATTTTGAGGATGGATAAATTGCAATGAGCATGAACGATTTTGTATAAAGCAGTACCATGTATGCATTAAAATTATTTAAATTTTAGCTTGAGTTTCCTGAATTGAATTACAGGGTGTCCCACTCGTTCATTGCTTATAAAAATCAAACAAGGTCATAATTTAATAAAATTTGATGTGTAACTCTGTCTGCCATTTAAATCATCCTATGGATGCTTGCTTAAGACATACTTGGTGGAAAATTTGAACCCTGCAACTCTCAATATACTGGCTGCAAGTATACTATGATGCTAATGACCACTTCCAATGTGTGTAAGGTCATTTTTCTCTAATACCAATGTATGTCCATATAGCATTTTATTAATTTTTTTTAATCATTAGTTTGATTTTTATAAGAGCAAGTGGGGCATCCTGTAATCACTAGAAGATGTGAATGTATAGGAAAAAAGTTTTTCGGCTTGGTTAATTATTCATACTGTAATATACTGCGTTTCAGAGCTTTTTGCAGAGATGAATGATCTGATCTGGTTTGGTTTAGTCTGTGATTGCATTTTGCCTTTCTTTACTCCCAGGCATTTATAAGGATCAATGATTAAGATCAAAGACTGTTGTGCAAATACATATTTTGATTGGAAGTAATTATATATTGGGTGACTACATCTTTGAGTATGTAAATTCATTAGAAACAAACCTTTGGCAAATGTTGAAGAATACTGTTTATAATTTTAAAATGTGTGTGTGCTGATAATAACAGCATAGCTTGCTTATCCAAACAGGCAATTTGTATAATATTTTTTAACTTAACAAAATCAACTATTTCATGATAATTAGTTTGTTTTTTTAATTTTGTTAAAGAGTGTTTTTCTTACATTAAGATTGCTTTTAATTATTGAACTTCCTCCTTATCCTCCAAACCCAGAAAGGCAGATTGGCAAAATGTCTTGATTTGGTTTACCACCTACTGGCAAAAATAAGAACTCTTGAAGTTCTGTTTCCATAGATTCTCGGTAGATGACGCCACCATTACTGATTTCCATAGATGCTGTCTTTAGATATATATACTGAAAATGAGAAAATATTTGGATATCCATAGGTGTCTGAGAAAAATCAAGTTTCGCTGATTATTAAGCCTCCTTTTAACAGTAAAGGATTTATTCCAAGAGGTTTCTCACATTTTCAGCAGTTCTCTCCATTGCTCAGCTTTCTGTGTTGCATTCGGAGAGTACAATTACCCCATTGATTTTTTTTTTCCCTTGCGCAACCAAAAGAAAATAAAAAGAATAAAAGAGGCGAAGGTGATGGGGTTAGGAGTAAAAAGGTATTAAAAACCGCGCGACCAATTGTTGCTCTCTGGACGGGACCAGGAGTCACACTTGGACGCGCGCGCGCACACTTCGAATTTCTCCCATTTTCAGATTGGAAGTGTCACACAATCCAATATCTTTTTCTCCCCCCCGTTTTACTGATTGGGAATTCGTTGTCGGAGGCGCGGCTCTTGGGAGCCATGTGACCACGCTCGTTTCGAAAGCACGTGCACTTGGGGGGCCCGTCCAATGGCCAATCAGGTCGTTGGGTCGGAGCGAGAGAGCGCGAGCCCCCGGTCATTTCGGAGTTTGGCGCCGAGGTCGAGTGGTCTTTGGAGGCTCATGGCGGACCAAACAAAAGTCGTAACTCTGCCGGTAAAAGAGCAAATTTGCTCCCATTGAGTGAGAACGGAGGCGATGGGAGTCGTGAGGAAGGCGAGGGGAAGGGAAAAGGTCCCGCCATCAAAGTTTAATCTCAACCCCTCCCCTACCCAAGCGCACCACCACCTTAACTCCTCAAATCCCAAGAACTGCAGAAGGGAAACGGAGGGTCTGGTGGACCTTTTTAGGCAACTTGAAGGGGGCGTCTTAATCCTCGTTGAACGTCAATGAAATTTTTTGTTGTTGTTCTTGTTGTTTCCTCCTTCTAGGTGGAAATAGACTGGGATAAAATCAACGCCAAAATAGAAATGGATTTGCAGAAAGAACAAAGACGTCTGAGCGGCGGATCTCTGCGCTGATGGCCACATTTCTTTCATACCACTTTTGATTATATAGACTTTATTAATTTTGTTTTTAGTTAACATGTAAAGGCACTTTAACTTAAATAAGTAAAATAAAGACGATGATTTATACTTTTTTAATGTTCGCCAAAACTTTCTTCCTCCTTTAAACATCGTTGACTCCTTTTATATACATATACATTTCAATGTATTAAGAAACTCAAATGGAATTCGTAGATTTTACAACAAACATTGGAATACCTTACGGAGATCATGAATACAAAAAATGTAACATAATAATAATAATAATAAAATGTTTTTATGTACAACGTAATAAAAAATAGACTTGTTAATTGTATTAATGTTAGTCGTTAAACTGGTAAAAGGATAAAGCCAAAAAAAAAAAAAAAAAAGTGGTTGTAAAAGAGAATCAGCAAAGCTTAAGTTGGTGTTTGAGCTTTTTTTTTTAATCTTTTGTTATTTTATTATTACAGCATATTAGAAAATAAAAAAGGAAAAAAAAATAACCAGAATCCGAACACAGAATTTAAATGGGCAGACAAAAATTGTTCTTTTCTCAGCAGTAGGTACAAATCAGTTTGGTAATAAGCAGTGGGAAGAAGGAAAAGAATAGAAAAGCAAAAGCAACATGGATTTCCTTGATGTATAGAAATAGAGATTTGGTGGATATGAAATCCATAAAAAGAGAAAACAAAAGAAAATAAAAATGATCGGCGTTTGCTCTGCTCTATTGACTCGGAAGTTCCTGGAAATGCTAGAAAGTGAAGTCGGGTGTAAACGAGGGCAAGCAAAGGGTAGATAAATTGGATGGGCAGTCGAAATGAGGGGCTGGAGGGGGACCATTTTGGAGTGACCAGGGCCATTTTCTTAACACGAAAGGGGGAAATGGGAATTTATTTTTCATTTAATTAAAAAAAAAGAAAAAATGTGCATAGTTAAGCGATCGTGATGATCTCCCTGTTCATAGGAGTTCTCTCGTCTCCAAAAAAGAAGGAACGATCGGGACTTGTTCAATGGGGGAACTTCCCTTATAGTACTAGTAATAGGGCTTTGATTTTATTTTATTTCTTTGTAAATATTATTATTATTATTATTATTCCACTTTGGCTCTTTTAATAAGACTAAGAGACACTCTCTATTTAATAATGAGAAAAATTCACGCGTCCATACACTCGCACACAAACACACAGTCGCTGATTCTTCCAAGAGCTATTCATGACTACACTTAAGATTCTACGAATTATTTCACCAAAACAGACATAGGGATGAAGAGAGCGACAAAATGGAGAGAGAGAATGAAGATCTTCGACAAGTTTACAGGTTTTATGACGCATATACATTTAAGATTTTTTAACTAGTTGTTTTAAACGCCATTGGTCGAAAGATAAAACTGGTGTTTCTTGGTGGTGGTTATTATTATTATTATTATTATTATTATTATTATTATTATTATTAAAGGTGAGGGGTTATTAAAAAAGCTCTGAGGGTGGGTTTGACGACTCTAGACCATCCACTCTCCCCTAAGAAAATGGCCCTGCTTTTCACATTTGTTTAAAAAAAATTTTCTTTCAAGATATTTTTCCTTAGCAGCCACAAAAAGCATCAATTTTTTTTCAGCGTCTACAGTTTAACAAGCAGAAATAACAAATAGTTAAATAAAACAAAAAGGTTAAAAAAAAACAAGAAGAATAATAAAAAAATTTTAACCTTTTTTTTATGTTCTTTTTTTCTTCAGCTTGAATTGTTATCAGTATAAAAAGGTATTTAGTATTATTATTTCTTTAAAATAGTTTCCATGTTCAACATGAATAATAAGGATAACAATAATAATTCTGTAATAATAAATGATAATGAAACAATAACCAATAGTTAATAATAAATAAGACCATGGCAAATACAAATCATTTTTATATAACATTCGTAATTACACAGTTTTCTTTCAAACTCCGCAATGCAAGTTTTTCAAAAAGCACATCTACTCAAAATAAACCCATTTTGAGCAAAAAAGTTTTTTTTTTCTTAAATATTTTTGTTTTCCTTTATCATTCATCATCACCAGCATCAATTGTTGTTATTATTTTTTCATATTCACAAACTCTCACTCGAAAATATCTTGAAAGACGAACAATATGTGTCTTTTAATTATTTTATTTCTGGGAAAAATAAAGATTTTTTTTTCTTTTTTATTTTTTTTCAAATCCAACTAAAAAAATTTTTTATCATTATTTCTCATTTATCATCATCATCATTATCATCATCATCATCTTCATGATCAGCATCATCATTATTTTTTTCTTCATTTTTTTTTCATGTTTTTATTACAATAAGTTCATCTAGTTTCGCAAATAACTAACAGTGAGTCAGGGGAGGGGCTTCGAAGGTGAAGGGGGCGTTACACACCCGATTAGCACCTCCACCTTTGGGGGATTACCCCCCTCCCCTGCTAAAAAAGTTCTTGTCCATAGAGTCCAACAATTTTTTTTCAACATAACAATTTCTTATACGAGAGTTGCATCAAAGTTACATGATAAAGTGCGGACAGAAATAACAAGGAGTATTAAAATATCACAAATTATGGATTAAAATGATAGACTGAGGCGGAGGTTCCCACCTTCGGGGACAACCTGTCGCCTCACAATGATTTTTTTTTATTTTTTTTTTTATTTTTTATTTTTTTTCATATGACTTAAGAGAGAGGGCATTGGAGACTTACATTCAAAAATAGTTAACTATATGTATATATTTATTTATATATATATATATTTATTTTTATTTATTTATATCTTATGTATATGTATTTACCAATAAAATATTCAAGAGTTTATCAATACAATCTACATTGGATTTACCTAAAAATCTTTGAAAAAATAGTCTTCAAAACAAACCACAGAAAAGGAGAAAATTTGAAAAAACCAGTGAACATTCAAAATGAGACAGTTTGTTTGTTTTGTTTTGTTTCGTTTGTTTGTTTTCTTTTTTTTTTATCATCATCTTAAAAACTTTTTCTTTTTTTTTTTTAATTATAGTTCATGGTGCAAGAAAAATGTTAGGACAATTCAAAATTTCTACAAAGAGAAAGAAAAATATATTTTTAAATATAACATTTAAAAAAATTTCATTTATTTTATTTCATTTTTTAAGTTTTTTCTTTAGTTTTTTTTTTATTCTTTTTATATATATATATATATCATTTTTACCAACAATCGAATGAAATAAAAAACCCCCATAACGAAAAACACACACAAAAATTAAACAAAACCGGGTTTCGGGGAGATAAAGGAGTTGGATTGGGGGTTGAAAGGTGAGGGTGGATGGGTAAAGATGTAGTTTTAAGGGGTTGTCGTTGGCTCGCGAGACAGTGCTTGAGGATTCCATAAAGAGAAATGAACACACTGACTTCATTTTGATTGGTTGGGTGGGAAGAAAAGGGAGGGAAAGAAGGAAACACATTCAATCTTCAGCTACAGAACAATAGTATTATCATTATTTTTATCTTAAATTGACAATAATATTATTAATTAAAAAACTTAACAAATATATATATATTCTTTATACATTTCCCTAATGACATTAAAAAAATAAACAAAAAATAAACAAAGTCATTTGCAGCAATTAATACTCTTGATTTTTTATTTAGTTTTCTTCTTCTGCTTCTTCTTCTTCTTCATGTTAAAACTGATTGTTTATCTATCTTAGTTTGCTTAACGTGTGTGTATATGTGTGTTTGTGTCTGCATGTATGTGTATGTTTTTCTTCCTCTAAAAGTGTTCTTATTAAAGTGAAATTCTAAATCCCGATTTCTTTTTATTTTTACTACTTTCGTCTACGGTTCTATAAAACTTTCAAAGAGACAACAGTGAAACAGACGCTTCTGGTTAAAAAATACTGGTTAATTAATTAACAGGGGCTTTTTCTTTGTAAATATTAAATTCAAATATATCACTTTGTTGTTGTTGTTGTTCTTGTTGTTGTTGTTGTTATTCGGGGTGCAGTATTTTTTTTTCCTATCATTTTTTTTTCACCCTTGTCTTATTCTTTCCCCCCACTTTTTTTTTTTAATATACACGTTCAAATTTTAAATTTTAAATTAAAAATAATTAATTTGCAAAATAATTAAAATATTTCGTTGGTTGTTTTTTGGGGCTACCTCACTCATTCTGTATGAAAAATTCCCTCACTATAGTTTTCAGGATCAAGTGGAGACTCTGAGTTGACGAGACGCACAAAAATGACAAATTGCGATTTGGAGAACAGAGACTATTTACACCGCTGGGGGATAAAAGAACGGAAGAAGAAGAATAGAAATGCGATTGTTGAGGGGGGAACAAATCAAACAAACGTTACGAGTCTTAAAATTGACTCGGGAAGGAAAAAAATATTTAAAAATTAAAAAACTGTACAAAAAAATTTCATCTGGACATGATTGTGATTTCATTTTCTGTGGCTAATTAAAAAAATTCCTGAAAATTCTTAGAAGACTTCAAAAACTATGACAATGAAGGAAACGATGAATGGAAAAATTTCTTTAAAAATTCCATAATCGGAAACTGCAAACCAAAGAAACTGAACTCAGCATTCACTGCATATTCGTTGTGGAGTATGAGATCGAAGAAAATAGAATTCGTCAAGAAGCCGAAACTTATGATGCAAAAATAAAAAAGAGTAAAAAATAATTCGTGATGAAACGCCTTAACAAATGATGGACGAAAAAAAAAAATGTTTAAAAAAGAGGAACCAACTACTTTATTGTTCATCTACACGTTTTTTTTTTTTGTGGGTGACAAATTTATTGTGAAGAAGAAAGAAGCTAAGCGCCTTGAATTTCGTTAAAACACTAGAAAAAGGTTTTTCAGCCTTGGCTGCTAAAAAGTTTGCATCGCTTTTTTAAGTAGTTGTTGCTTTTTGGGGGAAGGGAATAAGGGGGATAGGGAGAAATACGAGTTATCTATTCGACAGCTGGGAAGAAATGCCGTTGGCTAAAATGAAATAAAATGGAAAAAACAGTCAATAAAGTTATCAAGAGAGAGAGAGAAAGAGAAGGTGTCAACAGGTCCACGCTTGTCGGGAGGGTGGGGGGAAACGTCTGAGGAGAACAGCAACCATTAGTATAATCAAAGACTGCATATATATTTATATATAATATATATATTGATCATATATATTTATACTGTGTTTTAATATTGGAGAAGCGGGCTTGTTGACTTCAGCAATTGGGGAAAGAGGGAATGGGGCAGGGCGAGGGGGATTAGGTTGGTTATTTTAATGATTAGTAGTTTATATTATTATTATTATTATTATTATTTAGTATTATTTATTTATTATTATTTATATAGTTTTTCGTTTGCATAATATTCCACCATTAAAAATTCCATGGAAATTGTGTACAAAAAGTTGTATTTCCTTTGTTTTATTTTTCTTTTGTCAGTCTATGGTTTGAATAGAATTTATATAATAACTAAGGGCTACAAGAAAAACGTCTACTCGCTATGGATAAGATAACCTGGTGGTGGTCACGACCTCTTCCAATCCGCAAGGGGCTTGAAGCCAGGCGAGGGCAAGGCAAGGACAAAAATTAAAATTAAAAAAAAAAATTAATTATATGGGACCATGGCAAAAATTTAATCTCTTCATTATTAAAAGCTAGGCTTGCTAGGAGACCATTTTTAAAGCCACTGTGTCATAAATCCACATTAAAAAAGAAGAAAAATGTTCCTCTAACACCATTAGTGCTAAGCAATACTTTCACCGAATCAAGCTTGGACCTGTTCGCAATACGGGTTTTGTTGGAACCTAGCAAAGCATGGTCGTTTTTTTTTTAAATTATTATTAACATTATTAATTCATTATATTATTTTATCACTGGAATTGAATTGAAAGAGCACGAACTCGGAGGCAAGGTCTCAGCCTTATCACTTTCACCTTCTATCTATTGTAACTTTTCGTGAATAATACTTATTTAAAAAAATGATAAAAGTCGACGGGAGGCAAGTGGAGATTTTTTGGTTTCTTTATATAGATATATGTATATATGTATAATTTTTTTTGTTATTTTATTGGATTTTTATGAAAAAGAAGGACTAAAGTCAAAGAACCATCTCGGGATCATCACTAAACCTCACTAAAAAGGACCTAACCGATTACTTGATATTTGGAAATGGGGAAACTTTGATTGGTTTGTTTAATTTAAGAAAAAAATTCGTTGTGATATGTAAGGGCCAGTCTCCTCTCCCAGCATAAAAAATCATCTATAAAAAATACAAAAAAATTAAAATTAAAAACTAGAAAGAGAACCCATCGTGTTAGGCCACCAGCTGTACAAAATATCCTATCGATCGTTACAGACACGAGTTTTCATTTTCATTTCTTATTTGATAGTATAGGTCTGGTTTTTGAAATCTCTACATCTAATCACTGCTAGATCTACGTGGATTTTACTTGAAGAGGGATTTTGTTTTGTTATTTTATTTTAATTTTTTCTTTAAGTTTTTAACTACTGAAATTAAACAAAAAATTCATTTAGAGAGAGAGACTTTTTAAGGGGATGGTTTACTAGGTTATTCGGAAGTTAGAATGGGAGAGGAAAATGTCTTAAAACTATTGGAGAAATTTTTTCTTATGCAAAATCTTTTAAAGTTTTAACCTGTTTCTCTCGAAGAAAATCACTTACGAGGCAAATTCACCTAAGTTACAACAACACGGCGGGGCAGGGGTTCAGCCTCCTCAAACGCTTGTCTGCAAATCATCTTGTATCCCTACACATGTCGATTGAGTAAAAAAGACGGGAGAGATAGAAGAAGAGATAGACTGAGAGAGAGAGAAAGAGAGAGAGAGAGAGAGAAAGAGAGAAAGAAATAAGCTAAGAAGTCGACTACTAAAATGCATTGCTCATTCAAGAGAATTTATCTTTTCGTTAACAAGAGAAGGAGTCAAAAAACAAGAATAAAATTAGCTAAACAAAAAACAGTTAACAAAATAGGAAAAAACTTTGTCAAAAAATGAGGGTAGTTAGTAGGCCATCCCCCAAAATCCAACTTGAAAGTGTCAAGAGTTTTCAAGGGTTCCTATATAGATTCGAATGTAGAAGATAAAAAAGATAGGAAAAAAGTTCGCCTTTTTTCCCTTTATTTTTTTCCTTTAAATAGAGGAGAGAAAAAAATTAACAAGAGCAGGAGATTCAACAGCCTGCTTTTCAACAGACGCCTTATTTTTTTAAATTCATAATTCATGACTCGAAAAGATTTCCATCCACTACAACTATCTCCAAATCTACAACATCGTTTATTATTATTATTATTAATATTAATATTATTATTATTATTATTATATTATAATTATTATAATTAATTATTAATTTTTTTGTTTTAGATTTTTTTTTAAATTTTTATGACTATTTACAAGTGGCATCAACTCCCTTCCTGTCATTGTGACCTAGCGAACAGAAATGTACAAAACAAAAATTCAAAATTTTTTTCTTTAAAATTCCTTTCTTTTTAGATTCTAAAAGGGGACAGACGAAGGAAGAGGTGCCTCTAAGTTCACATAGATTCTGGTTTAAAAAATTATCCCATTTCTGAAAACTTGATTGACTTTAATTTTTGACCCCCTAATTCCTTCCAGGGGGAGTAAAGGGTTCCTCACCCCATAACGACAACAAATGCATTGATAATTATCATGATATTATTTATAGTATTTTAATATAATTATACTTAATATTAACTTGGGAACAAGAGACACGAACGAGACACTACGGTGTTATTATTATTATTATTATAATTATTATTATTTATCATTATTATTATTATTATAATTATTATTATTATTAATTTTTTTATGTTTTTGTTTTTTTTTAATATATATATATTTTTTTTTTGTCAACTACGGTGTGGCAGAAGAAGAGACGAAGGTGCGATCGACCGCCCGACAACATTATTTTAAAAAAAAACAAAAGTTCCTCTCAGTTACATAATTATTAAGAAGATAAAAAGCTCATTACATAATTCTTTGATTGAATACATAAAAGATCAGGAACATCCATTGGGTGAAAGATTGCCAACTTTGTTTTAAATGTTTTTTTTTCTTTTTTTTTAATATTTATATATATATTTTTTATTTTATAATCCATTAAATGTTCGATGATTTTTCTGTAAGGAAGGAGGGAAAAGATTCTTTTTTATTTTTTTCTTCATTTTTCTCTTTTTCCTATGTATTTCTGATTGCATGTTTGGCATCGAAGAAGATCACAGTCTTGGTAGAAGTCTGGGTAATGCGACCTCCTGTTTCACTTGACTAGACTTTGAAGAACAGTTACCAAACAGTCTGAGTGACCCCTTCCTATAGGCCCCTCTGGGAGCAGGCAGGAAGAGTCCCATTGGGCACCCTTGCTTTTGATACATAAAAAATAAAAACTCAACATACAAAGATCAAAGTTCCATTCAGATATTCCAAAGGGGAACGAACGACCGCTTGGAGAGCAGGCTTCAGCACGCATTAACAGTCTCGTGGCTTTTCATCGTCATCAATAAAGAGTAGAACACGGAAATAAAAAAATTTGTTGGTAGTGTTTGGAAAAAAATAATTCGAAATATAAACAAAAAAATAAAGAAAACATTTTTTCCCAAAATAACGTAATAAAAAGGTTTTAGTCCCGTACGTCTCAACGTCCAAACCCCCTGGAAGGCAAATGGTTCAGTCTCTTGGGCTGACTGGTCTAGTGGACACAGGCCGGCACCACCGGGATGTGGTAGTATTTACACAAAGGGCGGGAACATTTCCCCTTGGTTGCATCACGACACACTGTCACTTTCCCATCAGTAACTTCCACGTAATCTACAAGAGAGGAAGATGGGGAGAAAAACAACAAAAAAGAAGATTACAAAGCGCAGTGGAGGAAAGTTTAGGGGTCGAAACCATGCGTCGCTTTCCCGTCTTTAGTGAGACACAGAAAGAAAACACAAAAATAAAAAAAACAAAATTAACAGCTAGTTAGTCCGGTTTCTTTTTCTAAATATAAAATGGACAGCAAACACTCCGACCGTGTTGGACTTTAGAAAACCCCCATTTCGGACGGACGCACTGCGTCAACTCTTGTCTACTCACCCTCAACAAGATGAACGTAGCGACACTGTGGCCTTTTGCACTCGCCGAACTTAAAATCTCGGCACACCGGGAGGGTGTCCACCAACTGAAAGAGCAAAAAAAGAAATGAAGAAACAAAACGTGTGAGCGAGGAACGTTTTTTATATGAATTTCAAGAGTGGGCTAGAAGTATTTTGAAGGGAGGAAGGAAAAGGATTACAACATAAAATAAATAAAAATAACAAAAAATGTATATAACATAGTAATACAACACTATTAAAATACTTATACTCAATAAAATTATTATTTTTATTAGTAAGTGAGAGCATGCAATAAAATCAAACAATTTCTTTAAAAAAAAACTGTAAACATTTCTGTTGGCCATTTTCATTTGCTTGTCTCCACCCAGAAGTGGAGCGAGGGTGGGACTTAGTTTTGGCACCAAAGATAGAGAAAGAGTGAAGCGTGCATTTTGTCTATCTAATTTTCAGGCAATTTTAGATTTAAGTCACAAACTTCAGTGCTTAATGTGAAGAAATACGTAAAAAAATAATAATAAAGAGAGAAAGAAAAGATATCTGTAAAAGTGTTCGTGTCAAAGATTCCTCGTGATAATTTTTTTTTTCTACGGTGAGGAATTTTCTATAAACACAAACGCTTTCACTCAAAGGCCTAATCAGAGCTGAAGACGCTACTCTTCCAAGAACCTTTGCTGGACTTCATGCATCACGACTATAGTCTTTGCAGTCCACCTATTTTCGTTATCACCCTTATACAGAAGGTTGTTCACAATAAGCGTAGCCAACTTTGAAGTAATAATGTAGTAGTAGTAGTAAGTCGTCCACATCATTCTAGCATTTCTTCACCTTTTGGAACCCTTTCCAGATTCTGGTAAATGTCCTGGGACGGTCTTGTTTTAATAGACCAACATTACAAACGTCCATAGTTGAGGCATCCGACGACTCATAAATGGAAGATCGTAAATGGACAGAAGTACGGCTTGAAATTTTTTCTCGATAGAGGTAGGCTTATCTTGTACAGAGGGTAGATTATCGCAGATTATCGCCATTCGCCATCCCAGTAACTAACGTCTGCTACGAGATGACAGTAGCAACCGGGACCGACGGCTTAACGGGGGGTTCATGATGGAAGAGCTGCTGGCGGACGAACAAACCAGTGACTATCACCAGCTGCAGGACATCCAGCACTGGTCACTCAGCAAATGGGTCAGACTAAAGTCCCCCAACAGCTGTGCCCCAAATAGCCGTCCCACCCAGCAGTGGTCTTCAAGCCACTGGCTGTCGCCCAGCCAGCAGCTGGCCGCGCCTGAAGTTGCTTAACTCCATCGATAAGCGAGCCGATCGACGAGACAACCAGGCCACGGCCACCCCCAGAGGTAGGCTTAGTGGCAGTCAATCCCGTAAGGATCTGCGACGTTGTTTCTAAATATCGATTCTAAAATACTGTACATTTGAATCCATGAATTCTAAGACATCCTTTGAACAATACCTGGCGACGACCAGGAATCCATTAGGGAAACTTTCGCAGACTTTCCTGACTCATTCTGAACGTCCTTTCGTACCTGTTTGGCGATAAATAATGGTTCGAATCCATCCCGTATACACCGGGGTTCCAAAAGTGTATTACATTTTTTTACATTGTTAACGAAATTTTCAGTGTTTGCGCGTGCCTCGTGATTCTTATTGCATTGAATTGCTGGAAACCAAATGTCGTTAACAATGTGAAAAAAAAATGTAACACGCTTTTGGATCACCCGGTATAAAATTGACCCATGCCTCATCAAAATGACTATATACTACCACTCATGGCCACTCTGGTAGTTTTCATCCATTTTCTTAAGAAATTCAAAATTCTTTCTTAATATAACCTTCCTGAAAATACGCCAGCTTTTGGACCATCTCTCTTTGTGTTGGCGGGTTTTGCTTGCATTGCCAAACGCTTTGCTTGTATTCAAACAGTTTTGTACTGCTTTCTCCGTGCTTAATTTTCCCCAGAACTGTCAGATGTTTTGAGTGCTATTCACAAGACTGTTATACTCTGTCGTTCGAGCCTCCTTTGCACACTACCTTTCTTACACTCTAGATCCCATGACACAAAGATCTTCGATGTATAAACTAGTTACCGACAATGATCCTCGCCAGGTATTAACTCTTTCGGATCGGTCCATTACATTACGATGAGTATACAAAGCAGGCTACGCTTATCGTGAAAAATCCTCTGCAATAAACATGGTGGAAAGCATCTCCTATAAGTCAAATCTGGAATCAAACTCATGCAGATTCTCTGTCTCATTCCCCAACCAAAAATAAAGGGCATATCGATTCATTTCACCGAATGGAAGCACGTCCAATAGCGCATATCAGCAACAAAAAACAGCACAATTCCGGTGGTTCTTTTTTCTCTTTCCAAGAACGATTTCGTTTCCTTCCATCTATCGTTTTAAGGCCCCCAATTTCGTCGGGTGAATTTGTCCGGCAGCCCATGTAATCCAATTAACTCTTCTTGTAACGAAAAATAATCATTTTCGCTTTCCCATCGCCTTAAAAGGCGCCACTGGCCACCGCGTTAATTATCAAACTAATTCTATTTTTCCTTAAAAAGGAAATCAATTTAAGTTCGCCTTACTCGAGATTAAATTCTCTGGTTCATCGAGAACGAAACTCTTTCCAGCATTAAAGCGACCCTATGCAAGGAAAGAAATCTCATAAATGAAAAAAGCGACGTCAAAAAATGAAATTTATCTCCGATCTATCATTGAGAGTGGAGCCGACTCCACCAAGACCACAGCATCAAATGTTGATCCGTAGGCTAACGAACCAACCTCCGGAGAGTACATATGCCCTACCACAACGAATGTTTGGAAGAGTAGGGCCTTCAACACCGTATTAAATTTATAAAGAAGAAGAATAAAAATAAGAATCGCATGCATGAGTGGAAAGAAAAATAACCGAAAACGTAACAAATAAAGAGAAAAATGTCTACGGAGAAGAGTCGCGTGGGTTGGTTAGGTTGAAAGAATTTGTCAACCTCCGTCCCACTTTCCGAATACCTGGTTGTTTTCGTCATAGTATTGGACATTAGTAGCGTTAGGCACTGAGACGGCTGAGGACAGCGTGGGGACTGTTAGTGCGATGGATGGAGAGATGGTTGGTTGTGGTGGTGGTTGGTTGGTGGTGGTGGATGTGGATGAGTGGATATGGCACGCGAGAACGAGCCTCCATGGTTGATGCAGCGAGCGGTGAGTGGTTGGTTGGCAGTGGTGGTGACCGTGGTGGTGGTCGTGGTGGTGCAGTGACAATCGGGGGTGCGAGTGTCGAGACAGAGACGATGGATTGCGAGACATGCAGTTATAAGAGAATGCAGCAAGCCGTTAGTGAGAAACAGGCCATGCCCCGTTACCATGCCGACGAAAAAGAGAAGTGAAAATAAAAAGACAGAAAAGTTTTTTTTTTTTTTTTTTGGTTTGGCGGCAATGGCCAAACCCATCCACACACTCTCCTGCACAACATTCACGCACACATTTGCACACACAAGCATTCAATGTTATAAACGTGAGGCAAACATGGTTGTAGTAATAAAGTGACTTAAATAATAAGACAAAAGAGGAAATTATTTTAAAAAAAGAGTGAGCGAGTGAGAGTGAGGGGGTAAGAAAGTGAAACAACATAAAAGCCCCCTTATTACCCCCTTCCAATGGTATCGTCCTCATGCACTGTCAGCTGTGAGGGAGAAAGCCAAGTGAGGGCTATCTAATCATGCCAAAATCCCTTCCTTTTAAAAACTTCCCTCCCAAAAGTATCAGGGATAATTACGAGAGAAAATTGTAGTCAGAATCAATAATGTTGTCAATATCAATTATAACACAATACAAAAAAAAACTTACATCTAGTTTAACCCTAAAATAAAGTAAGTGCATCCTAGACAAGAGAAAAATGGCTAGTGTGTTAAGAGAAAAAAATTTAAAAATCAAAGGTGCAATAAAAATAAATTATCCTTGTCGGTGCTAGAAAAATTTAATAAATATTAATGCTTCACAATTAGGTGGCCAGTATTATTCCACCAAACAGGGAAGGGCTGTGTAGAGAAAGAGCGAGATAGAGGAGGAGGAACACACGCGAGCAACACAACATACACATCAGTGTTTTAGAAAATGGAGGTTCCATTTTTCAAACGAGCGCTCCCAACTTCAATGACCATTACTGACCGATAACTGGATTAAGCAATTCGGTCAAGTGGGGGCACTGTTATCAAGTCTCCCCCAGGAGCGTCCATTGCAGTCTTAATGAAATTACCTCCTCCTCCTCTACCCGCTATCTCTCTAGCTTCCCTCCAATGGTGCAACTTGAACCAACAAAGCCCCTGGAAGGTAAGCTCAAAACATTTCATAATAAAAAATAAAATTAAAAAATAAATAAATAAAGGTTATCAGTGAGACTTAGAAACTAATATATTATAAACTGTTAGTGCATCAACAACAACAAATAATTCTTCCACACTCACATGAGACGGGTACAAAAGGTTGCTGCAGTTGCATGGCCAATGCCTGTTGGTATGCGGCCGTGCTCGGCTGGTAGACTGGGATTCCGCTCTTATCAACGGCCGGGCGTTTGGTGTACGGGAGCATCCCCGGGAAGGCCTGAAAACACACGCACCGCATATCATACTCCGACGCGGGCATCTCCAGCGAGACATTGTCATCCAACTAAGAGTAGAGAACAAATAGGGACACTCCTCGCCAACCCTTTTTTCATGGTTTTTTTTTTTTTTTTTTTTTTTTCTAGAACCTTTTTTTTAAATTTATTTTTTACTTATTTAAAAAGAAATAGTTAAAACTCGGAAAAAAGCGCAATAATAATAATAATAATAATAACAATAACATAGAAAGGATGATGATGAAATAATAATAATAGTAATAATAGAAAAGCGAAATAAGAATGAAAAGCTTATTTCTTTTAAGGTACTAGTGAATAAATAAAGATTAAAAAAATTATAAAATACAAACAAATAAATGAAAAAAATAATTATGAATGCTTCAATGTTCTCTCCTCTCATTGAATGAAAAAAAAACTTTGCTAATAAAAATTTCTTTCAAAAAATTTTTAATCAAAGGTTTTCAATAGTGAATGATTGCGTGAAAGCTTTTATCAGTTAGAGGACGGAAATGATATCTCCTATTTATAGGATAAAAAGAAAACCCTCGAACTTTCGAATTAACCTTCCCCATATAATGTATATTTGGTTTTTAATATTTAAAAGATATTATCTATCTAAATATTATTCATAATACATATTTTTTTTTAAATTATTATTACTTCCTCACATAAAACAACCTTAATCTTATCTTCGAATTCCTATTTCTAATCATTTCCCCACAATGGTTCCAGGGAACGAAACGGAAATGTCAATGTCTTTTATTTTGGATTTTTTTTTTTACCTTTTTTCTAAAGAGATAAAGGATGATAAGCCACATCCTTCGCTAAGTTTACATTCTTCGCTAAGTTTACATTCAGCCACATCAGAAGAACCTAATCATTAAAAGCAAAAACCAAAGCCCACCCACACAGACACTTCACTCCTTCCCTGGATCCATTTCAAAACCGACTGAAGAGAATTTAATTCGCTCAACATGAATACTAATAATCATCATCATTTCCATTATAAGTCATTTTAAAAATTTTGTCCCCCTTTTTTTAATTAATTTTTTTTTTCTTAAACTTACTTAAAAACAAAAGAGAAAAATTTTTTAGTGCAAGAATTGACCCTGAGGTCGAAGTATAATGCAACATCACATGACACACGGGTCGCAATGACAAATATTTGAACGAGGGCTATTAAAAGGGAAGGGGCTGTTAAGGGAGGGGGAAGGGGCAGTTTATATCGTTTACATCTCTTTTGGACATGGGTCCAGGCAGGAAGAGAACTCGCTTCCGCCCGTCCTAATCCTTCCTTTGGGGACTTGGGAGCACAGTGGTCATTCAATGTCTGTATTTTACCTGAGTGTTCAAGGAAGGCAGGTAGTATTTTGAATATTGATAGTTTTTAATAATAACTGAGATGACCCCCTTCCCCTAGAGTGAATTCGTCCCCTCGATTATTCGTCGTCATTGCTTTCAATGGAACCTTCCTGGATGTGGCCAATTTTGCTATTCGCTTTTTTTTTATTTATTATTTTTAAGCTCAAGGTTGAAGTTCATCTATGAAATAAATGAAACATGGAACAAAGATTTTTTTTTGTTACAGAGACAAAAACAATTTTTAATAATTTTTTAAAAAATTATTTTTTTAAACGAATTGGGAATAAATTTGAAAAAAAAAATAAAAATAAATAAATAAATAAATAAAAAAAAATAAACGACCATAACAATACAATAATAATAATAAGAGTAAATAATAGCGGAACAAAATACACAAGTGTCTAAGAAAAAGGCTTCACTATGCTGAGAAGCAGCCCAAAATAAAGAAAAAACAAAAAACCACACAAAAATGATGGAACTAAGGAAAATAGATTAAAAATTATATATAAAAAATAAAACGTGTAATAATAATAATAATAATAATAATAATAATTATGAATTGTTACACGGAAAAAGTTTAGGCAGCAAAATATTTGTGCAATAAATAGGGAGACAAATCGGCAAAATAAATGAAAAAACGTCAACCAAAAATAAAAAAATTAAAAAACCCAAAAAAGAGGAATATTAATTAGGAATTAATTGGAGGAAAAAAAAAAAGTAAAAAGGGTTAATTCATGTCTCAAAAATAAATTTTAAAAATTAATATTACTTAAATTATTAATTAATTAATTTAATTAATTAATTCAAAATAAATAAAAAAAAATAAAGTAATGAAAAGGGGAAATATATTTTTTTTAAATTTCTGGGAAATAAAAGGGAGGTAAAAAAGAGGATAAAATGTCTTTGAAATATTGGTTACTAAAAAACCACACTTATTATCAGGAAACAAAAGTATCAAAAATAATAAATAGGCATTGGAAATAATAGGTCATGTGACCTTGCAATATACCCTAGAAAGCAAGAACTACCGAACAGCTACATGCAGAAGCAGTTTAAGTAAAAAAAAATTTAAGATTTTTTTTTCTTAATTTTTTTTTCTTTTTTTTTTGGGAGAAAATGTACCAGTAGGAGGTCGTCAGCAGGATCACGGAGTCGCTTCTTGCCGATCAGTGTGTCGACCACTTGAGGCTAATTAGTAGGGCACAGAGCACATGGTGGCAAGATTTGGCAGGAGGTGGCAGCACATGACACAGCAAGCAGCAAGGCATATTTTTTGTGGGTAAATCAAAATAAAATAAAAAAAATAAAAAAAGAAAAAAAAAACAGCAACCATTATAAGTGAGAGGTCCAACCGGACTATAACATGCAATTTGTTTTAATTTCATTTTTTTTTAATTTTTTTGAATGGCATTAACTGTGGAGAATTAAAATAATAAAAAAATATGATCAGGAAAAAAGGCAAATATATCATAGCCGCACCACTGGAATGAAAAATAAATCATAAAACTGGATAAGGAAAATTAAAAATAATAATAATACTAATAATAATACTACTAATAGTAATAATAATAAAACGAAAGAAAATAAAAAAAAAATAAAAAAAATAGCTGTTCCCCTTAGACCAAGACAAAGGGAGAAGATGATCAACCAACGGAAACCAACGAGCCAATCACCTCTCAAGAAAATTTAATTAAAAAAAACAAACAAACAAACAAAAACCCAATCAGGAAAATAAAGAAAAGTGCAAGCAAATTAGCTTTTTTGTAAACTATTATTTTTAATTTCCAATAAAGAAAAAATCGCGCCAAATACGCGGCATACTTACAGTTTATGAAACCCCCACCCCTACATCTCAAAGACTTTTATGCTATGGATTTCGTTTAATAATAACAACGACAGAGTATTGACCTAAGGAGAACACTTAAATTAGGAAACAACACTAGCCGTAATAATAAGACTAATAATAATAACAACACTACTATAGAGAAAGCTTTAGACTCTAGTTATACGTATTATGAGAAATGTTTTAATACTAGCAGAAATGAATTGAATTGTGTAAATATAAAGTTAACAAAAAATCATGCATTTATATATTATTATTAAAAATATTTTTCCATCAATCGTTAATCGTAATGATACGTAAGCAAATCTAATTAATGTCAAACCATTAAAAGTCTTTATCAAAAAAATCTAAAGTTATCAAAATTAATTTTTTTACTAGAATTAAAATTACTCAAAAACTGCATTAACAACTTAAAAAAGAGCAATGAATAAGGGGAAGGGGCCTTAAATGATGTGAATCGGTTAGTTCATTCACAGTATTTCCATTTCATATTCTGGCGGGAAGGAAGGGGATCGTCGTCCGAGGGTGGACACAATGTCTCCAGCTTATTACTACCCACCCATCTACAAGCTCACATATTCACACATACAAACATGCAAAACAAAGCTCGTCAAATCAATGCTGTCTCCAAATTAACATTTTCTGAGATACTACAGCATTGGTTTACAAAGGGCTAAAAAGCCACATATTATTCTTATCGCCTTTATAATTTTAAAAAAAATCACTTCTCGCTTAAATTATTCCTGAAGCCTAAACTTCAAGATTCTAAAAGCACGATTCTAAGGCGACGACAAGCATTCATGTTAACGCTTAAGCCCAGTCTTGCCTCTTTTCCGTGATTTGGTTCTAGGAATGTTTTACTTCTGTTTAATCGATATAAAAACATTCTGATTAATTGCATCACAGCTCATTCGCATGTGAATGTTTTAAAACCCTACCTGCAGCAAACAAGATTAGCCATAGAGCCAACATGTAGGGAAGACATGACTGGTTTAGATATACACTCACTCGAACATCAATTTATAAGCCAACAAGAAAGTAAAAGATAGATAGATAGATAGAGAGAGAGAGAGAGAGAGAGAGAGAGAGAGAGAGAGAGAGAGAGACTGTTCGCCCGCCCTTTGACGACAATGGGTTTGGAGAGAAGAAGCAACTTTGTCTGTAGCTGGCCGCCATCAGTTCATGAAAAGCTCCCCCAGAAGGTTGTTTTCACTGCACAACATCCGAAAAGTACAGCTAAAATTGGTTTATACATAATTATTAGTAGAACAGATATTGCTTGTTATTTTCTAATAATACTTTTTAAAAAATTGAAGACCACCATATCGACTGACTATCATCAATATAGAAAAGGGATGAGCCACATGCATGTTAGATACACAATCATAAATGAAGTGATGGAAGCCAAGACAAATAATAATAGTAATGATAATAATACATAAAAAGTAAAAACAAAAAAAAAAGGCATTCATTAATAAAATGAATAATAATAATAATAATAATGAGGGATGGGCCAAGCAAGTAAGCGTAAGTATGACGTCACTTTGGCCAAGTCATTTATTTAAAATGTGACAACTGAGCGACGACACTCACGCTCTACTTGCAGAAAAAATAAAAATAACAAAAATAAATAAATAAAGAAGGCATTATTAAGTTTTATACTGAGAGATTAATGTTAAAATAGTGGTTTTTTATTTTTCTTTAAATACTTGGTTCAACCAACTCATTAATAAAATCTAATAAGGTCAATGGAGTTTCGCCTATTTATTTTAGTAATGAAGTTTGTTAAGGTTACATATAGAGGAGCTCAATTAAAAATCTCTTGCACCTCAATTTTTCTCTTCAGAAATTTTTTATGATAAAAAAAATTCAAAACAAAAGAGTCAAAAAAAGTTGTCTCCCTGTTTACTTTCACGTGTCCCATAGAAGGAAACATTTCTCTCATTAAGAAATTTCAAAACCAAAATGAGCCCTCCCTGATATATAAACACACCCGATACCACTTAAGTGCTAATCGTGACTTTTATTTCAATCAACAGTTCTTTTTTTTTTGGGGGGGGGGCCATTGGGGAAATACTGATCTTTAAATTTCATTATAATAGCAATTCTTCCCGTCGTTCGTATAACACTCCTTAGTGTGGGCAGTACTACTCTACTTTGCTTAGGGTTTTATTAATGCTTTTATGATTTATTTTATGATTATTATTATAATTATTATTATCTTTTGTTTATAATTCTACTTAAGGGAGGTAAACATCACTGCTCACAGCCAAGGGTAAAAAGAAATCATAAACAAAACTGAAAACAAAGGGGTTGTTATGTCTCTATGTGTGTTTCTAGGGGGGAAAAGGAGACGAGGGGGTAGGAAAAAGGCAACGGCTTAGGTCGCACTTTTTCACACAATTTTTTTTAAATATATATCTTATTTTTAAAAAAAATTAATATAAATATATAAAAAATTTAATAGTCGTAAAATCATTTTCATATACTACTTATTTTTTTATTAAAAAATTTAAAAATAGAGCATTCAAAGAAGTTTCAAGAAAATATTTTTTTAAATAATATAAAATGTTATTTTTTTGGTCTTAAAAGCAAACGACAAAAGGGAAAATAAAAATTTAAAATATAGATAAATTTTAATTGAAAAAAAATAGGAAAAAAGAGAAATCCCCACACCTACAGCGCTGGCCCCACTTTCCACCTGACCGAAAAAAACATCAAAGTTTTTTCAATTTTTGGGGAGGGGGAAGGAATCTCAAAGAGCCAATAGTTTCACGCGAATTTTTCTATAGCAAGTAAAGAAAAAAAAAACAACAAAAAACAAAAAAAAATTTTTTTTTTTAATTTTCATCAAAATATAAAAAAACGCCGTTTGTGCCGAAAAAGTGCATAAAACACACAAATATACAAAAACCAGTCAACAGCAAAGAATAAATAAAAAAATAAATAACAACAAAGGGGAGAGGGAAAAATTTATTTTTGAAAATAATTTGTCCAGTTTTGTTGATAATTTTCATTTGCTTTATCCCAAATAAAATGCATCATCATCATTATTATTTGCTTCTATAGCCCAAAGAGCAAGTTAAAAGAGTCAAACAAAAGTTTCAAACAGCTCTGTATTATAGGCATATAGGTAAGTAGCATAACAAGTATGTTTAAAATATAGCCGACATGACAGAATTGATTAGCCAATCAGAAGGGCGGGAGTGGGTAAGAGGGGAATAAAACCAAAAGGGTGTACCGTAAAATCTCGAGTGATAATTTTGGAAAAGCCCTTACAAGTATCAGAAACCATCTCGATAATTTCTAGAGTTAAATTTAGAAAAACACTCAAATTATATTTAAAATACATTGGATACCTCCGTGGGCTTGAGTGGAGAAGGTTGAGGGCCTTAGTAATGGAAGGGCTTGGGTGCCTCAGTGATGGTAAGCTGGGTAGGAGCACCCACACCTAAGACAGACCTTTTAGTCTGACCTTCTGCTATCTTGTGTGTTAAGGAAAGGCTCGTGTTTTCTGTATATTTTAGCTGTTTTCTTTATATTTGTTAAGCTTTCTTAAGCGCGAAAATTACACGGGAAGTTTCTCAATCGCCATCTGGCTGAGGATTCCTGCACAGAATCTTAAAAAATAAATTGGCCGCAATTCTTTGGATACATTGAAAAAAAATATGTCAATCAGCCAACAAAAACGCGAGATTTTACGGTATAGGGGATTAAAAATAAATTATAAAAAATAAAAATAAAAGCATAATGCTATTGACCAATAGGCGTACAGGGAAAGAGCGGCAAACGGGAGGGAGACGGTGGAAAGGAAGCCCCCACAGAGGAAACAAAATAATAAATTAAAAAAATAACAACAGAAACAACCACGTGCTACGAGGTGGTGATAATGAAAAATAAAAATAAAAAGATTAATAAAATTATTAATCAAACAAATTAAAGAAAAAATTAATTTTTTTTTAATTATTTGTGGGATGTATTTGCTGCAGGTGTGTGGGTGTGTAGTGTGCTAAGCGCAAGTATTAGCATGTGTCCTACCATGGCGGCCGCGTTAGCTCTACTTTGGGCAGCCTTTAACTGTGCTTGCAAGTGTGGCGGGGGATGAAAATATCTGCACTGCTCCCGCGTGCACCTCCCCTTTACGAAATCCATACAGACCGTCACCATGCCTTCAGCGGAGTCGACTGTCACGTGCTCGGGCGGGTGAGCGAAGCGGCACTCGTTTTCCGCACGTTTACAGATGCCGCGCTGAAATTCACGGCACACCTGCGTGATCAGGAAGGAGGCAAGCTGAGTTAGGAGAGAGAGCAGAACACGAACAGGGGAGAATATATAAAACAAGGGTTTTGGAGGGAAGGTAAAGGATTTTTTGGGGAGAGGTGGGTATAAAGATGGGTGGTTTTCCTTTTTTTTTTAAGGATGTACTAGGTAAGTATATAGAAAGGGAAGGGATGTGTCTCATAATATCTAAGGGATAAAAAAGGAGAAGAAAAAAAAAAGAGAGAAAGAGAGGAGAGAAGAGAGAGAGAGAAGGGGAGCGATACTTTTTGGTGGGTGACAAAAAAAACCAACAGGCAAATTATTAGCTTTCAAGTACAGGTGCTTACGTACTAAGAGGAAGGTAATATTGGTCGGATGGGTAAATGTTTGCGAAGTTGACTCCAACACCCGCTAGGGACCACAGCAGCCACACGAGGAACTGCGCATGCGTCGGTCGCTCCTGTCTGCCGATCGTGCTCTGTGGCAGCCAGGCGCAGAGGGCGGGGCATGCGGCCAAAAAAAGCGTTTCTCAACCCAGCACAACAACCAAAAGCAAGAGTGTTACACCAGTGCCATATTTGAAACTCTTTGAATCCCCACTCGTTTAACATTTATTTTAAACACAAACATTCATCATCATTACACAACCCTTTTTTGCAGACAAAAAATTTTCTTTTTTTAAATACCGATGCATTTTTTTTAAATAAAAAATTAAAACAAAAAAAAAAAATTATACTTAGACACTAACAATGTGAAAAATTAATTATTATTTTTTTTTTTACCTGATATTAAAAAAATTAAAAAAAAAAAACCCTTCTGGAGATACAAGAGACTGGATGGAGGTAGTAAACGCTTCTGTCACTCAGAAGGTTGATGCTGGGAGGCAACACAAAATTCTGGTCCCGATTAGCTCTCTCCCCCTCCCCTCTTTCTTAATTATTATTATTATTATTAATACTAATTTTTATCCCCCACCCATCGACTCACCCACTCCCCCTTCCTCCCGCTCTCCAACCTTTCCGCCCCCAGGTGTGGATTTATTTTGTATATTTTTCGATATTATTATATTCATCTCTGTTAACCTGGCCTATTTCACTCCAAACCTCGTCGTCGCCGTCGCTTTTGCGAGGAAGATTTATCAAGCGAAAAGCTTGACTCACTTACAAAATTCCACAATCACAGTTTCCAAATTCAAATTACATGATCAAAACTGCTTCTACGCAAACTGATTTTTTATTGTTGTATTTTCCGCTGGTCGGCTGCCAGCATTGCGACAGAGAAACGAGCCAGCGACAAAGCAACGACGACGATACAAGAGAGTGAATACTAAATAATGAAGAATTACTGTATATGGAAAAATTAATTTTTAAAAAAAATCACCTGTTTCGTGTAAATATATATGTGTATATACGGTCAGATTTTACCCTCTCAAAAGTTAAGTAAACAAAAATTTAAAAAAAAATAAAAAAATTGGTAATAGGGAAGAAAACAAAAATTTGCCTTATATATGTAAAGCATTAGGAGAAATATCTTATATTTTAGAACCTGAAAGAAAAGCAAGATAATGATGATAGTAGCAATAACAATGACTAGATATTAATATTATTATCATTATCAAAGATACAATATAAACTAACAAAATGAGAGAAAATATTAAGCAAAATATTGAAATAATACAAGTGAAAGTGAAAGCTAATATTAAATCAATCATTTAATTAAAATCCTGTAGGGTTTTCCCTTTCCTTTCAAGTACTAGAGTTAATATCTGTTAAGTTGGCTAGCAAATAAAAAAAAAAAAAAAAAAAGAAAGAAAATCACGTGAACATTAGTCATGACATTTCAACAATTCCTGTATTAAGCGATAAGAACATAAAAGGGGATATCGACTCCCACCTGTCTTATTAAAATAATTTTTTTTATTGGTAATGAGTAATAAACGACATTAAAAAATGAGAAAAATTCAGCCAGAGATAGAGACTACAGACAAGAAAACAACTAATAAAATGAGAGAAAAAATTATAATAAGCATTAAAAGACATTATAAGAGTTCAATAATACATAAGAAAGCATTCACAAGAGAGAAAAATGTTTTCATTAAAAAAAAAAACCAAACATTAAATTTCATAACTACAATAAATAAAACAGAATAAAAAGGAAGCCATCTAACTAGTTGTTCGGTTCGCCAAACCCTTTCAAGTGTTTTTTGTATGAAAAGAAATTATAAAACACACAAAGCAATAAAGCATTTAATAGTCGACTTTTGAAATATATATTTATTATTATTAAAGAATATTTTGTAAAGGAACGAAGGAGAAACGAAAGGGGAGGAGATGGAAGGGTAGGCTAAATAATAATAAAAAATTCAAATAATAAAATTCATAATTTCCGACACTAGTTTAGAATGGTAACTTCCCGTTCTTCACACACTTACCTCTAACCGGTCAGTTCGGGGCAATTTTTGAGGAGTCACAATAGGAGTTGGGACTACGCTCAGGGGAGTGGCAACAGCCTCGGCTGGCACTAAAGGCATGATGGGGTTATGGGTGAGGTAAGGGTTAAAACTGCTCGTGGCGACTGTCGGTAAGCTGGCCACGTAGGGATGCGTCGTCGCCTGAAAAACGAGAACCACAGTGAAAACACACAAACATACAGAAACAAAGCATTGTTGTCATATAAAATTATTATGTATTATAGCGCATCGCAACCCAATATATGTACATGTATACATGATCCGCCGATGCTTTTTATTTTAATTTTTATTATTATTATTATTTTTTTTTGCTGAAATCACAATGCGCGCAGTTTTTCTGATAAGCATAATGAGTCGCCCGTCTTCCCCATTTCAGAAACAGCAGACTGCAAGAGAGACGATGGAGCCTAAACGGGATATTCGGACAACTGCAATTATGGGTACTCACATCTGGCACAAAAAAAAAAAGAAAAAGTCATGCACGTCATTTCCCTCGAAGGATAATGGTTGCTTCTATGTGAATTTATAAACAATTTTAGAGGATTACAAACTGAATTCAAAAATAAACAAAAAGATTGGCATTAAATACCATTTGCATCCTGGACAGTTGAAGTTGTCGTTTTTTTTTAAAGCTCTTCCTTGACGGAAACGAAACCTCTTAGCAGACGGGTCACAACGAGAGGCGATTTAGATGTAAGAGCTACTCAATCAAACTACGACAGGTGGTTTCGACGTAATTGACATTAAAAACAAGAACCCTTTTTGGGAACAAGACAAATCGGTCAAGAAGTATAAATAAAGACAGGATTCTCCGATAAATTTATCTCCTTATTTTATAGAAGATTTTAAAAGGCAAATTGAGCATTAACGGTATTATGAACAACAAGGATTCCATAAAAGTACCTTTCCATTCACTTTATTCAAAGAGCAATGTAGTTCGGAGTTTGGTGTTTGCGATTAGGTCTTGACTATGGCTCTCGTTAAAATACACTTCAATCGTTATCCTCAACCCTTTTATGTAAAGTCATTATATCCCGAAAAAAAAATTTTCCTATTCAAAATACAGATCTACATGTGTTGGATAAAATAATGAAAACACTGCTATCTGCTCATGCTAATGGTTCTATCCAACGACTTTGCTTTATGGTCATCTTTTGTTTTCCCCGGTTAGTGTGGACATTACACAAGTGTCTCATGTATGCTTGTTTGTATTCTGATGTTTGGAGTATCAAAGCTACTTTATCAAAGGACATGTCTATAAACAGTCTTAGAGGGGAAAAAAGTCTACATGACACAAGAGTAGGAGGAAGCCGATACTGCCTGACAGAGACATTAGGCAATAAAGAAGACAGTCAGCATAGACAATAAGACCACGACGACGTAAGTAACTACAGAACTCAAGCTTGACATACAAAATATTCATGGACGAGCTGCTATTGTCAAAACGGAGACAGCAGTGGTGCCATGAGCAATGGAAACTTGCTGTAGTCAGATGAATCCACATTCAGATTATTTCCCTCCGCAGGTATGTGCATATCCGGAGAGCACTGGCCGAAGTGCACGTAACCCTCCCTCAGCCTCTGTGAAAAAACTTGAGCAGTGTCTACATGAAGAATGGCTGAGCTTCCCATTTAAAACAATCCAGTCAGAGTTGTAAGCGTCCATTCCAAGACGCATTCAGGCTGTTTGCAAGCAATAATTAGGTTTGTCTAGGCTAATCAGCTTAATTCATCGACAAAAGCAATACTTTATGGTACAAAGCAGCGGTTCCCAACTGGGGTTCCGAGTGAAATTCCTAATTTTATACAAAGAATATTTCGGCTCTCTGAATTTAGAGTCTAAAGCTGGTCTAAAGTTAAAATTAGCATTAATCTATAATAACATATTAAGGTTCCAAAAATATGTCATATGTTTAGAAAGGTTCTGCGTTAAAATAAAGTTAGGAACCGCTAGTCTAAAGGAATCAACTGTCATCAATCACGTGCATCGACGCTCTCAATTGGAATGCAGGGAAGCCGTCCCACATATTGTCAACCTCCTTGATTGTCCTGTAATTGATTTTTTTTTTTTGGTTGTAAACACAATGTTATTCATGCTGGAATTATCGTTTATATTTTGAATAGTGTTTAGATACATGAAGTTTATTTGAATTTTATAAAATAAAAAAATATGAAATATCTATTTTTTCTATTCCTCTTTTATCTTTATTCCAATGTCAAGTTAAATATTCTTTAGATGAAATTCAGCCTAGTAGGGGATCGGCCTACTATGGGCTAGGTTTATACTCAAAGCTATTAGTAAAGGTTCATGCCCTCAGCAGTATTCGAACTTGACTCGCTAGTTTCGAGAGCGACAACACCTGCGACTCACTGCTCTCGGCGACCGAGATACAGTCAGTCTATTTTACCTTGGAGGCTGACTCTCAATATCTTGCCATGGTAAATGGGAGGGGATTAACTTGTAGCCTCCATCCAATGTTATCTTTAATTCATGATAACCTGATCCATGCAGGCTTCCATTCCTGTTTTGACCTAATTCAGCTTCGTTTTGTATCTGAAAATAAGGCTTCCATTCACTATAAAATAATAGCACCAGAGAAGCTTCCCTGCAATACCACTTGTTCACTGAAAGCGTAGTTATGCTCGATTGATGACAATCTAGTCTTTCAATTTAGACTACAAAAGTATTAATGATGGAGTGGTCACTTTATTAATTACAGCATGCCTCTCATAATAGGACGAACAGTTCCAATTAGAAGACACGTTCCTGTGATTTCAATACATAATTAGACAACTTCTATCTAAACGCCGGCATATATTAAGCGAGCAAGATGGGTAAATCCAAAAATCTAAGCGATTTCGAATGGAACTGCCAACACGCTGAGCTTTTCTAATACAATTGTTGCTCGTGTATACCGAATAATATTGGAATGCAGTATCCGCCGGACATTGCCCTGTATCGGTTAAGAAGGAGGACAATGGCAGAGAGTAGATACCACAGGATTGGTAGCACAGCCTGAAAAAGGTTTCATGGAAGACGTTAAGTCCATTGCGATGGAATTACAATTATAAGCGTCAGCTATTTATATGAGGTCGCGTAATTTGTCTAGAATTGGGTAGACGTCCAAAAAGGGTTGTGAATTTAGAATAAGTTTTATTGTACTTGAGTCTGATTATTTGTAAAAACAATTTATTTAAAATTTATTTATACAATTTAGCACTAGAATTTTATCAATTATAATTCAAAATTTCTCTATTAAGGGTATTTTTTTATGGTGTGAACAACTTTAGATAAATTCCTCTCTTATGTGGACTTCAAAAAGAAGAGAATAAATTTCGCAACTACTCGTCAAATTTATTAGCACGCAGTTACATTGTAAAGCTTCTATGTATTCATTTGGTAGTTAACCGCTAACCGACAGCACAGCCCTTATGAGATTATTATAATGAAGCAAGGATGGAAATTTCAATAAGCGAATAAAATGCTTGAAATTCAGTAACCGAAAGGATTAACCCTATTAACAGTTTTTGCGCCATAAAAGGAGCCCCTAAATGTCTGTTATTAGTAAAATAAAATTTTAGCTCGCAGGATGTCCTCACAAAATTCTCCATATTCTTTGTCTACTTTGGTAGAGCTTCGATTTATTTTCCTCGTCCTCCTTCTCCTCAAGGGAAAAAATAAAAGACTCCAACTATTTTCAGCGATTTTTAGGAAAACAATTATCAGCCGCCGCCAACGACGATGATATGATGACGGAGGAGCGAAGTGCAGACTGGTGCGTGCCAATAAATCGGCGATAAACCCGAGAGACAGACGGAGGAGGAGGAGGATGGGGAATCCGAGTTCGACGATTAAATGGCAAACGATATTTTCGAAATAAGGAAGAATCGAAGAAACAGAGATGAGATGAAAAGTAACGAGAGCAAACAAGGCCGGTCGTAATCTCAGAGGCTCCGAAGGGTGGGTGCGCGTCGCCGTTCAAAGCACCCCCCCCCCCCCCCCGTTTCTCTTAAGAAAGCTCCGCACCCCCTATTAAAACAAACCGTTCGAAAATGGTGGAAATGAGGAGGAACAACAACAACACCACACTCGCTTTTGAGAAGATTGTTGGACGCTCTCCTTCTTTGCTGTCCTGTCGTATGGAGATAAACCGGACCCTTTCTTTTGTCTCCGTCCGGTGGGCGGGGCCTTTCTCTTCGAGTTCGGCGTAAGGAATGCCGATAACGGAGAAATTCTCATTCAATTAAGATTTTGCTCTTGGACGATTCGTCTGCATTTAATTAAACCCCCTTCCCGCCACCCCCCTCCCCCCATTCTTTCTAACGACAACTGATCGCGGATTTTCGACTCACTATTTCGACCTCCCATTCGCTTGTGCCCAAGACGGCGGCGTCAAACCCCCACCCCCAACTTGTCACAGGCCTCGAGAGGAACCCACGTCGACTAACCCTCTCCCCAATTCCCCCTTCAAACCTCCCCTGATCGATAGCGATCAAACATCGGACACGAGCGGGGATTACAATCAGAGAGGCGAGAGATGACGCCGTCATCTCCATGGCAACCATTATCCAGCAGGAAAATCCGCTTTCGCCAGAGCGCATGCGTGAGAGGTAGGCAGGGATGGGGTTTGTGGGGGTGTCGGGTGTAGAGTAACTGAAACCTTTTGCTTCGTCATGCACTACAAATTTTAATTCATAAACGGGTGGGATGGGGAAATCATTAGCTCACTTGATTACTTATGTGTGTGCCAAACAAAATTTTTTTCTTCTTCTAACAAACAATTAAATAAAAATTATTAAAACCACACAATTATTAAATATTATTATAAAAACTAAAGTATACTAATGGTTGATTAATATTTATTAATATTATTAATATTATTATTATTATTAATATTAAAAACATACTAACAATAACAACAACAACAACAACAACACGAATAAATAGAGGAAGGTTACTAACCACAGATGCAAGCATCCCAGCCAGTGCTTGTGGGTAAGGAAATTTTCCGGCGACCTCGAATGTACGAAAAAAGAAAATAATAAAAAAAGGAAAAAAAAGGAAGGGAAGAGGAGAGGGGGTAAATAAAATCATACAATTGGTTAACAAGCAAAAATAAAAATGGTCAATAAAAGCAATGTGTGACTACTACTTTTGCTCAAACAGCATTTACTTTAAAAATTAAATTCAAGTGCATTATTCAAATAAAGTGTTTTTGAAAAAAAAAAAAAACAACAGCAATAAATAAAAAAATCGCAAGCAATACATTCACACTCCCACCATTCATTACACCTCCATTCGCAACACACCCAGCCCTGCTCGCATTTTTTTTTAAAAAAGAAGAAACCAAAGAAACATAAAAATAGGGGGGAATAAACCAAAAGGAAAATAACATTCATGTTATAATGAAGGCAAAAATCGGCACATAACCATGCAAGCGTAAAAATAGTCAACATCGACGACCCCCAACCCTCGTGCATAGAAGCATCGCCCACGTGCAGGAGAACAATAAATAATACATAAGAATATAATAAATAGACGAACTCGCGCGTTTGGAACAACGGCAAAGGAACAAACAAGAACAACAACAACGACGATGGACGAATACGAGGGAAAAAGGAGAGGATTTATTGGACATGGAGTTCTTAAAGATTCAGATGTGAGGGCCGTTGTTTACAAAATCTAGGTATGGAAAATGGTCGGGGTAGATGAGCAAGAAAAGGGTAACACAGAAGGCTATTTCTTAGATGATTGTAAAAGAAAGGGAAATCTTCCAATCACAAAAACATCCGAATATGAAAATGCCTGACACGTACAGGGTGTATATAATTAAAATTCACGTTTCAAAGAGCTCTATAGGAGTCGATAATGACCTGAAAATTTGCATGCTGTCTATTGAGTATGGAACTTTTTTTCTTTTTTTGGCTAAAGAAAAAATTTTTAGTTTTCATACTCGCCAGTGAGTGGCGGAAAATGGCGCCTTCATAGTCATAATAAGGCGAGAGGAGGTTCAAATCCCGTTGAGGCATGGATGTTTGCGTTTGTCTCTTTACTAAAAGGCTGGAGATCAAACTAGGCCGCAGTAGGCCAATCCCCGGCTAGGCTGAATTCAAACAGATTTTAAAGATTATTAACAATTCTCGACACCGAAAAAATAAAAGAGAAACAGAAAAGAAAGTATGGACAAATGGAGACAAATTTCCCTTTAACTTTTGTCAAAAAGGAAGTATTCAATCTGTAAGTTTGAATTTACTGCAGAATACTTTCAAAACAAGGAGCAATCATCATTTGAAATAGGATACAAAATGGCTGCCTACAACAATGGATTGTCCATATTTTCTCTATATAGTGCTTTAGTACTAAAGCATCAATTACGCCGCCTACTAGCGAATATGTAAACTAATTTTTTGTTTCACCAAAACCAATTCCATTGCCTCAATAGACACCATACAAATTTTAAAGCCATACTGATCAATATTGACACTTTTTTGAAGTTTTTGAAGCGTGAACTATAATTATAGCCGCCCTGTATTTCGAACGCTATGCCTCCATCCTCAACAGCAAGACCGAGGCTTCGAAATATGTATCCGACGTTTCATATCTCGGACGTCTTTGCAGTTAGAGGCTTTTCCTTCCTTTACAAGTAATTCCATACCACATTCCTTTGTATATTATATTAGAAGGTTGCGTAGCAGTAGCAAATGACGCGCGCTATTTGGGAATGAAAGCGAAACAGAAGTATAATCCGTATACATACATTGCACTTTATACACAAATAAGGGCTAGTAATAGCCACTTAAATTCTCATAAAAAAACACGCAATTCATAATTCGTTCTGTTCCTCGCAGACCTTAACCCCCTCCCCCGAAAAACCACACTTATACGCTGCCTATAAAATTAGAGCAAATGCAGGATAACGTATTCGAAAATTTTCGGAAATTGTTCAAAATAACGTCAGAGAAGTCTTCCAAAATATTAAAGGCAAACCAATTTAGTGACGCATTTCAAAACCGCGCGTTCTCAAAACGTTGCGCTCTCCTTTTAATGGCTTCGTAAAATCCGTAATTAAAACGCAAGAACACGTTTCAGTTTAATTTTAAGGCCATGAAACCTCCTCCCCCGACTCTATAGAGTGTCCAGAACAGATTCCTGTTCATTTCCCCGTATACGCGTGCCCCGAGCGTTTTGAAGACTGACTCTTCGTGAAACCCGTTTTCGCGTCGGAAATTTTCATGGCGCGCAATTCGACGAAAAGGGAGGGGAATATTTCGCTCCGATATTGACCATCGTTTATCGATCGGCGATTAAAACATGGCTTCTCGCAATGGAATATACATTCCCCTCCTGTTAGGAGAGAGAGAGAGAGAGGGAGGGAGCGAGAAAGACATCCCCTCTCTACTTCGGATACAAAATGACTCGCGCGAGGCTGTAAAACTAACGGATTAAGACGCTACTGCGGAATAAATGATTTGCTAATGGCGTGTCAACTGGAGGGAAAAGATGAGCCAGCAACGAACAAAGATGGCCGATCACGAAAATCGAGCGATCTCCATTTGCCAGATTAATTAATTAGAACACTTTAAGGAGAAGGAACGCGTTTTCCCCTGCGATGGGTTGTCCTCAATATTTAGAGACAAGGTGTCGTCGTTGTCGTCGTTTCGATCGGGGAACATTCCGCTCTCACTCTCTCTTTCTCCCCGTCAACTGTCAAGCTGGTCACTGACAGTTCTCGCTATTGATCGGATCCTTACATCGGTCGATGCTCTTTTAATCAACCGATTGTGTTAACAGAACAAAGGGACTGGGGAAAACGATTACGATAAAAGAACACCTTTCCCTTCTCGGTAGCACCGGCTTTGTCTCTTTCACTTCCCTCTTTTGAACAGATTCCGAAATTTCGAAACACTCAATGAAAAATATGAAAATCAATTCTGGAAAATAAAAGCGCTTCGGTTATCGTCAATACCCATGTAACTCATATTTATTTAAACACCGCTCTGTGCTCTTCTAGGGGACATAAATTCGTATAAAGCCTTCATATTAAAAACAAATATTAAAATTGCCATACAGAAAAAATGCACGTGAGAAACATTTGAATCGGCGTGTTGGAAAAGGAGGCATCTACCAAAATTTTAAGACATTCAATTAGATTAAATTCTCGTTTACGTTACAATAAAACAGAAAAAAAGAACCATGATGGAGTTGACCCCCTTGAAACTTAATGAACAGATCATTTCATACGGAATTCCACTTTATCACCCCACCCCTTTATCAGATCAGTTACCAAGCAGATGACAGCTGTATACATTTGCGTACCTATATAGCAGCCTCTCCAGGCCCTCTTGGAACCATGTTTTCGGAGTGCGTCGCACCCAGCATGCGCAGAATTTCTTCAAAGAACCTCCGCCGAAGAAATCTGGACATGCACATAGTCACCATAATTTGGGACATGAAGTGTATCATCATCTAGCTAAAACTGGGAACTCCATTAACAGCAGACTTTCTAGAAAGGGTGCGACGCAGTCCGAAAAAGTATTTCCAGGAGAGTCTCATTAGTAATACAAGTGCATACAGCTGGCGGAAGAGTATGCTGAAAAGATGGGACCTATCTACGAAGTAGTAAATGATTTCTTTGTGATCATTATTTTCAGCACTGAACAAATTTGATCATAATCCTCCCATAAACTTATCTAATATGTATGACAACTTAATCTCTTCTATTATTATTATCATCATCGATGTCAACTTATCTTGAGTATGCTTGGGTCTTTAAAAACATCAATTAATTCCTTCCCTATTTCAATCAGTGCATTCATAAAATTCATCTATAAATTACTTGCAGAAGAATCGCTCGTTATGCTCCTCTTACTTCTTTGCGCAGTGCAAAATAACGCAAGACAGTAAGAAATCACGAATCATTTGGGATTTCAGTTGAATTAAATTTTGAAGAAAGAAATATACTAGAGTTCTATCTAGAAGGGGCCAAATTACAGCAGGAAGTAGATATGAGATTATGAGGCATAGAAAATCATCGTTGTAGAAGACTCCTTACACTATATGATGCTCTTATCCTAATCAATCTGTAAAAAAAGAAGAACATGATAAAAAATGCTTAGATGACCCCTTTTCCAGCTCACCAATTTAATTAGATTCATCTCCAAAGTCTTTCGCAGAGTGTTGCCATCTCATAAGTCGAATTGCGCATTTAATGGTAATGATATTCACACAATCTCGGACGAGAAGCATTCACTTCTTACCGACTTAATATGAACAGCTTCCTTAAGCAATGGAAGTCTCAAGTCCTCCTGTTCTTTCGAAATCCTAAATAAACATCTGAACACAAGCGATAAATTTCGCGCCGGTAAACAAGCGCAACCGATTCTCACATGACAACCGCTAGTTGCCTCCGAAAAACGCCTTCAAGCTCCGTTTCTCGTTTAATGACAATGTGACACCTGTTGGCGCTTTTTGATTCAAGCCTTTCATTAAAAAAGCCCTTTCGTTCTCAGAATTTACAACCCATTAACCTGAAATATGAAGGCTTCATACTGCATCAAAAATAACAACATTTCCCTTGAAACTGCAACGCCCACTAGCAGAAAGTACGCCACTTTCAAGAAGATTCAAACAATGCATCAGTTTTGTAATAAATAAATAAATAAAATTTGAGGTGAATAATAGGAGGCCAAAAGGAAGTAGAAAAGTGAGGACGGGGGAGGGGAACCGTTGGGTAGCACCACTTACCACAGCGGGAATTTGGCCCGGCAACATGGGCTGCAGCGGCATCTGCTGCAAGAGAGCGTTCTTCAGGGCGAGGTGGTTCCGCCCGTTGATGAGGAGTTGGTCTTTTAGGTGTTGAGGTGGATGGAAATATTTGCATGGAGGCTTCTCTCGATTACATCGACCCTATAAGAAAATAAATAAATTAAAATCTTATTAGTATAGGGGGAAAAAAAGTTATAATCATCTATAAGGATATATCCATACATAATCCCATAGAGACGAGGCCCATTAGGGCTTGTTTAAATCCCCAGTTTGTAAACCGCAGGAAACGCTTTAATGTAGCTAAACCAAACCCCTTATTAGCAACAATACCACACTAATTGACCGAAGGTTTAAATATTAATGACGAGAATTAAAACGGTAGCATCGAACACCTTAAACTCTTCCGCAAATTCATAAAATTGAAATAGAAAATTAATATTTCATAAATTGCGGCGCTATTACTACAATGGAAAATTAACAAAGCGAGGAGGGGGGAGGGGTAATGAAGAAGGGGATAGGGTTTACGGTAAATGGAATTCCTTATGTTGTTGTTTTTTTTTTGCAGAAATAAAATAAACGTGACAACTGCTGATTCACTCAAGAAGAACAATTTCACACTGCATCGCTTGTGAAGAACAATTAAAAACCTTTTTCAACTTTTGCGACTCTTTATTTATTGCTGAAATCTCAAAACAACCAAATCGGTTGAATTCCTTTTCCTTCTCCTTTCACTCAATCCTCCATTTTTTTTATTTTATTTTTTTTTAAATTTTACTTCTTCAAATATCCTGATTTCCCCCGTCTCGCCGCCCTTATTTTCGCCGCACACCCTTCCGTCACAATAATCTTTGTTTTGCCTATTTTTGACAATTAAAACAAACAGGGTTGTTTTTCTTCCGAGTCAGGGACAGGGAAGCGTTGCCAAAAACCCTAAAAAAAAATAAATTAAAAAACACTCGTGAGCTCTTTCGGCCGAGAGTGCACGCGACGGACGACGTCATAAAAGGCTTCAAGGACCCAAACCGCCCACACCATTAGACACAAAGAGGAAAAAAAATAATAAAACAAATGAACAACAAATGCTCCCTTTTAAATTCACCCATTTTTTTTTCAACCAATGAGAGGAGGAAGAGGGAACCCTAAAACAATCTCGCCAAAAATCTGGCTTCAATCTACATCCTTTCATAAAGAGGAGGGGGGAGGGGGGGCATTTAATTTCCCTCTATCCCTGAAAAAAAATTATCCACCAGTAAATATTTGCACTTAAAAGTTTTATAGACCATTCCAGGTTTAGGCTTTTTCCCAGAGAGTTGTTAAACAAATCATTTGCAAATGAAAGGAGAGGGGGGAATATGAGACTCAAGAACAAATAAACATCAGCGAGAAATATTTTGTCATTTCGAAAGATTTCATCATGAATTAAACTAGTGAAAACTAAGCCGATTTTATCTTGACAAGTAATAAAAAGGAAAAATTATGCTTCTAAACACACATTTGATATTACGTAAAAGATGCGGCATTCCTAAGACGAAAAAGATTACAAACGCTGACAGTAATCATTAATTAATGAGAAAAGATAGCGCTAATTGATCGCAGTCTCGAAGGAGCTTAGACGTACATCAAGGCAAATAAACCATCTTTCGGCCTCAAACAGCATACTTAAACACACTGAAATAAGTTTCAAGATAGAAAGAAGCACCATCATTCAAATAGATGACGGAAAATGTTTGTGTCTCACTCAAAGAGTCTTAAATGAACTGAAATTATTAATATCATCAGTATTATTATTATTATTAAAAATTGACTACATCAACTAAGTCCCTTTTAGATTCATAAAATTATTATCCATGATTATCTTTTCAGCAGATAAGGGGATTATAGCAGATCCAAAGCTTGACAGCATTACACGGAAATTTCATTTCACTCCAAGTCGACAGTTCTTTTTAGAGATATGGACTCTATGTTTCCTAGTACAACTCACACTATGACTAAGAACCACGGATCAAATACAACGGATTACATACATGCCTTTGACTGTCTCACTTTGCTGGAATTCCAAATTAATTACATCTTTTATATAAATTCGATGAAACATCACGCTGAGTTGTTGAAATCATTCCTGTGTTCGTATTCTGAATAGTTTTCGAGAAACCAATCAGACCAAAATTTCTTACAGTTAGCTTGAAATACGGAAACGCTTGGAAAAGTTCAGACTGATGTCAATAGCATGCTGAGTATCCAGAGAACTATCCTCACTCGATCGGAAGAAACGAATTTTCGAGGATTTTAAAATACAAGGTGTCTCAATATTGAAATGTTGCAGAGTGAAATTTCACATAGAAGTAAATATAGCGATATAATATCTTTGTTTTAGATAGGAAATCCTGTCTTGGAGATCTGCAATGGAACAGACTTCAGGTACTCCTATAGAAAAAAAACAAACAAACTATGAAATCTAACAGTCCCTATGAGATCGGGCCTTGGGAAAAAGTATGGAATATTTTTCATTCTCACTATTGTATTTCACTAAAATTAAAAATAACAAAACAACAAAGCTGAATTTCGGATTTCCTTTTAATTACACTATTACTAACTGTATTTGCAGTTATAGTTTTTATGATAGCCCATTTGGCTGATTAGTTACAAAGAGATGCCATTTTGAACGAGTACATGTCTGGAAAATAATATGGAATATTGTGAAACATAGGAAAAAAGTATGGAATAATAGGTCCTAATATTTATTGGAACTCCTTTTGCCTTAATAACCGCTTGTAATCTTTTCGGCATTGATAGCACCAACCGTTTACATGTGTGGGCGTCAATCTTCTTCCAGCATCTTACGATAGCTGACTTCAATTCTGCCATATTTGTTGGTTTCTCCTTTCCAACATTTTTCTTCAGAATTGCCCAAACATTTTCGATTGGATTGACATCTGGGACATTCGTGAACTTTGCGGGACCGATGACAAGATGCATTATCATCTTGATAGATGAAGTCATCGTCGCCGTAATGTTCTTCAGTCGTCTTCAAAGCAAATGTTTCCAAAATACTGATGTAAGCTTCCGCATTTACAGTACTTGTAAGGATGGCAAGATTACCCACACCCCTGTGAGTGATACTTCCCCATACCAAAACACCCTTGGAGAATTCGGTTGAAGATTGGAGACAGTCAGGATGAAACTTTTATTCCGGCCGTCGGAAAACGGATTTTTCATCGCTCTCTCCATAAACAAGGCACATTTGCGAACATAACTTTTTTCTGGTCTAAATCTGTCCACTCTTTGAGCTGTTTCGCCCATTTCAGTCGATCTCGCTTCTTCTTCTCTAACCTAACCTCTCCTTCAATCGAGATAGTACAGTTCGATCTGTGACATTGCCACCCGTTTGTTTCCATGCATTGTTGTTTTCACCAACTGTCTTTCATCTCGGTTGAATGTTTCACGGGGTCTTCCACATCTTTTCTTGTTTAGCCAAAACGTTTGACACCGTTCCTTGGGAGCATTGAATTGTTTTCGCAATAGATTATTGAGTGTGACCCTCAGTTTTCAACTTCAGAATTCATATTTTGTCTGCAGTACTGAATTCACTTGTCTTTAGTCATTCACCAGAAGATAAAGTTAATACTACAAAACTGTCTTTTATATTTTACTTATATCACGTGATTAACCTACTATGATTTACATATCATTTGCATACTGTTGCACATTGGGTAATCGTAATTATTCCATATTTTTTTCCAGACACGTACTCGTTCGGTATAGCATATTTCTGTAATTATCCAGCGAAATCGGCTAGGATTAGCAATGCAGTTGTAAATATATTGAGCAAACGTATAGCTAAAAGGGAATTGCACTATTTCGCTTCGTTGTTTATTATTAGTAATTTTAATGAGATGCAAATGTGATAATGAAAAATATTCCATACTTTTTTCCAAGGGTTGTAAATCTCTGCGATGGTAAGCTCTACTGAGATAGTTGATCTTCAGCTTCTAAATTCTCTAATCAAAAAAAGTTTACAGTTGCTTTTAATTATTCAAGTTGCCTTCTACAAATTGTTTAGAAACACTAACTCCACTAAATTTGGTAAAAACTTCCAACTATCCAGCTCACTTGGTTGTCTCACGACTTAATACTACACAATTAGCGAGATCGGCCTAATCCTTGAAATTTATTGCTCCATATATTAACAGTAAATTTAGAAGCAGATTCTTTCCCCGCAATACCTTCGAAAAATGGAATACCATGCCATATTAACTATGTGAACAACATATGTTGCATGTTCTAACCTTTTGATCTGTAATCCTAAATCTTGTAAAAGAATATCCCTCTTGTACGAATATCTCACTTTTGGGATGTAGATTTTCAAATACATAAATATCTGTGTAGTAGCCAGTCTAGTGAGTTAATCGAGAACATCCACATTTTTAAGGCCTTATAGTTTAATTATTCAATATTTAATAAGAATTTTACATATGTTGCCGATAATATGTTTATAAATTATGTAATTGATTAGTTAGAGCATCAACTTATCTTTTAGTAGAAAATATAAAATTCTATCCTCTTAAATATGTTTGCAGCACTATGAAGAAGAAGAAGACTCAAATAAATTCGAAATCCCTTGAGATCTCGAAAACGGATTGCATATTCGTAATCACCGTGACATCAACATGAGATCAATCAAATTTCGTTGCCGATAATGCTCGCGCGAATTTTCATTTTCTCCTAGTTCTAATCGACATTTCCAATCTCTGCAAAACTTACAAGACGAAACCACTATTACGCTACATTTTCGAGATCTGCTAGCCTATATCCATATTCCAATTTAAAGAATTCCTCGAAATTTCCATATAGAACAAGAAAACGGTATAGACCACTGTGAAGAATAATGTTCTTCTGAAATCATGAATTTTAAAATGCCTTGTCAAACGAAAAGGTGATATATGGAAATCATTTCAAAGACGGGACTATGAATGCGCAAAAACAACAAGCAGACAATTGACTCTCGTACATTCGTTAACAACAACAACAGCAACAATAGCAAGAAAAGTGATAAAAAGGGAAGAAGAAGAAGAGGAAGGAAGGAAGGAAGGAAGAAGGTAGACAGAGATAACAAGAGCAAAAGAGCGACTTGGTTTTACGACGATCGTCCCACATTGACTTTGGCAACACACGGGTGAAGAATGTTAATTGGAGTCGTGTGTTCTTCCTCTCTCACGTACGAGGTTGCCGAGGTTAAGACTCGACTCGTTTCAACATTTTTCTTTCTTTTTTCCCATCTCTCCCTTCTTTACTCCGACGCGGGAGTCACATCGAAAAAGAGAAAGAAAGAAAGAAAGAAAGAAAGCTGGTACAGTATACGATGTTCGTCGCCGCCACCGCCGTCGCCTTCTTGAAGATTGAGGCCGAAAGACCATCGGATGATAATAAAGAGACGGTTTTATTTTTATTAAAAATCTTAACCAACAACTTCCATTATCTTTAATGAACAAATGAGGAAGCGAAGGCGCAGGATTGCGACCGTTGCCTGGTTACGACCCAACGCGGCTGCACGGGCGAGGGGTCGCGACGCTTTTCCCCCCTTCTTTTTCCCGTCCTCCATCGACCAGCACCATGCGCCAGTATTTGTTGCCCCTACCCCCTGCCTTTGGCTCCAGTTTCCCCACTTCCGACTCTATCTCTTTCCCTATTTTTTCCTCCCTTTTTATGAATTTAATCAACACTTGGCTGCCTGGCACGAGACGGCGGCGCTCTTAATAATGGCGTCTCCGCGTGCCTCCGTGGAGTCCTCGTGCTCAACTTCATAAACCTCAGAGGCAAAGTGGTTAACCACCATTCCCATGCTCAGCTGAATTGGGAAACACGGCTATTAGCTAAGCTGGTCGCCGTCGATGCCCCCTTTCCCCGTTTTCCCCTACACTGTCGAGGTCGTCACCTTCCATTTTCCTTAAATCCCCTCCTCCCTACAACACTCTCAACCCCCACCCCCCTTATACTTCACCCTTCACTGAACTCCTCAGACCACCTGGCGAATGACAATGGCACTCTCTCGCGACTTTGTATCTCGGACCCGTCCATCTCGCGTGTCATCGCTTGTCACCCTCCATATCGCGACTTTTCCTTAGCTGGAGATCAAAAATTCCGCCGCTCTCCTCCAAACGCTTCCGTTCCCCCCGCAATGCAAGCAAACGCCATTTCGGTAATCTCGTCGAGCAGACCACAAAAGCACCACTTTGATCCATGCCCACCAGTGGAGCTCTGAAGCCGAACCTCCAGCGAAGGCTAAAAGTGTGTTTATCAAAATCGAAGAAAGCAGTTCATTTCTGAGTGGTAATAGGACGGCGGGACGTTTATGAATTCAGTGCTCACTGAACACGCAAAGGGCGTAATCTTTCGCCCAAATTCGTTAAGCAAAGATAGCGTCTACTCAATAAGATAAACTAAAATGGGAGGGAAATGTCTTTCATCCCATTTCTGTTTACTATCACAAACTTTATCATTAAAAAACTTTAAAATCATCTCGCGTTGCCCAATCTTGTTTCAAAAGCGGCGGCTAATACCGTGGAAATCGCTTATTAGAATCCCGGATAATGTTATCAATCGGTTATTGTAACCAAAATCCACGCTCCCAAAACACTTCACTTCATTTTCATTGTATAACGTTTTAGTATCACTTCACTAATTGTCTGAGAGCACCGGTCTTTTATTGAACTACTGTTCGCATCATTCTACTGTATGGCATGCTCGCCTGGGCCAAAATTTTCAAGACGAGTTGGAAGGAATTCCAAACTTTCCAGAAACTTACCCTAAAGAATACTCCGCAAATGCACATAATGACTTCAACATGACCTATGTTGAAAAATATATAGAATCCATGCTGCCCTTTATAGAAAATCATAGTAATGAACTTGTTCCGGGCATTCTAAAACAGTCCTTACATAGGAATCCAAGACATGTCAATTTCGATGACTTTGATAATACCAGTAACCTCTTAGGAATAACTGGATTTCATAGGTTTCGTGTACATAGCTACTATCAGGCAATGGTTGAAAAGTGAACCTTGAACTGTTTGGAAAATGAGCCCTACTTGGGCACGGGTTCTAGAACCGGAAGAAACTTTTGCAACAACCTGATATTAATGGTACGATTTTAGCTGAAACAATTGTCAATAAAATTTACCTTCCACCAAGAAGATGTATTTTTCTTCTATCATACTATATGGATGGCTTTTCTGAGAACATCATACTTCTCATCTAGTTCTGTGTATTTCCTTCGGCATATATTTATGAAGGGTGAGATTATGGACGTTATGCTTCAGTTCCATTCATGGAGAAGCAAGTGTATCATCATGACAGAAACAAGTAAAAAAACGTGTAGTGTTGCTTTTCATGTAAAAATTTCATAGCCATTATTGGGTTGGATTTTAAAACACAGATAGGACAAGGAGAGCACTATCTGGTAAAGCTGTTCAAGTAGAGCCAGCATTAAAAATCTGGTTCAGCAATGTTCCTGAAAAGAAAGCTTCTATTATTAGGCCGGTTATGCGGGTAAAGAAGATTTCCCAGAAACCGATGGTTTAACAGATGGAAAAATCGAAAGAATATTGTGTATAAACGTATTCATGGAAAGGGGTAAAAGTGAGATTTGTCTACTGCTGATGCTTTATATCCTTCGCTTATTGTTATCAAAACGGGTTGGTCCCGATGCAATTCTAATAAGCGGCTTCCACTGTAATAATCAGGCTGTTTACGCTGCAATACCCCGAAGTCGGATGGAAATAAAATTTATGATGAAAAAAAATTGTTTTTCATCACGAACTTTAAAACCCACTCTAACAAACACAAACAAACTCCCGTCATCATTCGAAAAATCCCGGGTTCGCACACAATCTGGATTGCGCCATAAGGCAAAAGCTTTATTTCGGTTGCTAATTCACTCGCTTCCGGCAATGTAAGTAAAGCGTGTTATTGAGTAAAATGGGGGTTAGGAAAAATAGGGAGAGGGAATGGAGAAAATATCGATCCGTTACCGATTGAACGGAGACATTGAAATCGTTCGACACGGATCTCCAATATAATTCCATGAAAAATACACTCGAACGCTTCTGAACAAATAAACTTACAAGTGTTATTCTTATAGCTCAAAGTTCCACACGTCCAAACACGCATCGAAATAAAAATTTATAAGCCTTAGCTGCGAAGAAGGACAACCCATTAAACTATTTTAAAAACCAATTCTCAAAACCTCTCTGACATCATATAAACCGCAACAACGACGGAATCGTTTCAGGAAAAAAAAATGATACGAATTAAAAAAAAAAAAATAACCAGAAACTTCAGAAACTTTTACCACCCACGTTTTTCGTATTAAAAAAAAAAAAGAAAAAAAAGAAACGCTAACCAACCAACCAACCAACCAACCAACTTTGCCTCCTTAACCTTTTCTGTGTATTTTTCCTTCACTCCGCCGTTAGCAACGCTGAATATTTAAAGAGGTGAAACTTGCCAAGCTGGTTCCATGACTCACACGTAAAAAATTCCGCACGTGACGATCAACCAAGAAATTCGCATTCACCGATGAAATTTTTCCTCCCCCTCCCCTTCACTTTTATTATTCTCTCGAGCGATAGCAATTATCGAGGATCCTTATAGAGAAACCAATAAATGCCGTCATGTAATTAAAAGGAAAACAATGCACTCGTCATAAAAAGTCAAAAAAAAATTCAAAGTATTCAAGATGGAGGGGGTAAAATACGCATCATTGCCATGTGATAAGCTAAAAATCGAAAATATGTGCAACTATATAATAAAAAACGGCAAATATCAAAACGAATGCCAAGGAGAGAGAGATTTCTTGGCACAGAGGTCCAGGTAAACAACTCCAGTTTTAGACAACGTCTTCACTTTGGACGATCTCCTTCCTAGCAAGAAGAATTTGATGCATCTTCACCAAGATGAAAAAAATCAAACTTCACTAAATTCAATGCAAAACTCCAAATACAAATTTCACTCGCATGTATCTTAAGCGTTGCATGAGCGCGGCTCTCCTATTCTTTAAGACAGGAAGACGATTTAAAAACATTCTTGCAAACCTATTCGCGCAGATGATTGAGTTTATATCTGTACAATTAAAATTCAAATTAATCAGTGTTAATGTATGAATATTTCCGTGCGCTTTATAGCCTAGAGCAGCATTGTCGTGTATGGCGAACAGCTCGATACTATCATCGAAATTAATTTTTATTTTTTTAAAGAAGAACTCAGCGCCAAAACCTAGGCAGTCACGTATTACAGATATTCTAAGGAAAAAGTTCATTTTCTTTAATGGGGGGGGGGGGGGTGACCTTTCATTTGACAGGTTCAAAATCATTATATACCTGAAGTTTCCGTAAAATTGCGGCTACTGCGACTGCGTAAAAAACTTATTTACGTAACCAACTTCGGCGTATTTAAGTTATACTTTGAGAAGCAGAGCGAAAGTTTTAGAAATTAAAAATTAATTCGTGCTCAACAATCTTGAGGGATACTTGAGCGATTTGTCCATTACGAATATCTCGCTCAATGGTAAAAGCAAAACTGAAGTTTCTGGTGGTCAATTCATGAATTAATGAAATCATTGCAGTTTTTTTTTTCTGGACATGGCTTCAAATCAAGAAAACAAAGGCGAAGCATTTGAATCACCGACTTTAATGTAAACGACTTCTAGACACTCTCCCTCCGACTTCATTTCTCAAATATTCGGAGGGGAAAGAAAAATAATGTCACTTGCATTCAAGAATTATTGTACCATTAAAACCATAAAAAAAGAAGAGGAAAAAATAACTCGCGCAAGTTCTTGCACCATAGATTTAAACAACGACTGACGTAAAATCGAATCTAACTAAATTTTTTTCTATCACTGCTGGACATTAACACAATGCTCATAACATCATCAACTAGTAACTCTGACAGAATAATAGCATACAAAATAACTCCAACAAGTATGCTCAAAAAATATGAGACAAGTTTGGAAAAATGCCATTGAAGGAAGAAAGAGAGAGAAAATGAAACAGCTGTTTAAAAATATGTTCTAATACATTACAAAGTAAATTAAGCTTATACTCGAAGCTATTTCAACTTTGAACTTCGCTTTATAACCTATCTTCCAAATCTGTTCCCCTTTATAAAATTATTCTCTAAAGCTGGTGCGAGTTTAAAATGGTTTGGAAACTATTTTTAAGCCGTTCCATTCATAGCTCAGAGACAGATACGGAAAAATTTCGTCCAAAAGAGCCCTGAATATTCTCAATACCCCCTTCTCTATTTCCAGCAAACTAAATAATTTCACATGTCCATACATCTACATTAAACTTCCCCCAATTTGTTTTAGTAATGTTTGCAAGAGCTGACCACTTCCTCTCGCTCCAAGAAAATCCTTTTCTCTCTCTTCACTAACTTTCGCCGTTTCTCTATAAATCAACGCTCAAGTGAAGGCGAAACCGGAGAAGAAAAAGGTCAGCAGTGTTTAACGAGAAGACGAACTAAAAGAAGAAAAAGAGGAAACGAAATGAATAAGGAAAAAAACAAATTTAAGACTTCGACGAATGAAGAGAAAGATACGATGAGGATGAGCATGATGATGATGGTAGCGGTGGTGGTGTGAAATTCCTTGCGAATTATTCATCTGTCCTCCTTCTCTCCTTCGCATTCATCACTCCATCCATTCGGATAATTAGGTCTTGAATTTTTAACATTCCATCGCATTCACATGTTCTTAAGAGAATGATTTACAACAGTGAACCGTGCTTATTATCCCTTATTCATTATTAAGAAACTGGAGACGGAAGAAGGGAGAAGGAGAAGAAGAAGAGATGAAAATCCATTCAAATTAATTCCTTTCGAACCGGAGAAGAGCGATAGAGAGAGAAGCTTATTTTATTAATAGAGCAACTTAATAGGAGGGAATCCACAAAACCGGCAGGGTCAATTACACGTAAATTAAACTCGCAAGAACTTTTCTCCTCCTCCTCGAGTGAAACAAAAAAACCAAAAAAAAAACAGGTTTATTCGGAACCCCAAAAGAAAACGATAAGTACAACCCGACTCCAAAGATGTATACAGCCAGCGTTAATTAACTGGCCATTTTCCTCTTCCCTTTAAAAATGTTTCCAATTTATCCAGATGGCGAGGCCACCGGCTTATAAGAAATCAGGGTTCTTTATATCGGATTCGAACCCTCTAAAACTCACGCTATCAGGCAACTAAACCACTCAGATCAGTTCCCTCCATCACCTCCATCTTCATTATATCACGAATGTGAGAGGCTAAAACGTTTTCCAGTCAATTAATTTTTACAACAATCCTCATCCCTCCCCCCAAACCTCTTTACCTTTCTTCCACCTCTCGAAATGGATCAATCAACAGATTTCGCAGAAACGTCTCCATCAACCTACCCTAAGCCCAACCCAAGCTGACAACCAAGTCACTCACATAAAGCAAAAAAACGTTTTATATTTGAGCAAAGGGAAAAAAAATCAATAAGCACCTCAGTGTCGTTGTTAATTGATATATCAATTTGCGAGCACGAGATTACATAAAATCATCTGTGTGGAATTCTCGGCGTTTATCTATAAAAACAAAGAAACGAAACCAACATGCAATGCAATAAAAAAGTAGCTTGCGGGTAGGACCGCAAATTTCGGAGTTTATTCTCAAATTTGCAATTTTCTACCTTTGGTTTGACGTTTTGGTAGAATTTCTTTAATTTAAAGATTTCAATATAATGTCAGTGTTTTATGCAAAAATGGGACATACGAGTCTGTTTAAAAAATAATGAGACTGTTCCAGTAAATCAACCTTCAAAATAGTTCTTTGAGAGGCCACTCAGCGACGGCTACGTTGCTCCCACTCCTCCCACTCTTCACAGCCTTTCAGTTTGTCCGTCACGGGCTTGTGGAAAGAGGCAACATTTAAACTTGGGAAAGAGAAAAAAGTCACATGGCACAAGATCAGAGGAATAGGGGTGCTGAGGTATCACTGAAATGCCTTTTTGAGCCAGAAATTGCATGACAGAGAATTCTGTGTGACAAGGTGCATTATTGTGATTCACTCGAAGAACTCTTTTCCTCAGCCTCTCGAGAACTTTACGGTAGAATTTCAATTTCGAAGCACCCATTTTCGTGACCACTAAAGAAACACTCTTCACGCGAACGTTTCGTATCAATAATGTAGTGACAGCAGAAAGTTGAAACTTACACTGAAGATCGAGCAGATGTTTGTCTGATTACCACTAGAGGGAGACGCCTCTTCGGTTGGCAGATAGCACGCTGTGCATGCATTCTCATTACGTCTTAAACAGACCTCATATTATATACGCGAAGTGTCTAGCTTAAAATTTATTACTCCCATTGAGATTACTGATTTGGCTAATCTCATTATTACTTGCAAAGAGCCTAATTATTTCTAATTATAACCAATTTTATTTGTAAAATAATCCGACCGGTTTATCACAATTTGCATTGCCTTGATTGGCTCTTTATTTTTTGTAAAATAATCCGATTGTATTAATTGTATTGAAGAGAACAGTGTCTTCGAAACAGCAGTGGCTTCTCATTTGTGGAACTGTGTTTCGGTTCTTATTTAGTTTGTTATTAATATTATATATGAAGAACATTTTATAATCAGCAGGGAAAACCACTTACACCTATGCAGATTCCAAAAATGGTCTCATCTTCTAATTATATATTATTCTATAAATTATTTTATGCTTAGCGCAAGTGAAAGTTTGGTTTTGATGTAGATTACCTAGAGACTTATGCAACACACTGCTTTCAAAACATAAGCTAAGCCACTGTTGACCTCGCTATAAAGACGCAAACTTAGAGCTTCTATACCTCCCTAATGGAAGACATGGAACTTCTAGACGGGCTTTTAAAACTTTAAAACTTCCTCTATCCAGTAATGTACGGAATGTGTATCTGTCTTTTACAGTTTGCGTGAAATAAATATTTGAAATCAGTTCCATCGTTTTGAATAATCCTGTACAGTGTGCCCGCAAAGTCTTTAGACAATTTCAAATATTTATTAAAATTACAACTGAAGTTAGATACGTTTGAAATGTTTACATAATCTCAAGTAAATAAGAAAGTTTTGTTTTCAATCGTTAATAAATTTCAATATACGCCCCATTCGCCGTAAGGATTGGGCGAATCTAAACGATAGTCAATTCATTTCCAAGTCTTTTTCAACATAATCATTTTTGAATAATTTTAGTGTTTAATTTTTAAAAATATTTACTTGCTCTCTGAAACAAAAGAGAAACCTAATACAAAATGTAAATCCTGGTTCGAGTCCAGGTCGCGGACTTTTTCCTTCCCTTTTCTACACTGATTGGAAGAAAGTAATTGGAGACTTTCGATTTTAGACGTTTTGTCGAATATCTAGAAAAATACTTGACGAATTATCCTGAAATTTCCAGGGGTTAAAAAAGAATGTTACACCTCATATATTTCAGCGCAGGTTTTCTTCCGAAGGCAAATAGGGGACCAGCAAAGAAGTGAACCAAAAAAATAATGTTTGGAATCACCCTGTAAAAAATAATGCTTGACATGCATTGTAGCTGTAGCATATGCTTAAGAGGCTTGTTTTACTTTTCTATGTTCATTTGTATGAGAATAGCACGTATATTCATAGAGATATAAAGGTTTCTTTAAAAAGGTCGAAATGTTTTTATAAGTTTTTTTATTTATAACACGCAGGATTTTCAACCCAATGCAATGCCATTTTCAAGAAACTTGACAAACTTGCAATTTCTTCTTCTTACGCTGATATGAAGTCAATATGAAGTCAATATTTTTTCATGTCAGTGTAAGGAGAAGAAGTTGATACTGGTGTCCGATCCAAAAATAAAAGTTTGGAGAAAACCCCTTATCGTTTTGTTTATTTTTGAGAGCAACTGAAATTCAACTCATTCTATCGACGACATCTTTCTGAATTTTCATGATATTTGCTTGGGCTTTTTACAAGAGTAGCTCTATACATTTGGCTAATAAATTATGCAAAAGACAATTTGGAACGCATGCGCAGTTAAACATTATTTAGTAAAAATGCTCATATTTCTTCAAATATTTAATTTTTTTTATTCTGATTGCAGGGTGTTGTCTCTACTGTAGTTTGTCAAGTTTCCTGAAAATGGCATTGCATTGGGTTGAAAATCCTGCGTGTTATAAACAAAAAACTTACAAAATCATTTGGACCTTTTTAAAGAAACCTTTATATCTCCATGAATATACGTGCTATTCTCATATAAATGAACAGAGAAAAGTAAAACAAGCCTCTTAAGCATATGCTACAGCTACAATGCATTTCAAGCATTATTTTTTACAGGGTGATTCCAAACATTATTTTTTTTGGTTCACTTCTTTGCTGGTCCCCTATTTGCCTCCGGGAGAAAACCTTCGCTGAAATATATGAGGTGTAACATTCTTTTTACACCCCTGAAATTTCAGGATAATTCGTCAAGTATTTTTCTAGATATTCGACAAAACGTCTAAAATCGAAAGTGTCCAATTACTTTCTTCCAATCAGTGTATTTGTAATTGTGATATGTTTGAAGAGTTTTTTCAATATTATTATTATTATTATTATTTTATCATTGATATGTAATAATCTAATAAAAAAGAATTACTTTTTTACCAACTCATATAAATTTGTGATATATTTTTGAAAAAAAATCGGAAGATTTTGTGAACAATGTAATCAATGGACAAAACAAATCCCCGAGTTGTCTTTTCTCTGTTTTGATGATTATTTTGATATTGTACATTAACTTAAATTCCTCTAAAAATCTCATAAAACTCCAAGTCTTTACATCCTCAAATCTCAAATTAAAGGAAAACTGCTCTGCCTATAGAAAACCGATTTCTCAGTAGTATCACAAAATTTACATTAAGGTAAAATAAATAAATAAATAAATGGCCTCCGAAAAAATCCCAATCGACTTGCGGCGAGACATGATTTATTATTTGCCGCTAAAAATAGAAAAGTTAAGCTTTAAAAAAAAACAATGAAAATAAAAGAAGGAGCCTTCAACGCTTAATAATAATACAAAAACTCCGATGCATGTCATCTGAGCAAGAAATGTCGAACCATCACGCAACGGTGACATCACATTCAGGAAACAGAGAGGGAGAGTTTTAATTGAGAGTAATAGCCGTCCATTCAAAACACAAGAACTGCTGATTTCGTTTCATCAATATTAAAATTAGGCCAATTCGTCTTTATTTTGACTTCAAAACACGAATATAATTCATTTAAACTTCGTGAATTATATAAACGGTACTTCGTTCTTTGCATCATTTTTTCCCCTCCCGTTTCGACTCTTCTCCCTTCGCGCATTCATTTCCTTCTTTTTGTTTTATTTCCCAACTCCCACCCTACCTTCTCTTTTTAAATCCCCGGGGCATTCGTTTAATCTTTCATTCAATCTATTCATCAATCAACATGGTTTTGCACAAGACGCACTCACCTCTCCAGTTCCGATCGATTTTCCCGTAGAAAACAATACCTCTCCTGCTCAACTTTAATAATAATAAACTGTCAGATAGGGAGGAGGTGGGGAGAAACGAAGGGAAAGAAGGTAAGCACCTGACTTTGATCTAAAACCTTCGGAATTATCACCGGGTCTCTGTATTGGATTTTCCCCCTTAATCCAACAAGTGTAAAATGTAAGAAAGACGAATTTCGCAACGGAAATAAATATTTTAAAGAGGGAAAAAAAAGAAGTAGGAAGGAAAGAAATTATTAAAAAAAGGGAGAACAGAGAGTAGAGAGGTGGAGAAACAATAATGATAAAACCAGAAAACATTTCCTTTAAAAATTGAAACCCAAATCGCGTCTGCCTTTGATCTCCGTTGCCTCGTTACTTCCACCTATTAGATTACTTGCGAAAAATTAAGTCACCCATCAAACCGGGCGTCACTCGTATTGATTTAAACACGGGGAGCCCTCGGGTCGTTTACTTAGTCCTAAAAGATTCCTCACGCGCATTTTGTCCATTGGAAAAGGAGCGCTCGACAAAATCCACCCACCTCTAAAGCTCCCCACCACCACAACCAAGAGGAGGTGATTATTCCCGAGCCTCGATTGGCGGGAATATTGGGAAATTGTCGACCTGGCTGTCGCTGCCACCTGGTGGCAGTTAGTCGAATCGAGTGGAGCCGACGTGTCTGCCTTCTAATAGCGGGTGGTAACCATGAAAAATAAGCAACGCCGCCGCCGCCGCCGCCGCTCTTATATCGATCGGCCTTTTGCATTAGAGAGAGAGAGAGAGAAAGAGAGAGAGAGAGAGAAAGAGAGAAAGAAAAGGTGGGGGCATTGGAAGGAGGAGGAGGATGGGGGTCGGAATACACTAACGGAGACACCCGAGGCTAGACGATGGAGGCCGGGGGGCAACCGGGGCACGCCCCCTCCTTCGAACCTCTCACCTTCCTCTCATCCCTCTGAAAGAAGGAATGAGAGAGACCCAGGGCGGACTCCTTCACCTACCTTTGGCTCAGGTAACCAAAAATAGAAATAAAAACAAACACATACATCTATAGGAACTTTAAAAAAGAAGAAGAGAAGACATAGAATAAATAGATTTACTTAAAAAAAAACTCGCGCATTTTTCTTTTCACCATTAATGCAAATCGTCAGGGACCCCTCTAAAATATATATGTAACGACAAATAAATCTTCCGGGGGAGGATGGAAAAGAGGGAATTTTAAACAGTAGTTCACAAAAAATCTTTTCTTACTTCCTCGAAAAAGAGCGGGGTAGAGAAGGGGAGAGGAGACGAGGAACTGAGTCGAGCAAAGAACCGAAGATCCATGACACGAGAGATTTACAATGGAGAATTGTCGAACTTGAAGAAATAAATGAAAGGGAAGCAAAAAGAAGAAAAACCCTTATAATACGAGGAGGAAAAACTTCAGGAGCGACGAGGGAGGAAATAACGGGATAGGGGAAGACAGGAAAAAAAAAAACAACAAATAAATGGATAAAAATTGAGGTAAGAGAAAGCGAGAGCATTTCCACTTGTGGTAATCTACTGTCATCAGTGGTTGTGCCGTAGAAATCCTCTTCTCCTGAGTGGATTAAAGGAGGGTTTTTGCTTCTCCCTCCCTCCCTCTTCTCATACAAAAAAGGGAAAGATAACGAGACAAACGTTTCTGGCAATCAAAGCGACGTTCAGCGGACTCTTGTGCAAGTAATCACGGGGCCTCAGTCAGTAGTACAACAACAAGCAAAAGTGGACACAATAGCATATATAAGCGAGTATGTGTCGATCTAGTGGATAATTCGAGAGCAAGATTTAGATATTTATGAAATTCGAAATTAATAATGTTTATAGATTTTACATAAGCGCCTAACTTACATATTCCAGACTATTTATTACCAAAAGAACAATTTTCTAGGTGACACGAAGTCTAGAAAGAGTAATGATGAAGTGAAGCCCCATTACGACCTTGCATGTTCATGTATCCACTTTAGTAGTATCCATTTTCGACTTATGCATGAGTACATCTGGTAAATAATAAGTAAAATGCAACAAAGGTAAAGGGGAAGTGAACGTATGGGGGAAGTATGGGGATAATGAAATAAAAACGTAGGAAAATGAGAGAGGGGTATACGAAATAAAGCCATCAGTTAGCAGCAATCCACTCTGTAATGACGCCTCAGATAATTCTTTTTATTCATACATCGAACAGAACACATATCCAACTTTACTGAAAGCATCGATCTTTTAACCCCCCCCCCCTTTTTGTTTTCTCACGGATGGCCAATCAACCCGAAGCCGATGCGGAGGAGGAGAGCAAGAACAGGAAGGCAGCAGATAAAAACCAGAGCAAATGCAGTAACGGGAAAATAACAGGAAAAAAAAATAAATAAAAGCGCAGAAAACTCTGCAGCAGCAGCAACACACCAAGATGACGGCGAATCGAAACATATTGACATTTTGTCTACCTGCCGAGGGTTGCACGTGTCGCCACTCAGTCTGGCAGCGCAATATGGGGGCGTTGTGGCGCCACCAACTCGCTCTTTTCTGTCGATGATGCACACTGGGATTCTCTCTCGCTCTTTTTCTCTCTTTCCCCTCCGACAGTGACGTCAGTGGACAGAAAGCAGGTGAAAATTAATGAATGCTAGCCAAAAAATCAATTTCCCTGTTTATTCTAAGGACACGACCGATGGCGACGTCGCGGGCCTCGGCCCCACCCCTGCCGTCGGTGACCCCTTTCTATCCCGCCCGATTAGGCGCCACTGTCGATGCACGCAGACAACAACGGACGCCATACCTATTTTCCTCCCTCCGCCCTGGCTTCTTCCCCACACCCCGACCCAATACATACTCTTCTGCTGCTCTTTCCTCACTTCCGCCCCCGTCTGATAACAATTGAAACTTTGTATCGCTTTTAATGATATCCCCAATGCAAAAGCGTCCTCAAAAATTCCATCGACTGCGCGTTGGAGGAAGGGACACGAGCGAAGGGTAGACGAGGGCGGAGAGATGGGAGGGGGGGGGTAGAGAATTAGAGCAGAGTAACTAACCCCCACGTCCATCTATACATAGCTCCGGCAGAGCGAAACGCCATAAAGGCAAGCATTTAGTCGGGAGTGACGAAACCCTCTCAAGAGAGCATCACGTGATAGGTTTCCATAAACAAAAGACGGAATTAGTTCCATCCAATCTTTATACTCTTGTTTAAAAACCTTTCCGTTTATTCCCTTCAGTGGACGTAAATAATTAAGAAGGCTAACACCATCTTCAAGGACGGAAATTTCAATCCAACAGTCCAAGAGAAAAGCTTCGTCCTGCCATTAATAACAAACCCAGGAGAAACAAACGGCGCTTTTCGAATCCCAGCATTAAAAATTCTCTTCCCCACCCGCTTCCCAAACGAGAGATAGAGAGAGCGAGTGATGAACTCTTTAAGACTAACGAAGGGGGTTGCTCTAAACCCATTTGTCCCAGCTGCCAAACATTGATCAACAGTTCTTCCTTTCGCCATCAAATGCTTGGCTGGCAGGAGAAAACTCACAGTTTACATGGAGGGCCCACCCATGCACGACACACATACAAACACACACACGCACCAGACGACAAACGAGAGGCTGATTAAATAGAGAGAAGGTTCTTCCTTCCTTCGTTGGCTGCACATATGTTGTCTCTCTCTCTCTCTTTTCTTTCTTTCCATCTTTCTTATCCTATGGCGTTCGTCTCCTCCCCATCCACCCACGCTTGCTTTGCCATTCGTGTCACGTGACTCCGGAGCGACCGGCTGGTCTCAGCATTTTCTCGTCAGACATCGAAATTAAAGCCAGCGCCAGCAACAACCACAGCGACAGCCAACGTTAGACAGAAGAACTTTCCAGGGTAGAGTTCCAGATGAGATAGGAAAAGGGAGAAGGGAGCGAGGGGAAGCGAGGTACCAGTACAATCGACAACGAGAACAAGGATTTTATAATCCACTTCTGCTCAGATATCAAATTGCTAGCTGAACCCTTCTAACATTTTCTGACTAATTCAATCCCAGACTCTAACCAAATTCGCCCTAAAAAACAGGATCCTTTTATCCACGAGTCGTGCTACTTTCCATGGAACTAGGGGTACTTGAATATGAAAGTACGCTTCATTATGTAAATCTTCGCATATAACATGCACGTTTTTTCCAAGACGTGTTCAAAAGATGGTAATACGCGAAAATTTAGCTGGAAAATGCTTTTCGGGGAAATAAGCATATAGGGCTTCTCTGCATAACTGCTTAAGAAGGCTTCACTGCACCATTCCCATGCTTTCTCTTACGTAATAATGAAAACCTGACAGCTTCGAAAATGGTTGGCCGGCTGGAACCTTACTCCAAGCGTACATGTCGAGGGGCACTAAAGTGACTAATGCAAATAACTGCTGGAGACCAATCAAACTTGCTATTCGATGCATGCGGCACGGACTGCTGTCTCAAGGAGTTCTTTAGCTGCAAGACAGTGCTCACGTTACTTCACACTCTATAAGAAACACAAAAGGCTGATGAAATGTCTGAAGAATCTGAATCTACCTTATTCGCCAGATTTGGCACCGTCTGATTCGTAAAGACTAAAAAAAAAAAAATCTGAGAGGCCATCGATTCGTAAAGAAAGCAGTGCTTTATATAGTGGCTGCGAAGTGTACTGAGTAGGGTGGAGGCTACATTGAGAAATGACATTAACAATTTTGTTATGGTTTTTGCCTTTTTTAATAAATCCTATATTCTAACCTTAACTTCACTCCCCGCTTTTTTGGTAATAAATAATCTGGACTGTACAGTGATTTTACAGCACATGATCACGTAAAGCACTGGATTTGGGTTGCTTAGCAGATCAGCCATCTTAGATAACAAGCACGCTTTCGCACGCTATAGTGGCTTCCAAACCACAGTATTCTGTACTGATTTCTTGAGTGAATAATAACAATTATTATAATTTCACAAGTACCTAAATTTTACTCTTTACGCGTCATAGCAAATTTTATAAATATTTGCTGAAAACCTACCCCGACCTACCTCCGAGATCGACTTATACACGAATAGATATCGTATCTCGATGACTTTAAAACCATTCACTGCTCAATCGTACCAGGCTCTACATCTCTGAATACAAATTTACTTCAGAATGTTGCAACGCGGCTGCCTTCCCAACAGACATTTACCAGACAAACAAAATTACAAAAAAAAAAAAAAAAATTTAATTTGAGTCAGGAGACTGAAATTTAAATTTAACTAATGGAAATTGTTTCAATTGCCTGGAAAGAATAATAAAACAGGAGGAGAAATTATGTAAATTAATAAAAATAAGAAGGATGTTGTTGTAGTTAATGATAAACAAAAAAAAAAAAGAGAGAGAGTCTCGTTCTGATTACGAGACGAAAACCTTTAATTCTATCCAAAAACAAATTCTTCTCGAATAATAAACTTTCACCACACCTTTGAAGCCTAACATTAAAAAAACACCAGCCGTGAAATGAATCGAATTCAACCGACCAGAATCCGCTGCATTTCGTCACTTTTTCAAACACCCCCACCCCGTCACCCCATTCGCCCCTCAGTTTCCTTTCCCATCCAAACAAACTTAAGAGCGAATCTTGATTCACTCGTTCAGCTCATTAAAAATTCCAGAGCGTTTCACATGAAGTTACTTGGAAAAGGAAGAGAACGAAATTTGGAAGAAAAGACGGAAGCATAAAAAAAAGAAGCAGAAAGAGGGTCAGAGATTTTTTTTTTCCAACAAATACTACGAAATAACTTCTTAAACCACATTTCCCCCAAGAAATAAAACTTAGAAAAAATGCGCAAGGGGTTTAAAACGGAATTAGATTCCTCACCGGCTGCGAAGTCTGCGCACATACTCCAACTCTTGAGTCCTTTCTTTATAACCAATTTATACAATTACAATAGGAATTTTTATTTATATAGGAAGTCTATATCTCTGCCCATCTACTTATCTATAAGATCACCCGAAATGCAATAAATAAATCGCAAAGTGTGTACAGTAATCTGTTTCAACACTCTGAATAATCATAAATTTACTACCAGAATAGCTACACTTTTGACCACCAGATGGCACAGTAGAGATCCAACACTGGAAGTCGTTGGAAATCGCCATTTTGGACCTACCATAAGCATTTAACATTCAATAAAACACGGTATTTTTAAATTAAACTTTTATTGAAGCATGTTTATGTTTAAAGAAGAATAACTGCGAGCGAAGAGCGTTTCTGGACTAGTAGCTCTGCTGGCGTCAAGTCCTAAATGGCGACTTTCGGGCAGTTTGTGCTGCTTGTACAGTGCTATATTGAGAGAAACTTTACACAGAATATTTAAACAGATGCCTGACAGATCCCATCACACCGTCGGTCTTGAATATTTAAAGCATTTCTTTGGAATCAACTGTATGACCCACCAACTAGATGGATGATCAAAAGTTTAACTATTCTGGCGTTAAATTTCTTCAGTGCGAAATTTCGACAAAAGTCCAACTTCTGTAGATACTTACTTTGCGGTTTTATTGCATTTTCAAATTTCAAGTGCTTTCTATAATTTTAGTCTTCGTTCAAGAACTGCCACAAGAAGGCAGTAACAATGACTCTCAAAAGACAAGGCGCTCGCAATGTTTTTTCAAAATGGCGGGAAAAACGTCGCTTCAGCAACTGTTTTATATGAAAATGAATTAACTGCACCTGCATGGCTTGAACGATTAGTGCACAAGGTTCTCTATTTATTGAAGAAGTTCGATTATAAGCCAAAACAAGAAAAAGAGGACTAATGACCAGAGAAGACTGAAACTCAATCTTTTTGCTACTCTTACCATCTAGCGGCAAAAATTTTAACCTTGCCTTCATGATCTTGGTCGGAAGGCTTTGAGCATCACGTATATTGGACCCGTTAAGGGGCTATGTACTCCCGTAAGCCATCCAATTGTAGTACAGAAAGCTGGAACAGACGCCGAGATATTCGTAATGGGATGTTATGCAAGAGCTACAAGCCAAAGTTCAGTCTCCAAGGGATAAGCTGAGTCAAGACTAGTTAAGAACTTGTACTACTCCATGCCACGATGTGTGGCAGAATTGCGGCCCAACATCCTATTGAGAGCTGCAATGATTTTGACCAATAAATTTTGTCATACCCACCTCATTGTTTAATCATTTGTTGTTGGTGGCGAGTACTAACTTCCAATCAAATATCCTTTCAATCTGACAATTCCTTCTGGGTGCATCTTTTTATTTTGGTGATGAGTGTATATTTGCTGACCCTGATCAAAAGTGAAGACTTTGAGGTGTTGAATCGTGTGTCCTCATTCATGACATAGAACATACGAGCCGTCCATATAAAAAAAGGTTTTATTGGGTGAGGATATTTTAACTGATTACGACTCCAGTAGCCAAGAACTGATTCCAATTCTGACTCCACAGCCCTGAATTCCACAACGTGGAGCTTTCACTGTTGCCAATAGAGTATAAAACGACAACATTATTAAAGACGCTCTCTGTATGTTCAGCAATGAAGATGTATCATACTTGAGACGTGGGAAGGCGTAATTAAATATTAAGAGTCACTCAATCCCCTTCGCAATAGCGGAGGAATTTCACTGGAACCACTCTATCCGCCCACAACAACTTGCAAGCTGATAAGAAAATCAATTGTTTCTCTCCCTAAAACACAAATGGTATAATTCATACTCCAGTTTGCGGGGGAAAATCGCCCACACAGAAACAGATAACAAAAACCTCAACAACATCAACAACCACCCACTTTGATGATGTTATAATAAATTCAAAGTCAAAACTGTTTAGGCTTTAATGGAACACCACACTTTCACGATTCCATCTCCGGTCTAAATCAACACCACCTTCCTGTCTCTTATCTCACATAACAAGTCCACCGAGCAGAACACAACCTTTTAATTAGTACACTACTGTAGGTGTGTATAAAGCATTACCCCTACTCTGTCTCTCTCTCTCTCTCTTTTCTTCAACCTCCTCATCTATTATCTCACCAATGTGTGATTGGAATTCTTGACAAGAATGAAAAGGAGGGAAACCGAGGGAGGAAGAAGCAGAAAGAGATAAAAAAAAAAAGAGCAGAAGAAACGAATTTAACTCTCTCTCTCTTTCCCGCTCACTCGATCTATCTATCATCCCCGAGAATGGGAATTGCGAAGGAGGGGTAAAGAACTGACGTCGGTCTAGACAAGGAATAAAGTCAGCTGCTCGTTCTCACCACGGTTTGCGGGCGGTGGCGCTGCCGCTGCCGCCGCCTTCTCCAAGTCTCACCAGCGGCATTTGCCAAACTAACTGTTCGTCTTACGGCACATGAATTTTTTAATGGGCACGCGCTTGGTCATGTAATATTCAGCAGTTAATTTCCAGATTGCTCGGCTAGTGCGTGAAGAGAATCCGCGACCATCCAAGCAGCGCGCACGGGGGAAGGGAAGGGAATGAGTTGGGGAGGGGGGTAAAGAAGAACAACCCACAGCCTTCCTCTTCACAAGAAACCCCCTCGTTGTACACAATAAAGGTTTGGAAGTGGAAGAAAGAAAGAGAGAGAGAGAAAGAAAAAGAGAATAGCGAAGAGGGGGTAGTGAGTAAAAAAGAAGAGTTGGAGGGGAAAATGGATTTAGCCACTCGTATATACAAGGGAGAAAAAGCATTTTTAGCGTTCGTTTCCGTGCACGTGCCTGCGCGTGCTCAAATTTTATTTCCAACACTGCAACCAGAGATGCCCACCTTGTCCGCCAACGGAAGTTGACAATTCCGGGGCCACTTGGCGCAACCTCTCTCGCTCCTCTCCAACCTTTTATTGAAACAACTCTTTTCGCTTTCCTTTCCGCATCTTTTCACCTCTTTTCCAGTTTTTTTTTGTTACCCCCCCCCCTCCTCTCCTTTAAGCCCACCTCGTCTGTGTTTCTCTTTTGTTTTTCTTTATTTATGTTTCCTTGCCGTGAAAAACGACGAGCACTCAACTCTGGAGTTTACGCATTCACAACGTTAAAACGCACAAAGGAGCGAACGAGCGGTAGGTCGTGTCTCAACTGCTTTTTTTTTTTTTTTAAAAAAAAAAAAAAAAATACAATAAACGAAACGACAAAACCCTTCTAATTGTAAGAGATTTAAAATTAGAAAGCAGTTCCCAAAACTTTTAAGACTTTGCGTTGTACATACTACCAGACTACCACGGATAATTCTGACATCGAATTTAGGAAACGTACGCGATAAACGAAACCAAAAGCTATGATTAAGAAACTATGCATGCTGGGATTTATCCATCCACAAAATGTCAGTTATCCGGACGGATGCACAAAGGATGACCATCCTCTGACGCATTTTCCTTAAATCGCACATAAATGGTCTCGATGCAAGTCTGTCATTGCTTGGAGCAAACAGACTGCACCGTTGCCTCGGAAAAAAAAACTTGGTTATTATTTCTGAGATACACAATTACCAATAATTCCCTTCCAATAAAACTTTTCTTTTCATTTTATCCTGATTTAGCGAAGGTTAAGTGCTTCCAAAGCAATTTTTTCCAAGTCTCCAAGCAGAAGAGATTCCAAAAGAAATTATTTAAAACGTGGACCCGAGGGAAGTTAGCCGTGCAACCATTTTGTGGGAAAGAGGAAATCCTGGTGCGTTGAAGAAAACCAATAAAAGACGATCAACAAAACTCCTTTATATCGGTTGGAGCTAAGGAGCGTTAAGTTTTAATCAAAAGCAGCGCGAGCGCTAATCGCGCCATCGCAACCAGAAGCTCATTTCCACAATTCCAGTTTTCATAAACCTTCCACGGATCCCGCGCCCCTTTCCCGATCGAAAAATTTCCCGGCCGATTGCGAAAAAATACAGCGCTCCACTCTGCGGTTCGATTGGAGCGCTTTAGCGAGGCGCTGCAACGGACGACGGGAAGGGCTTCCCACCCGCGTTCCCTGGAGGGCCGTGGCGAAGCACAACGCATGACCAACTCGGCCCGGACAGGGGCTTCCGGGCGGCGCGTCTCGAGGGAACCATCATCCGATGTGACAGCCACGAGCCGAGAATGCGCGCAAAGTGGAGGCGCTAAATCTCCTTGGATCCCTCCTGGTTATTGTGGTGCTGATGCCTGGGATACACGAGGAGAAACCCTCCTCGCGCAATCGACGCACCGCAACCCAGAGGAGGAGGGAAAGGGCGCCCGGGCCGAGGGCACCGGACAATGGGTCCCCCGGGCCCTACTCCCATCTCATTGCAGTCCAGATCGAAGAACAATTGCACGCCATTGTGCGACCTTCTTCCCTTTCCATAAGGATTAATGGTCGATCCCACCTAATTTTTGCGCCTTTCACTTCCAAAATGGCCTTCGTGGATGTGCTCCAATAAACACACACACACACACACACACACATACACACACACACGTACACGACTTCCGGTTCACTTGCGTCAAAACGAAATGCCGATTAAGCAACGATATACAAAGAAAGCCAAGCCAACAAAAACAGGCGACACTTCGCACAGACATGACGGATGGCCATAAACAACCCTTCAGTCAATCTCCAAAACTTCAGCAAACTGTACTTCGCTCACGTCTCCTCCATTGAACGTAATTCTTTAACGAAAAGTTCTTAGAGCTCTGTATTACGTAAATGCGTTCGATTCAGAACGAACCCGATTCCAGAGAGAGAGAGTAGCAAAATGATCAATGCCGAAGAAGATAAAAAAAAAAAAGTCCCCTCCTTACTTACCCCCGGCAGAGTTACCCCTCCAAGCACCATCCCCTTTCCCTCGCTCGCAATGTCATCACCACTCCATTTCCCGGACTCAGTACAACGCGATGATTTCAATCACTGGAATAAAAACCAGTGAACGGGAGGGGAACCGTAGAAATCGCTCCGCTTCACTTGTAATCCAATCGGAAAAAACAGACGAACCCCTACCCTCTCTTCGCTTCTCTTCTCTTGGGAGCCACGGCGATTGGGTAACGGGGAGGGGTACAAATGGGGGAGGGCACCACGAGATGGATGAGCGCAGGCGGCCACCCGTGATCCCCCGGCCAGCCAAAGCCACCGGGCTCGCAAGCAAGGATGGACCGACCGAAAAGTTTCACTTTCCAGGGCAAATCCATCACTCAACACCAAGAGCAAGGCGAATGCAAACCTTCATTTTCAGTTCTGTCTCAATGGCAAAATAATATAGGTAAGACAATGGAGAACAAGCTCAGACTCCTGGGCTTTAACCTAAAAAAAAGCATAAAATGATGGCACTATTTATAGATGAATACCTAACCCATTCAGGAGGACACTGACAGGACACTGAATACCCTCTAAATTTAAACTTTGCCTTATCCACGATTATTTCTTAATATGTACCCCAAAGACTGCCTTGACTTGTCATAAGCGAAATTATAACACGCACTTCCACTATAGACTTTGGAGACAGAATCCCAACAGAGGCAGTCTTACCAAACTCTTGACCAAAATTAAAACATTACGGATATTGAGCCCGAAATACTTCGAATCTAGTAGTTACGGATATTGGAAACCCCGTTGGCAGTCATCGCAATATCGTACAGGAGAACACATTAACTAATGTTTAGGCATTTCATAAAACTGCGTCTACCAATTATTATCCCCAAGAAGAAGGAAGTAGGCACCAAAAGCGAAGAAACGCAATGCACTCTTTCTGCATGCTTCCTAAGCATGGATTATTTCGAGCATAACATGTTTGAAGAGTGCCTGATGCAAGTTTGGATCCAAGCAGGGTCTTTTTTTGACAGGCCTTACTGGACACCTATGAAGTGACGATACATTTTGGGCAAGAACAAACGCTACCTCTGTTGGGATTCTCTCCAAAACCGACAGTACAGTCAGTTTCAATACTTCGATCCAATCCATGGAAGCAGGCTTCCGTGCAATGTTCCAAGTAATACTCGTGTATAATAATTTATCAACCATTTCCGTTCAATTTCTCGGCATAGCAGGCCAATTCATATTTGGCAGCGAGTAATTGAAATTTTACATTTCTACGTCACAGATATAAATAGCTAAACATGACGCGACAGCAATACCTGCTTTTTCCTTCTTTAAAACGCTATTAATTGATCTGAAGCCATATTAGGTATGGCCTAGACATTAGCTAGCATTAGCTGCCTGAAGATGCGATAATTTCCAACGGGGTTTCTAGATTCCGGAAATAACCGGTCCGAGATATTCTGTGCTCCGTACTGCGTCGCATTTCTTTGCTAAAGAAGCCATCGATTTTGAGCTCAAAGAAAAGCATCAACAAACTTATAAGCAGCATGAACATATTTGCTTGTTAATTATACGTGGGTTTCTTTGAAAATTAAACCCAGAAAGGCAGCGAATCTTAGCTTAGAGATGGCGAAACTCGTACAAACTTACAAAACTAATCGAGAAAGGGGAGAATCAAGAGGTCAAGATGAAAAAACTGGACGAGAAGTGGGCGGGGAAGGACTAAGTGCAAAAGGCGAGAAGACAGCTGTTTTAAGTGAAGGTCTTCAAGACTCACGAAAGAAAGAAAGAAAGAAAGAAGGGCGAGTAGACGAGGGCAATTTCATGGTTCACCCTCAGTGTCCCGGTCGAGAGAGGAAGAAGAGAAGGGGGCGGGAGAGCGGGTGGTGCAGCGGTCGCTCAAAGCCTCCTTTCCTACCGTGTATTTATCAAGCTTCAATCCACATGAATACATCGCAAGGATTGAGACGTGGTCGGAAGAAGACGAAGGTTACTAGCTGAGGATGGTGGGTGGATGATGGGGATGGGTTGGGTAAGAAGAAGAAAAAAAGGAGGAGGGGGATAGAGTGGCAGTCTCTTCCACGGGGATCAATTTTCAATCCTTCCGCTCAGTTGCCAGCGGTGCCAATTGCTCCCACGGCTCCACACAAGAGGAGGAAGGAAAGAGAAAAAGATAGGAGGGAGGAGTACAATCGAAAATGCAGAAAAGGTAATAAAATATTAGAAAACTCATAAAAGAGACATTTTTTTGAAATTAAGCACGGTAATAATGAAGGCCATAATGATAAGCAATACATCCGGAAAAATGTGAACCGTATCTATGATCTCTTTCAAAAAGCGTCTAATGTAAGTTTAGTTCGATCTTAAGCACAAAGCACAACAAACAAAAAAATTAAAGAAAAAGACCAATGAAACTGAATGAAACTGGTATTTTTTTTTGCGCATACTGCGCAAAGGAATTTCGCTTTCCTACTTTTTCCTCTCACCAACACGCCACTTGTTTTCCGCGTGTAATAAAAACATCAACGCTCGAGAGAAAGACTTTCTTTTTATTATTATTTTCGAACGACCAGAAAGCAGGGGGTAGAGAAGCCAAAAAGCTCACAACCACTTTAGAAAGACGATTCGACCAAAGGGAGAAGGAAGAAAAAGTCATTTCGAGGGTGGTGGGGAGCCTCCAAAAGTGGGTGATAGCAGTCCAAGCCAGAGTGGCGAACATAGGGTTGAGGGGGTTGAAGGATGACAAGAAGGCCTCGTGCCGTATTGATCTCCGAAGCCCCTGTTGCTATGACGACCTGTTGCCATGGCAACCTGTTGCTGTTGATTACGCAATTCCCGCGCGCGGGGTCCATGGCTTTTCTCCGACCATCCTTCATTCATCCCCCTCTTTTCCCCTATCGTTTTCAACCAGCGACGCTAAAGCAGAGGCAGGGAAGAGGAAAAGCCCTCAACAAGCAACATTGTTCTACCCCCAAACATCCCTCCCACTGCCATCTCTCTTTCTCTAATGATCCGACGCGTAATTTCCCCACCACCACCACCCTCATCTTTCTAGGGCTACTCTACCCACACTCACTCCTTCAAGACACTTTTTTCATTAGAAAGCAATAACCGCAGTCGATGGTGTGAAGGACGACTCCAACGTTTAGCTGATAAAACAAAAAAGTGCAAGCGCAGTCCATTAATCTACGCAACCCCAAACTACACAACTCAAAAACAAATTTCCCTCCTCCTCTTTTTTTCCTAACTCACCCATACCCCCATTTTTTCATCCTCTCTTGAAGAATCAAAATTAAAAGTTCGGAAAGAGAGAGACGCCGTTTCCTTCCTCATTGCGGTCTCGTCCATTCATTTTCCTTAAAAGAAAAAATTTTTCCAGGTCTAAAATACAACGGAAGGTTAATTTTGGAGAATAATGAGCGTTCCTCGGATGCCTGGCCAACAGCATTATGGGAGCCATTCATCGTCCGAGGGGAATCCAAGAAGGAGTGCGCAGTGAAAAATACCCGCACTCCACTTCGGTTCTACGCCAAGAGGGAAATAAAAAATAAAGACAGGAAATAAAAAATACTAAAAAGGAAACGAAAAACTATCCAATCGATGCACCTGATTGAATAAATTAAAATGAAGACGGGGAAAAAAAGCGAGAAATTCCAGAGAACAATTCCCATGAACATTAATTACTCTTAAGACCCTTGCAAAACAAATTACTTTTCTATTCCCGATTTTAAGAACTTAACATACACTGATACATCATTATAATAAAGAATAAGACAATGCAAAAATCTCAGTAAGCTCAACATTTTAGAAAACAGTGAGATTTTTAAAGCCAAACATTTTAATAATTCATCGCTTCTTAATATCCCATTATAACTTTACTCTGTTCCAACAAAAGATGAACTAGGCGCGTCCCATTGAATTTCCAATTTCTATTGTTAAATAATGTTAATTTACTTCGCAACAATGTCTAACAATTGAAATCAGATATTTAACTGGACATGCCAAGTATAAACTTTTTGTAATCAAGTGAATCTTGTGTCTCGTGTTTCTTCACGGATGGCTGTGGCGAACCATTCCTTGGGTGTATTGGTTCACCATCTATGGACAATTCCCCTGTTTCGTTCTGCAGCTCGTCAAATGTCATGCGCCTGTTCGCCATAATCAAACTCGACACGGCGTCCACATTTGCTGCTCGACACGATGCTCAAGGTCGTCCTGTGCTCACATTTGGCTGCAGTTTCCGCCCACTGTTGAACTTGGCCAAACAGCGGAACACAATTCGCCTTGATGGTGCCTTGTCTCCGCACACCCATCGTAGATGGATATCACCTCTTAAAACTCCTTTCCACAAAAACCATACTGTCCATCGCCTTCCATCTTTGCTGTCTACGCATGCACTGACGACGACAGAAATAACAACCACCCACCTTAATCCTTTAACCAGCTGGTAGCGCCATCTGTGTATTTCGCATATTTCTGCTGTAGGTTTCTTGATGTTTCACTGTCATGTAGTACATTTACGACATGAGAAGGCTTGTGTTAATCATTTCTGTACGACCCACAACTCTACCATAAAGAAGAATACCAGCAAGCACCGTGTGTTTATTATACATTTGCAAAAAACGTCGGAGGATTTTAACAAGAAAGAATGTCCCTATGAATATACAGGGTGTATCAGGTTCGATGGTCATAAAGTTCAAAATTTTGCATGATTACAAACTTAAAGTTCCTTATCGAAAACGTCGAAAACTCAAAATTTAAATTGCGTCGTTACTTCATTTATGAACTTTCCGCACCAGCAGTTCATTAAATTCAAAGGGACGATTACAATTAAATCGGCGGCAATTGTTGAGATTAAATGACGTTTTCGACAGGTTTTCAGCAAACTTCGCGTGATGTTTAGACCCTTAACATTTGAGTTTTGAACATTTTGCAGAAGGAACTTTAAGTTTGTAATCATGCAAAGGATCACGCTAGGTACTTTATGACCATCGAACCTGGTACACCCTGTATGTCCTACAAAGCGTTGTTACTGTTAAGGGAACTACACGAATGTGTGTGTACCTCAGAGATTCACAACAAATTGAAATATGTTACTCATCTAAAGCTACTATTGATGCTTGCAAAATAAGAAAATGCTAAATTTTGTTTCTCTCAAAATAAACCGAGAAAACGAAAAAATTTGAGCACAGGTAGCCTTATTCCACTACTCAATACACACGAATCCACTTCACCTGAAAACAGCGATATCACTTCCAAGGAATGCTTACACGAAAAAAAATGCCCTTGTGAGTTACATGAGGCTCGTGCGTGATGGGGCTCCAGAGCACTTCAGTTTGTATGCACGTCGGTTTTTGGACAACAACTTCCCAGGACGATGATCGGGCGTCGAGTTCCAAAGCATTGACCTGTCCCGTCTCCTGACTTTAATACACAGGAGCTGTGCTGTATGCTATTCCGGTTAACGAGATCAATGAGGATATCAATAACGCCTGTGTAGCTGTTCGGCAGGACACAGGTATCTTCGAGCGGCTTCCCCAATCCATGTTGAGGCGTTGTCACGCATGCATTGCTGCTCAGGGCGGACACTTTGAGAACCTCTTGTGATATGGTCAACGTACACCCTGTAACATCGTCGCATGTAACTCAGTGCCTTGAAGGACGTATGTTCATAGGGACATTCTTTCTTGTTTTGATCCCAGTAATAACCCTGTGTATCCCCATTATTAGTAATTATATAATTAAAAAAATTTTCTATATGTGTCCATCCGCGATAGACTGAGATCGCCAGTTCAAATCCAGGAACGATTGAGATATTTTTTTTTTTTTTTTCGTTTTTGTAATTTTTGAAGTTTTTATCGTCATTTGAAATTTACTGCATTTTGAGTCTCGTATGTTTTTTATTTCAAAATTTTCCCTCTAAACTTATATACTCAAGTAGCTCGCTCTCTCTCTCTTTTTGTGACAACTATGAACTAACTCAATAATGATCTGGCTCAACAATATTTCGTTGATTATTTACTTTGAATGGATGACAAGACTAAAAACCATATTGACAGTTTTGTTAAAGTAAAATAAATAATGCCCGTTTGCTACAATAAATAAAGGAGGTCATTATTTTTCCAAGAATTTTAGTATCCAATTTTCAATTATTCTCAATATTTGAATCCACAAACTAATTGGAGTAATAATTTCGTAGCAGGCGGATGGCGGGTAAATTCAAATAAACAAGAACTTTATTTTTCTAAACGGGAATAGACTACTAATTTTCAATAAATATTTTCATATAGGTGATCTACTCGACTCAAATTGTTAACTTTACTCCACATATTTATCATTTCATTGCACTGATTCGTAGGCGAGTTAAAAATTCTTATTGTACATGTATATCGAAATACATACCCAACCTGGAATACACGATTAGTTCTCTTCAACAAAAAATCAGCGCCAAAACTTTAGCAGGCACCCATTACAGACTACACCTTAAGAAAAAACATTCATTACTTTATAACGAAAAAAAAAACTGTCATTTGACAGGCTCTAAATCAGATTAAATCCGAATTTTCACTAGAATCGTCGCTGCTGCGCACATCGGATATTTCAGTAAATGATTAGCGCTCCTCATTCACGTAATCAAGTTTGATGAATTTACGCTCTATTTTGAGAAGCAGAGGGGGTGTGTTAATTTAGAGTAATCAAACACATTAAATTAAAATTAATTTGTACTCATTCTTGAGGAATACTTGAGCAATTTATCCATTACGAATAAAGGTCGCTAAATGGTAAAACTAAAAATGGCAGTGGAGGTCCTTGGTGAGGTCTCAGAACTATCATTTTAAGACACCACGCATAGGAATTATATTATTCCATAGGAAATCCCCAAAACACCCTGCAGCCTTTTTTAAGAACTGTATCCAAATTCCAAATGTAAGAACTACTCGAGCAAAATGTATCTGTTTTAAGCAATTTGAAGTTAGCAAAACGTATCCAGTTTTAAGAGTAATACGTCGATCGGAGACAACTGATTACCATCTGGGTCAATGTTCGCAATTTAAATTGTTTTTAAATCCAATCTATTAAGCAATGGCCGCTTATTATCGACATCCTCGTTTTATTAAGACTTATTCCTTGAGGAATACGACTTCAAAAAAAAGAGATGACATCAAATTAAATATTTTTTGATATAAATCATTTTGAAGAACTGTGCCTCACTATTTGTCATTTTTCAGAGAAATTACTCATTTTTAAATAAATTATTTGGCTTTTAAATCTCATATATAATTAAGGGGTATTAGGAAACAAGCCGATCAAGTAGCTTGTTAACATGTATCGCTTGATTAATACAGTTTGGCACATTACAGTCAAGATAATTGCTCTTACATTATAGGGAAGGAGCTCTAATCGTCGATGTTCTTAGAAAGGGTGGTTGACCGAGCATATGGAGGGGAGTCCAATGTGTGTTTCTCATTCTTTAGTGTTATACTCTTCTTATTTTATGAAAAGGGTATCAAGAAAGAGACCTCTTGTTCACAACGAAAGTTTTATTAATAAGAGTCACCTTGTGACCATCGTTTAGAGGGCACCCTAATTTTCTGTTTCCTTAAATTTTTGTCAACATTACTATATTGTGAGGCAATTCAGCTTTGCCTTCTGATTGGCCATTTAGTTTTTTTCTTCTGTTTATTCTGTTTCCTATCTCTCAAGAGAACTGTGGATTTATTTCCAATTTGTGATCAGCTTTTTCTGCATATTATTTTCATTGGTTCTTTTTTGTTATCAATTTCCCTATAACATCTTGATACTTGTAATCTCTGAACGATGGTCACAAGATGACCGAAATGCGCATACCATCTACAAAAGTTTTTTTTTTGTTGAAAAAAAGGTATCCTCCTTTTTTATCTCTATTCATGTGTGGAAAAAAAACTCGTGAAATCAGGGGCCCGCATATCAACAAGGACTGTATAAGCATGGTGGTTCCTCAATGGCTTGAAATGTGTTCCGTTGGCATTCATGGATCATCTGGAACGTTACAAACTTGTCTGACAGATAAACGCTATTTGTTCATCTTTTCTGGCGGGTACACAATATGCATTTCCTGCATTCATTCTAATGATTTTGGCCTTCTCTAACGGACAATGCGCCGCCACGCATGTTTACAGCCACCAAATTATAGTTAGAGGAACACTCATCTGGGTTAGAGTTGGCGATCTATTACTGATTACTCGGTGCTGCATAATTTTATCATACATAAGAAATGCAAAGTTCGCAGGCTAAAAAAAACAATTTTTTTGCAGCTTGGTTTTCAAGAAATTTTCAGTTATTTGCAGAATTTAATTGAGAAACCCTGTCACGCACATGCCATGTCGTCAATTTCTGAAGGTAATGACTCTCCGCCAGTGGACGTTCATGTAAGAGGTGTTGGCCGGCTTGATAAGTTTCTGATTTATTTACTTTTGCACGTGCACTTCTTAATAACAGTAATCACCGAAAGTCACAATAATAGTGTGAAAGCAGACAATCTAAAGAATTAAGCGTATCTTAAAGAACGCTTGATACGAACTCATACAAACTTCACGAACAGAGCGTTTATGCATAACAAATTATTAATATAAAATTTTATAAAATTAATATAAAATTCAGAAAGCAGATGTTATGCGTCTGAAGACGTTAAATTGTCAGTAATCCTTTATCATTTTTATAATTTATTGACCTCGTCTATTAAACTGACGTCAAATCGTTATTTCTTGCCACTCCCTCAACTCCCACTGAGAGGTCTTCGACAGAGAGTTCGGACGTATCGACCATTTGAAAATCGGGCCCGGGTGTTGCGTTCGATAGAGGATGTGACGTCAAACTGATCCAGAACGAGGGGAGAGGCCTTGGGGAATCCTTAATCCAAGAGAAAGGGCGGGGGATGCTGGTAGCGTGGGAGGGGGGCACGGAATGAGTGCTGTAAAGAGTTTCGGCGTCGGGGGTTGATTTTCGTCTGTCTGCTCGCAATGTAGGTCAGACAGACAAACCCCCGGGTTCGATCTCCCTTCGCCCCTTTTTTTTCTCCCTCTTTCCCTCTTTTCCCGTTCCTCTCCTACTCCCATCACCATCATCGTTGTCGTCGGTCGGCGGTGCGAAGTCGCCGTCAATCGATGTCGTTGCCAGGACAACAAGGGAAAGCGTCCGCCTTCTCTGTCTGCCGACTAGCAGAATCGAACCCCCTCTCTCCTAAATGGCGCCACCATCACAATGCCTCCTCCCACTCTTTTTTCTTTTTTTTTTTTTTTTTTTTTTTTACAATTTTTTTTTTATTTCTATCCACCACCCATTTTCCTTCTTCCGTTTCCACGGACTTTTGGTGCTGCCACCTCGGGACAAAAACACCGCCAACGTCCGGATTCAAAGCATTGGAGCGACGTCCGGATCGCAATCGCAGTCGCAAAAAGACTATTTCCGATCAACTGAGATAGTACAACTACTAACAAAATTTGTTATTGTTATTATCACCAGGAAACAACTTTTTTACTATACACGTCTCACTTTCAGCGTCTTCTACAGCTTAGCAGTGCACCATGTTCTTCGTTAAAACATTCAGAAGTTGAAATTCCAAAGACACAATTTGTTATAAAGAAGTTCAATCCTAAGTCACACCCCAAAACAACTGCGCACCCAGGACAAAAAAAATGAGATCTTTGTATCTAGGAGAAACCAATCGCTGAACGAGACACATTCTTCGTTTTTTACCTCAAAGCCAGAAGGACCAGATTTTCAAACGTCAGATAGAAAAGGAGAGAGAGAGAGAGAGAGAGAGAGAGAGAGAGAGAGAATTGGGGAGGAGTTTGCTCAATTCCAAGGCTGGTGGTGGTGGTGGTGGAGGAGGAGAACAGGTCGATAAACGAGGTTCATTACGAGTGGAGCACGAGAGCGAGGCTTGAAGGACAGCCGGCGAGGAAGAGTTGAATGCTCCCTCCGCGCCCAGATAACAGCAACTCTCTTATAAGGGGGGCTTTCTCTCTCCTCCTCCTCATCCCCACTCTTCATCTACATTAAAGGGAAGAGAACGCGGACAAGACAGAAATGCATTTAATATAATAACAAAAAAAATAAATAAATAAATAAAAAAACTCCTGGCACGTGCAACTCCGTAGATATTTAATTGACCGTGTATAAAACGCTTGCGGTTCTTAATTCCTGTGGATCCAATGGTGTACCAAAGGGTTAGTGAATCACGAGTTCGGGAGCCAGGAGCGAACCGTTCTAGAACAACTAAACACCACGCTACGATCTCTTTTAATAAACCACTAAAGAAGGGATCTCAAAGCAATCTTCTTGACTTATGAGGAACCCGACTTAAGCCAGGTCGCTTCTTCTCTGCATGCTATTACTACAATAACAGGAAGTCAACATTTCTGAGATGAACAGGGCTTTCCTCGCTCCTGTCTAATATTGTAGGGAAAAATAGAGCGCAACAAACTATCCTAATTTTAGGTTACGAAGAGCTTTTCAAAAATTTTGCACACAGCGGAACATTTCCATCCTCGATGTGGGTGATGATGATGATGATGATGGTATCGTTCCGACTGTCGTGTCAGCTGTAAACCAAATTTAAATCCAGATATGCCTCAAACTCACGCGGACACCTAAAATAATAACGCATCTAGAAAGGCTTACGAATGAAAAATCGCTGGCCTTGCTTCGATGTCCATGTCCTGGAAATCTGCCTTGAAATAAAAGAAGAAAACGAAGTAAAGCTATCATTCTGGATAAGTATGAATGGGAAGCGCTTCCTCAACCGCCATACAGTCCGGACATGCCTCCAATGGGGCACGCAAAACGAAGATCTGAAACACCCCAATGCCATTCAGTGTAATCAAACATAAACATGAAGTTTCCTGAGAGGACGGTCAAAAGATCCTTACTTTTGGATAGAGAGCGTGGTCGTATAGAAATCAAATTGGGGGGGGGGGGTTACCGTAGAAGTCTGTCGTATACTAGGCTGACCAGAAATGATCTCAACGCTATCAAAGATTTTTCCTAATGAGGACAATTTATAGTATGTAGAGAATTTTCAGACAGCTGGATCTGTACACCTTGGGTTTCATACGGGAGTGAGGGGGGGGGGTAAAGTCATCGTGTTAGCTAATTGCTTTGTAGCGGTATGTCCAGTATTCCTCCGTGATCCAAAAAGTACACATCATTTGCTTCCATAGCGCCTACATATCTTCACAAGACTGATATCTGTGCTCTTTTTGCATACATATGAGAAGACGCGTGACTGAATGTGACCAAATTGATATCGCCAAGAGGTAAGAAACACACTGGCGACCTTCCGTTTTTAGTGGGGCCATCCCCTTGCACAAGACTTATCCATACGTTATTTAAAGAAAAATGAACTTTACTTTGAAGACCTATACAATAAATTTTAAAAGGACTACAGCGTGAAAAAATTACCCTCGTAAAATTAAACATTTAAAACGGCAACGCATGTTTAAACAAATTAGAGCGGGCCCCTCGTATTATTAACTTTTTTTGTGAAATAGGGTTAATTCGTTAAAAAGCAATCAATATAAATAGGAAGAAGGTACACGATCGTTTCTAAATGAGACTATAATTCTCAGAGTAAAACTGTCCTCTACTGCCATCACAAGTCACCAAACGAGTTCCTCGCACTCGTATATATTCAAATTTCACCTTCCGTCGAAGAAGAACTGAGTGTTTAATAACGCCAATAAAAATAAAAAATCCAGAGCTGGTTGTCAATGGTAATGGAGTAAAAAAAGGCGGGGGGGGGGATTCTTTTTTTCTAGGTGGGGGGTGTTTGCAACTGGTGCGCGTTCTCCCCTTATTACTACGCATCAAACGCCAAAGAATCGTATCTCCTTCCTTCCTTCCTTCCTTCCCTTCTCCTTTTCTGGCCGTTCAATTATCTTCTTCTATCCTGTGTGATTGCAGCTAGTGGCTCCTCCGTTGGCGTGCCAAAACGACACGCAGCCTTCTACCCCTCCTACACAGAGCACACACCAAAACCCCTACCTCTACCCCTCCATTCCCGGGCGAGTCGTCGTATTCTTCTCAAAACTCCCCCTTTCGTCCAATCGGCGCATCGCAGGCGACTCGTAAATTCCTCCAGTGACATTGAATTGAAAGTTGAGAAAATTGGTTGCGGGTTCATCAGGTGGAAATGGCCGTCGTTGATCACGCCGTCGTCCGTAATGAGCCTCCCAACCACGAGAGGCGCACCGTCACCTACGCTCTCCCGCCGGCGCCCACTTTCGTCACCAGGGCAACTAATTAACCTCCATAAAGATATGTTAATTATTGAAAATTGGTTCAATGGACAACTATTGACGACAAAACAATAAATATCAGCCAGAGGCTCAAAGGTCCACTTGGCCGACTCCCAATGACCTTTTACGGTCACCTTACTTGGGGAAACGCAGCTTGAATTACGATGATCGGTAAAACTTTAAAACACAAACACACACACACACAAATATACACAGACACAATTTCACACAAAGCCCATTAGCGAACAATTCCTAACAAGCACTCTGCTTGCACTTTCAACTGCTCAATGTCCCTCCGAACTGAATACAAGTTGTCCTTCCATTGTAAATATCATCCCCAAGAAGACCCACAGTTCTTTCTTCAGTTACAGCAGGGGTCGCTAAAGTACACACGCGCACTAGCAAATGAATTAGAATTAAATGTTTAATATTTCATTGGACCTCCTTTGGTCCGATTGTGTGCGGGTTGGCATACAGTCAATAGGAATCACTTCTAAGTCAACAGAAGACCAAGCGTTCACCAGGCATTCCCTTAGTTTTCTTAGCAGATTACTTGGAAGCAGATCTTCGCCGTCGGATATCGTTCCAACATGTACCAAAACAAAGCATGCGCAGATCTATGGAGTTGAAGCATGCGCTCTGGGCGGTCAGAGTAAATGACGAAAAAATCACCTCCGTGGAGAACCTTTTCTCCCTCTGACTGACATCGCTCTTCCGTCGAAGCTGTTGCAACTAAGGCTCGAGTTCATGATTCGACTACCGTACAAATGCATTGTCGTCCATGAAGAAGCTATCACATGGCAGGGCAAAAATGCAGAATTGGTCGGCAACAATGTTCGGGTAGGCCGTGGAACGCCCCAATTCAATACCATGACACCACAACCTGAGTTGTCTTGATAATACATGTTGGATTCAAACCTTCTCCAAAAGACGGTATAAAACAGCGTGTGTCGTGATTCGTCAGACAAAATAACTACTACCAGTCTTCATGACATTCCATACACCACTGTAGAAGTCAGGGAATTTCGTATAAGCACGTAACTGCCGATTTAGATCTGCTTACAATTTCCTGGACATGATTCTGCTAGCTACGGTTCGGGATAGGCCTTGGTTAATCTCATTTGTCAATTAATCTCACAATGGATGTCCAGTTTTTGTGTACGAGGGCGTATACGCCTTTGAGTGAGTTAACTCTTTTAGACAAAGACTGAGAATCATTTGTTCCTAAGTTGAATACTCTGGATATCGCGAATCCAGCGAGCTTCGCTGTTTCGACCGTACGAGCACCAAGCACACACTAAAATCACATAACCTCAAATATCCAGGCACCCATGAAACCCTAAGTGGCGTCCAATATTCCCAACAAATGCAACAGTCTCTCTCTCTTTAAGGGAACAGTAACAGCAACGCAGAAAGGACGCAATTCACACATAATTTCCACTGTTTGGAGTAGAGAGTAATTTGAATTCAAGACAGGAGGAGGTGAGTGAGTCATTATGTCACCGTGTCGTCCCTTTCAGCTGACGAGGTTTGTCAACCTCGGCCGACGGAGCAAGTCAACCGTTCGTCACAGATTATCGCGCTGGCAAAACTTGTCGCACCCCTCCTGTCGGCCAGTGACACACACCGAGGCTGACATCATTTCACACTTGCACTGGTGCGTTGAAAAGGGGGTTAAAGGGCAAATACGCTGGGAGAGCAAGGGAAAACGTCTGGCCGCCTAAGCGGTGCGGAAGAGGCTTAGCGCAGGTCGTTACATAAGAACAGCAGGGCCGTTGCATAAGAACATGCGATGATGTCATTTAATCACTCGAGAGGGAGAGAAAGAAAAGAAGCAAGACAGACAGATGGACGGACAGGAAAGGTAAAAAGGTGAAGAGGAAAAAAAAAAAAGGAAAGAAAGGGATAGAGAGGGAGAGGGACGAGGCAGCCGTCCAAGGCCATCAGACATAACCGCAGGGCTTTTCCACGAGTTCCAGGAAATCTTCAGCAGAGAAGGATGGCGAAGTAGTAGCAGAGAGAGCGATGGGTGGAGGATGGTAAAATAAAAGAGAAAGAAAAAGAAAAAGAGCCCATTCCCCGTCCTTCCACCCTCCTTTCCTGTCTGCAAAGGACTCCGCCTGAGGCACGCCGATGATGACGCTTTAAAAACTTCACTCGACGTGTTTGGACTCAACCATCGTCACAAAAGAGGGAAGTCAAGGAACCCAGACAATGAGAACCGTCTATATATACCCACCCACACACTAATCGAAGCAAAAAAAAATTCTACCTTATATAGAGGGGAATGCATGAACTTCTCCAATTTCTTTCCCGAGAACATTTGTATGCGTAACATGAATACGAGGGACGTTCAATAAGTAATGCAGCACTTTTTTTTCCACATCCAGGGTTTGTTTTATTGCAGCTTTGAATACACCACATTGTTCCCCAATTTTCTATCCAACCCTATTTTTCCTTGAAAAATCTATGGCAATCTTACGCTACTACATATCAGAGGCTGTATACGGGGGTTAGACTAATGAAAACAATGCCATCTCCGACTGACTCAATTACTTTGCTTCATAACGATCATCTTTTGTTTTTCCTAGTTAGTTCAAATCTCTAGTATGCCGGTTGGTTTCCTGATGTTTATTTGAATGGCCATCAAGTCAGACTTAACAGGCTTCCAAGGAGAGTAAATATTTACAAAAGTCACCCTGCTACTTGGATAATAGGCAGCTACTGGTTCAAAGGTCTTGGCTGCATTTAGTGTTAGTGGGAAACACAAGAGTGGGAGAAAACGATACTGACAGACACTGAACAGGACTGTCAGCACTAACAAGAAGACTTCAGTCACGGAAGTGAGCTCGATCTGAATTTGCAGTATCCCATTTCCACAAAAACTGTGCTGTGGAGGGAGCTTGACGAAAAAAAATATTCATGGACGAGCTGCTACTACTATCAAGCCACTTGCACTTAAGTCATGGTGATGCAGAACCTATTCTGATGAGCAATGGTAACATGCGCTGTGATCAAAATGTATCCACATTCATATTATTAAGTAGCGAAAGAATGGAGTTACTTATTGTTTTCACAATGTCCGTCTGTGTCCGTCCCCTTTATAATTTCCGCATTTTTTGAGGTAGAAGGTTGAAATTCGAATTGTGTACAATGGGCATGTGCACCTTCACTATTTAGCTTGGTTTTGATTGGCCCACTGGAGTCGGAGTTTCGGGGGCGGAAATTAGAGGGGAATTCGGTATGCAGATTCCTCTAAGCAAGCTCAACATTACTATGAAGTTTGGGCCAAATTGTCCCAATAGGGTCGGAATTGTAGGGGGTGGCAGTTACTTGGTTTTTAGAACTATGGCAACATATGGCATGTCATATATCATTCGATCGGAAATGATGAGAAACGAAAGAAGATAGAGCTCTTTTATGCTTTCTAAATACTACGTTCGAGAAAATCAATTTTTCGATTTAAAAAATTGGGGAGGGGGAATTAAAAAGTGAGATAAAAATAGATGGTATCAGGGCTTCCGCTACTTTCCTATACCTTCCTCGGGAAGATTAACTTCTTGTTTCCTACCGCAACGTAAGTGTTTGTCTGGAGAAGTACACAATTCAAAGTCAGAGGACAATACCATCCTTCAGCCTTTCTAAAAAAACTTGAGATGAAGAAAGACTCAACATGCCATTAGAAACAATCCAGGCGTCCATTCCAAGACGGATTCAGGCCGTTTTTCAAACAAACAGCATAACTACACCCTACTAATTATGATTTTTTAGTGTTTCCATTATTTTTTCCGACTCTTAATGTGTGCATGGTCATCAGGAGATTAAATATTGAACATCTGCAATGGAAACTGCTTTTATTTGTGTACACTCTGCATAGACGTAAAAAAAAGAAAAAAAACCCCAACTAAAATATATTCCTCTGCAGAAGGACGTTATAAGCAAATCGTGTGGTTTAAAAATCGCTCATAATAACTAATGCCCAGGCCAATATTTCCTCTGCACATAATCAAGAAAACAAGCCTAAGGGATGGGAGAGACGGATTTGCATTGAAAATGGCGGAGCATTCTTCTTTCGGGAGCCGTAATTATGGGCGGCGAATTCAATCACCAAATTTGTGCTAATTGACTAAATTTATGCTTACGTCGAGAAGGAAAACCGTGGAAAAAGAAACGCTGACCTACTACCTACCTATTACCAAAGAGCAAGATAGGTAACAACACTCGAAACTCCAAATTAGAGATACCAAAAGGGTTTTCCATGTTGACAAAGTTGGCGAAGGGGGAATGGAAATTAGATTTGCGCCCCAACTTGTCGGCGGGAGTCGCTTAAAACCCTTGCGGCCCTTAACGAACGAGGAATTAACTGAACATTCAGTGGACGAATCCTAACAGATTTTAATGCGCGGAAGTAGACTGGATCGCGTTTAAAGAAGAATTGGAAATAATAAGCTGTGGAGGGGAAAAAAAAGGACTGTTCACGGAGGGAAAAAAAAAAAAAGAATAGAATGGAAACTTTTGTGAAACAAAAATAAGGGAATCTGGCCGTAAACAGACTTGTTTACTGAAGTTCGAGTTTTAAACTGGAGACTCTGTACTCAATTTTTTGGGCAAATACTGAAAAAGTCAAGGAGGGAGAAATAAAAATAAAGTTTCAGAGGAAAAAAAAAAAAGTATTAAATTTTAAAGAAAATATTTTTGAGGATCCCAATATTTTCCCTTTCTTTTCTTGGCCCCAATGAGTTCATTTCTCAAGTCTATTTGTTTTTCAATTTCTTTTTCTCTCTCAAATAAATATAAAAGCGAAACCAGATTTTTTTTTCTAAAAAACCTCCCAAAAAGTTCCCTGCATTGCACCGTATTGCAAACTCCAACAGAAGAGCGCAGTTGTTAATTTTTAACTACTAACTTTAAATAATAAAAATTCTAATCCCTGCTGCGAGGAAACAGCCCTAAATCCTCATAAGAGTTCATCTAAACAAAACTCCCAACAACCTTCTCCTCCTAACTCAGCTCCTCTTTTTATCTCTCCCTTCCCTCGCAAATGGATCGCTCCTAGGAAAGAAGCTCTCCCTCCCGCTCCCATCCGATGGTCAATTGCACTCGTGACGTCAGAGAAGGAACCCACCCGCCTCCCCGACTTTAATGAGGTCGAAATAACGAGCCAGAGACACAGACAAGAGAGAAGGAGGGAGTAAGGGTAGACGGGAGAATGGGGCCATATATTACACCGATATGTATGACGACCCTATTCTCGAGCTTTCTCAACTTTAAGGCTGCGAACAAATTTATCTTTTGCATCGTTTCCAGTCTTCCAGCAAGAAGAACACGGAGACTGCAAATTGAGGCTAAACGTTATATTTCCATAATTTTATACTTGAAAGCTTACATTTACCGGCCAATGAATTAGAAACCTAAATAAATATGTTTTAATTCGTTTTTATGCAAAATGGGTTGAGGTCATGTGATTCAAGCGTGTGCATATTGAAGAAGAATTGGGTGATTCTAATCGCAGAACTTGATCTGGATGGGGAAAAGCAGGACCTAACTGACTTCGAAAAGGGACTCATCATTGGTGCTCGTCTAGCTGATTTAAACAAAGAAGCACCTCTCTGGATTCTCGTACTCAATCTCTGAAACAAATGATCACAGTCTTTGACTAGAAGGAGTAACTGTAGCTCAAAGACAATCAATCAAGAGCGAGACCCATCATCTTTTAAAACGGGACATCTACTCAACAACGATTAATTTTGACCAAGGCTGTTCCCGGCACACAATAGCGGAACCTAACCTATACGAAAATCTCGGATTTCTCCTGCAAAGTATGGGAAAATTCATCTGCAGGGTCTCTGGTGGTTATGTGGTCTGACGTATAACGATACAGGTTATTTTGTACCGAAGGTAAGTCAAAGGGTCTGGCGGGAGGTCCATGTAGCAATGAATTCAGCATGCCCTATCGGCACAACTCAGGTTATAGTGCTGGTTTTCCAGAAGGTCGGGTTTGTTCCACGGACTATCTGAACATGGTGGTTAAGACAACCAATCACTGGCTTACAAGTGCTTCAACACCTTACTGACGCTTTATTTGTGCATGTAATTTGTGCACGTCTTTCGAATTCATTGGCCAATATATGTGCATACAATTTATAAACGTGCCCATGAAAAAAAAAACGAGTTCGGAAGACAACGAAACCCCCTAGAAGTAGATCCATGATATAAAGTAACAAAAACTAAATAAAAATGCTAACAAGATATATGTCAAGCAGCCGCTCACCACGGACCTTTAGCACCCGTTACACAAAAGCAGAATCGTTTACATGAACAGCGGAAAAGGAAAACTTGATTAAGGGATTAAAATTACGGGGCTTCCGAGAAGAGCAAAATTGCATTACACGCGCGACACATTTGCTTATAACCAAGCCGGGTACACTTGTATTTCCCTATATCATCCTCGCCTATTCAAATTGCGTTTATTTGGAACGAGCGCCTGTAATGGATGTCTATGGCGAGTACAACATATATTAAATAGACGATCGGTCGTTTTGGCTCAAAGGCGTGTCCCAGTAGAGTGAGGGGTATAAGGGGGTAAATGAGTGAGGGGTACGACCTCGCTGCGGTTTCCGTCTGGGGCTCTGGCCGTTCCCTTCGCCGGCCGAACGGAGTAATTAAATTGTCCCCGCTTCTGGTCAACATGAGACGGCTACAATTAGACGCCCGCCCTGCGCGGTCATCGCGAAAAGCAACAACTTCATTAATCGATGATCGCGCAACACAACCGACCAACGAAGAGGGGGTAGGGACATGGAAGGGGGGGGGGGTATGAATCTCTCGGAATTGAAACGAACGAAAAATAGAAAGAAAAGAAAGATACAAAACTCGGATGCCCCTTGGCAGACAAGGGAGGAGAACAGTAAAATGTTGCTGACGATCACAGACACGTAAAAATAAAAAAGGGACCAGGAAAAAAAATGAGAGAAAGAAAGAAAGAGAAATCAGTGCAGCTGAAGAGGACGTAAAACACGTAGCAGAAAAAAAAAGAAAACAGACGGGGTCGCGAAAAGAGAGAAAACAAGTTTAAAAAATTGCCAACAAATGCTTTCGCGTTGGAAATCTTCAGACAACCAAGTGACCAATTACCGAGAGAGAAGAGGAGAGAATGCAGCTACATAAAGAAATAAATAAATAAAAACTCAGATACTTTATCCGACACCTCATCTTAAAAGCACCTCATTCTAAACTTGGCATGTTTATAGACGCATGGTAAAAACAATAAAAATCCGACGACAGAATCCTGGCAGCATTCTGCCGCCACTATTATCTCGAACGCATTTTAATGAAACTTTACTTTTCTCCGTCTTATGGCCAATAGCATATTACAGGGTTGGTCACGTGATTGTTATCGCAAGTCCATGTTATTGGATTCTCCAGAAGAACAAAATTCTGTTTTAGTTTTAGGGTTAGGAGAAACAATGCCACCGTGAATAATCCCGTTTTGGGAAGGGTATATAAACGCCCTTTCAGACCTAGGATTCTTATATTCTCCTTGGATAATCGAACAATATAAAAGTGGTCACTTTAGAATACTTAAGGCAGCCGCGCATACCATATTAAAAAACGCTGACTGGGAGAAGAACTAGCGCCACCATGTACCGAAGTAGTGAGGAAAGTAGCTAGCACTGGAGCTAAATTCCAAATCCCAATTCAGAACTGCCTCTTCCGTCAGAGTTTCACAAGCAACTGTAAGTGGCATTGTTAACCAAGAATTGTAAATGGAACGACGGCACAGGGAAAGGTTCATAAAATGCTGCCACACCATGAACAATGCGCGGAAATTGTTTGAGTGACACATGGCGGAAGAAAAGTAGGAAAAAGTGGTAATCTTAAACGAAGCATGGATCTTCTTAAGCAATTACAACGAGATTTTTTATCGCAAAAAAGGTCCAAAGGCCGTGGAGACTTTAAGCAAGGAGCATGCAAGAAAACTTTTTAGAACGGAAAAATTAACGCTGCGCAAAGCAATTGAACTGCTACCACAAATGTGCAGAGGACGCCCAAATAGTTTAGAATCCTAGGGATTTTTATAGAACATATACAATAGAACCCCCAGACGTCGTGAATCTGACAGCTACATGGAATTCCCTCAATGGGATGTGAGGCAGATGAGACATTCCTATTTTGACTACTAGTTTCCAAACATATACCACAGAACTCCCTTTAACTCCAGATTTTTGGAACACCTGAAATGAGACAACACACTCAAATAGATACTATTCTCCTGCGTTACAACACATCCAATTTCTGGCCATTAGCATAAAGTGTTATGTTATCTGGTTAAGAGCTGTTGGTCAAACCGCCATGAGATGGTGTTTCCGCCGCAGCGTTCCATTTTCGGATATCACCAACTACTGATTGAGTGAAGTTTAGCATACACCCTACGGCTCGTGACAGCCTCTCTATGCTTAGAAGCAGTGGCGGCTCGTAACTACAATTTCTGGGGGTGCTGCGTCAGAAAATTTTAATTTTTTCACGAACTAGAGAATAGATAGTGACATTAAGCTTAAGGATCATGTAATATACATGTATAAGAATAGTATTAAAGAAAAAGAGGACACATTATATTGAATTTTATCGATATCAAAAGTGAAACTGGGGGTGCTGCCTATGGACGAAGTCATTCAGCAACAGTGAATGGCGGCATTGCATGTTCAGTTGTTACGACAAACAACAGTTCCATAATCTGTGAAGACGTTTTTATGTAAAGCTTGTTACAGAACGCTTGTAGGGGGTGTCCGTTGAACATTTTCAATCCTCTCGTGACCTTCTTGTTCCTTCCCTTGACAGACTTCATTTTAAAATAGCCTCGCTGATCCATTATAAATGATTTCACCTTATCACACGAAAGGTCGGGCATAACACGATCAATATGACTTGTGAATGGCTCCAAACTGCCTTCGCACAATTTCGACCCCTCAAAGACGCTCGTCATTGTAAAGGAGCTCAGCAGATGAGACAGATTCAGGTCAACACATGGAGGAATTAGAAGGGAAAGAAAATCGCGATCTCATCCTGAAGGCTTAAAAAGAGGAGGATTCTTGGCGCCTGGAAACTCGAAACAAAACTTCAAAATAAACTGCAATTTTAACTGTAGAAAAACAGAAAAGTCCACATCTTTATAATTTCTGAAACCGTACGCGTCTTGCACAATGACCAATTTATTATGACCACCAAACTTGTTACATCGTTACAATTAGATTGACAGTGATGTAAAAAGCGATTGCTGGATGCTTACATACCATGAATGCACTACTTCTGAAGGAATCAATAACTGTCATTGGACTGTGGAATGTGATTGCGAGTGCTCAATACCTAAAAATGCGGTTGGACAGCAGCTGTTGTTAAAGCTTACATTAGATAATGAAAAATAGGAAAGAGAATTCCACAACAAGTATAGACCAATAGACGAATAACAGTACTTAATCAGATGGAGTCTCAGCATACGTGGGTAGAGAAGCAAAATGTCTTTTCGTAAGCCTTTGCTGTCAGCGGTTTCTTGTTGTTCGCATAGAAGTACAAATGTTGGGCAGTAAATATGGTCGGAAGAATCACATTGTCAACGATACTAAGCAGACAGTAGTAGAATTGTTTGGAATCTTTGATTCATGTAAAATATAGTCCAAAGGTTACTTAATGGAAATGAGTACTTCCAATAGTGCAATGGGTAGTTCCAACAGAGCAAGGAATGAATATTTATGTTCACCTAGCGCTAATACAATGGATATTTCCAGAAAGACCATGCAATAATTCTCACATTGTGCGCAGCAAGTTTGAAGACCATGACGGAGACTTTACTTGCTGCATTAGCTCCATAATCAATGAATCGCAATCCAAATGAGCATTATGAGGTCAAAAGATGGAGCTGGAGCTACTGTCATCAAATCTTACAGGGTTATAATATGATAAGCTATTTCTTAAGTCACGTGCCGACATTTCATAGAAGCTATACCAGGGCATGGCGACCTCGAAGGCCGAGAGCGCGGTCCTCTGGGTCTTATGAGCATCAAGTCACAAGTCGAATCCCGCGGTGCCACGGATGTTTCTGTTTGTCCCCATCAGGATTTGGCAAGCGTGGAGGCTTACTGGCCAAATTTCTCATAAATTAACTATGCTTTCTCTATGCATGGAAAATTTGGAGGAGGCCTCATCCTGCAATGGAAGATGATAGTTGTAGATGATGATGCTGATACCAGGTTGTACAACGATATACTGATTAGGTGGTCATAATAAATTGGCCTGAGTGTAACAAATGGAGCTCTTTTCGATTAAAAAATTTTGAAGCATCCTCAATAACAACCGACAAATCTCCCTACATCCAAATAACGAATTTCGGGGCGCCAGTTCTTCATCCTCCACTTGAGCCTCGTGATGTTTTCGTAATCAAGAGCTCCATTGCGCATCACTTTTCCCTCCTCACCTCCTTCTCTCCGATGTTTTTACTCCGACAAGGATCGGGGATAGGGGGTGTAGAAAAAGGCATAAAAGTAAAAATCAAAACAAAAGGTGAAGTGCGAGCAGGGAGGGAGGTCGTCGTCATCCTCGTCGTCGTCGTTGTCTGCTGCTCCTGCTCTTTCCATTCATTACCCTATCTCGCTTTCGCCATGCTCAACAACATTCATTTGGAAATCCCGATGAGAGAAAAGGAGGGAAATTTTTACGGGCGAACAAAAGTCGGCCAGCGGGGAGAGGTAAAGGAAAAAAAAAGAAGAAAACATTACGGGCAAAATAAAAGGCGTTTAAGTAAAACGGGGGGCGTCAACGTCAATGCATGCTAATGTGGGAATTCGCTTGGCGCCCCCTGCCGTGATCCTGTTGCATCTTCCCCTCAGCTACCCAACCCCCTCCTCTCTCTCTTTGAGCAGATAAAACTCCTTGCGATGCGCTTGCAATTGAGTGCGTAAACAAAGGGCTTAGGGAAGAAATCCCGACGCTCTCCTACTCCTCCTCCCTTCAAACGATCTTCCTCTTGTTGTCAAAAAAAAATTTTTTTTATTTATTTATATCTATTTTTTCCAACAAATGACCCAAGAAGAAATAGAAAGGAATAAGTCACAATCAGAAGGAAAAAAAAAATAAACGAAAAGAAACTGCAAAGGAAGTTTGGTTGGGAACAGTTCCACCTGGTGTCGGCGCATTCCGTAATTTAAAATGGAGGGAGGAAGGGCGCCTCCAAGTGCAATTTCTCTCTTTTGCATGAAAATCTCCGTCGTCCTTATTAATTAATCGTGCATTTTAATTAAAACTCTGGGCGGCGGTAATTTCTCCGTCTGCGAGCGGAAACAACCCGCGACCGGTAGCAGCGAAAACCGACCGACCGGCGGAATGGGCGGACGAGACGCTTCAAGTTTGGAGGAACTATTTTGCGGGTTAATAACAACAGAAAGTGAGAGAGGAAGTTAGAAAAAAAAAGAACCCCCAACACAAGAATCCTCCTGAATAAAGAAAATGTTTCGAAGAAGGCGTCGCTGGTGGTCAAGAGCGTCACATGACCCTGCACCTTTCTCCGATGACTAATACAAATTAACGACTGCGTCCGCAATTGAAAAGGAAAAATTCCTTTTGAGCCGCTACTTCCTGTTTATTTTTAATCTTAACCATTTCCATCGGCAACTTCCATTTTGCGTTTCCAAAAATAATTTAGGAAAAGGAGAGGAGGAGCAGTAATGCTCATTAAAAAGCGTCGTAGCAGTCTCATTGCTCTTTGGCATCATAATCAAAACGCACCAAAAAAGGAGATTCAAATGTCAATTTCTAATCAGAGTACCCAAATACAAATTATCAATGCAGGCCCTCTACACTCAAAACGGAATCAGCCTCAGGGAAAACAAAATTAATGTTCATAGGGGTTCCTAGGAAACGAAATGTCATAAGTAATATGCCAAGGTGCATCCTGCTGGGTTTTTTTTTCTTTACAAATGGAATCATTTAAAAGAGAAAAAAAAACTCGAATGTACTAGAGTACATAAGATCTCATAAAAGCGCAAAGTGAATATGCTGTAAGAATTACGAGGGGCATCCAGTAAAACTCCAAGATTTTGTACGGACAACCCGAGCTATTCCAAAGTCGAGTACTCGAATAACGTGTACAAACTTGGGGGAGGGGGAGTGATAGAGGGATCAAATCTAAGCAACATTTCCCTCTTTCATTTTTTTTCTCTGGGGCATTGTTTTTTGAGATAAAAAATGTTGGACGTCGCGTAGACGTAATATGCCACTCAACCCGCGCTTCTGGAACCCGTCAAAATCATGGTCAATCATGTAATCAAAAGAACAAAAACACATTGCATACCGTACAATAATGTGACTTGTTTTTATGGAACATGGAAATGTTTTACAATAAGTGTTCAAATTGACTCCCTCTGGCATGAATGCATGCTTCACAACGTCGCCGCATGGACTGACGTACACGTTCAAAAGTTCCTGATTCTTCGAGAATCTGATCCGCAGCTACGGCGATTCTGGCTACCAGCTCTTCATCGGATCCCACTGGTGTCTCGTATACCAATGACTTTAAGTGTCCCCACAGAAAGAAATCCACGCACGTTAGATCTGGAGACCTTGGTAGGATTTCAACATTGTTTATCTTAAAAACAATGCTCCAGAGAAAAAAAAATGAAAGAGGGAAATGTTACTTAGATTTGAACCCTCTTTACCCCCCCCCCCCAGTTTGTACAGCCTGTGTTATTCGAGAACACCCTGTGTATTGAAGAACTCTATTCAAAAGTGCTTTATTCTTTATACAGTGCTTTATTCAAAAGTGAACATGTCTGGCATCTGGTGGTAGAAGTTGCAAACATTAGCTGCTTTCCCGCGCTATATCATTCAACATAGGTCCGACAGTTAACTTCAGTTTAGGAAGAGCATATGGTCAATGATATTTCTAATGAAAGAAGGTTCAAACCATAGCCTAATAATAACAAGTCCGTCGAATCCCATAGTAAAAAAACATGCCATTTTCTGCTGATCGTATAAGCAGCGAATCTAACAGATGGCCCCAGAACTTATTGCTAGCGCTCGCATCGTTATGACGTTAAAATTCTCCAAGCAATGGGAAACCGCTTTGTCAGTTGGCTATGGTTCGCTTCGAGTGATCGTAAACAATCCAAGATATTTTTTTAAAAAAGGATTACTCTTCAGCTTACTTAGATATAAGAAAGAAAAAGAAGAAGCAGTAATATATTGTGGTTGGAAAGTTAAAGCGAAGTTTCTTGAAAAATACACATGGTCTAATTCAAACGTGATTTTGGAGCCATCCGCTAGGTGGTTGGTCATGCGCAGGTCATGGACTTTGTACGAAAAGACGTCACTTCCTTAGTGATTCGCCATCTTGGTTCCACACAGCCGTTGCTAGGAAGAATTTAAATCATTTTCTCCTTTTGAAATTAATTTTGGGTCGTCATAAAAAACGTAGAAATAAAATATGGTTTTATTGCATACCATTCTGATCGCTTATGTAGCCAAACTAATCTCAGAATTAGTATATCTAATGCTTAGCAACATGTGTGGAACCAAGATGGCGCGTTGCCAAGGGGTGGAGCTAACTGTTACGTCACTTGTGCGAAGTCCATGGAAATCGGGAATCAAAGGAAACCCGGGAGTGTACAGACTTCGTATTATTAGGCTATGGTTCAAACCTTGTTGGAATTCATTATCACCTATCATGTATTTGAATGATGTGAACGCTTTCAGGAAGGTTCCGAGTCCATCAAAGATGACCTCCGTGAAGGTCGGTCAAAAACTGTCATTACGCGAGCACGCGAAGTCGTAAGCCATTTACAAGAAACGTACAAAAGTGTCCATTAAGGTATTATTCTGGAATGAGATAACGCGATACCTCATAGGATCACCAAAACTAAGGCAGTTATTGACTAATTTGGCTCCCGGCGATTCATTTTTTTTGGCCCTCTGAAGGAACATCGCAGGCAGTTTTCGTATAATCCAGTGATCAGCCAACAGAATTCTACACTCCCAGAACATAGAAGCTCTTAGCCAGATAGGAAAAGTATGCTGCAGTAACAAAGGAATTCGTCGAAAAATAGCCCAAGTCGTTCCAATTTATCTCTCATAATTGTCTAACAATTAAATCAGTATGATATTTACTGTAGTCCCTCGTACAGAAAAGTAACCTTCCAATTGTCCTATCGACAGCGCCTAAAAAGTGCTGCCATCGTTTGTCGCAAACTCTAAATATGAGTATTGCGCTGCAGTAATTAGAAGCATATTGATTCCCCTCATACTACTTGTAAAGACGAAAAACCCATAAAGAGCGTTGCATGCGCCTTAAGTTTCATTAAAACTACTTCAGCCAAGCGTTGCGAAGGTGATACGTAGAAAATATATAATTAGGAACACAAGCTTACACGCATGCGCCCTTGAAAACCTCGTAAGAACTTTCTATTTTTTTAAATCAAGCAAGGAAGACGACACAAATTACCCTCATCGAATTTATAATGGACCCTTTTTGACAAAGAATATCCTACTGCAACACATACAACAACATTGTTGCTACTACGGTTACAATTTAAACAGAACCTTTAAAACATCCGATAACAAACGTGAAAACGGAAATAAACAAACACAGGCTTGCAGTATGAAACATTTTTCTGAATCTCTCAATGCACGCACGCATGCACTCCGGTGTCTGCCCATCCCTTCTTCACGGACCGCAATTGCCTTTTTGTCTCTCTATCTTTTTTGCTGCCTTTTCTCGGACTGTGGCAGACATTATCGACCGAGACGCGTGGGTGAGTTCATCAGCTCCTTTCCTGGTGCCTGCCCCCGCCCCACGGAACCCTATGCATCACGTGAACCGACGGAGCGCACGTGAGCTGCAGCCACTCTGGCACCTCCAATTGCGCGTTGCACCAACACCCACTAAGCGATCAGTTCAAACTCGACATTCAATAAAAGCAAAGGGAAAGATGGGGGAGAATTCAAAGAGAGACAGACCACATTTTGGTGGACAGGTAAACGAGGAAGAAGAGAATTCCAGCGGTCAAGAAGAGTTAAACATACACATTAGGAAACAAAAGGAACCAGTTGAAAAAATATATAATAAACGACTGCGGGGGCTGGGAAGAAGGGAGATGTTAATCAATTCGATTTGCGTTTTTGTATGGAATTTCGCTTCTGGCATACAAGTTGACTTTTTACGTTCGTTGAAACTGAAAACTGCAACCCAAGCAGCGCAGCAAAAACAAAAGCTGAGACGTTAATATACCAGGAAGACGACAACGACGACCTGTTGCGAGCGGAGCTTCAATACTGGGAAACGTCGTAAGCAGCGCAAGATGAGAAAAGAGAGATGACAGGGAATGAGGAGTGTGGGTAAAGGGGGGTTTCTTAATCGTCGAGATGACTCCATGACATACAGCCCAGCTGTTTCTCCCCATTGCTAAGCAACACCTCCCGCCCAGGCGAGCCAGTGCCACTCCTCCGGCGCTGTCTGCATCAGAGTCCGTGGCGCCTCCATCGACGTCGACGACAACAACGACGAGGACAGTCGATCGCCAACCAACCAACTAACAAAATGCAACCCAACGCACTCCCACGAAAAATTAAAAAAAATAAAATAAATAAAACATGAATATGGAATATCCCCTACATCGTTAAGACTGCGCAAATTGTTTTTAAAACACCGTCAAGCAAATTAAAAGGAAAATTTTTTTGTAATCATGTGACATCCTTCTTCCCTACATACACACACACACACGCACACAGACACACACTCACTCACTCCTCTCCGCTTATCTTCTCCAGCGTCGAATTTACTGCGTCGCTGAACTTGTTCTCCTTATCGCGTCCAAGTGCGACAGTTACCCTCCGTTTTAATTATTGCCCAACTTCTTTAATTGCCAAAGGATGTCGTCGCTGCCTACCTGCGCTGAAACACACACATTCAAGGTAAAAAAAAAATAACAACAAAAAGAACGACACGTCCACCATACATCTTTTTCTACGATCTTACACAGACTGAATACAAAACTAAATAGGAGCAAACAGACCCAAATACATGCATAGTTGAGAAAATACACGCGCACAACCATAAACAAAACAGCAGGAGACGCTTAAAACGAAGTCTTCACCTTTTAAAGCAAGTGACAATTATCTTCTTAATTAAACACACCACACATCGCGTGAGAGATGCACTAATGAAGCACTACAGCCGTATATTCTGTATAAAGGATAAGTCGAAGTCTGCTCTATTTAACTGCACTGCAATGCAAAGTTTCTCTTCATTCTAACGCGAGCTTCTCTGCAATGCACATAATGGCGCGCGTATTATTGCTTCGCAAAACAAGAACAATATTCAGGGCAGAAATTATGATTTGAAGCAGCGTTATGCGAAAAAAGTGCCTGTATTTTTTATATTGTTGTTTCCTCCCACATTTAAAGATGCGAATGCTAGGTTAGTTCGTTTTGCAAACACATACTCTTTTTTATATTCAGTATCTCAACTGACTTCAAATGTTGCGATAAGCACCATACCATCTAAAACCGCATGGCTATCGATTTGCCCATCATGATGGCTAAATGGTAAATACTTGTACATAAATGCCAAAGCTATTTCCCACAAGGGGAGATCGAGGGTTTAGCCCCTCTATTTGTAAGAAATGATGGAAAAAAAGTATAGGAAATTAAAGCATATGATAGAAACCCCCGCTTTAAAAATCAAAACGCCTTCGTTTAAAAAAATCCTGGATACGGGTCTGAAAGTTTCTTACTTAAGCTACTTATTCAATTTGTGTTTGTCTGGTCGTCTGTCCAATTAAGATTTCTTTAAAACTCGCCGATCGATTTCAACTAAATTTTGTATGCAAATACTTAAGAACCTAAACTATTTATCGACTAAGTTCCAACTCAATCGCAGCACTTGGTCAATCGAATATTTAAATGTTTGCTTCAGTTACTTTTCTATATCTGCAGTAGTAATAAATGATGGAGATAATGCCCCAACATAAGGTAAACATTTTAAAATGAAAAACGAAAGGAAAAATTCCGCAACCTGGATTCGAACCATCTGATGTTTCAGAAAAGGAAGAAATCCCGAGCTCTTGCTTACCCTATCACTGGGATTCCACTTGACTACTTAATAGTAGAATAGAGCTTTTAGAACACTTAGAGACAGATTTGCCGTACCAGTTTCTGCAGTGGAACAATTGGTAGAGGTGACGAGCTGGAATTTTTCTTTTTGTTCTGTATAGCTGCAGTCACATTTATTAATACCCAGACATAGGGGTCATTTCTTCATATACTGCCAACTTAATACAACAAATGCATGAAATAATCATTTTAGTACAGAACAAGGGGTATATAAGGGGAGAGGAACTTAATATTGAGAACCAGACACTCAAGATCACTTTTATACTTAAACCATTCAGCCCTAACGAAACACTCTCTCAAGAGCTCGCATCCCCAAACACCTGGCGACAAAATGGACACCAAAGCAAAATGGCAGGTAAAAAAATTAGATGTAATTAGTAAAATTAATATAGAAATTTAGTTGTCCAAGAGAAGTAGGACTGCAGCAACTCAAAAAGCTAGGGATACCACCATTGTAAAAAAAAAAAAAAAAATTCTTAAGCTGAAATTGGTTCTTTATATAGAGTTTTGCATAAAGTCTTAATTACCAAGAGCCTATCAGTGAGTCGCCTCATTCTATACAATGCGAGGCTGCATAATGTCTAGGCTCCACGGTAGCCGATGTGTTGGACTTCTGTCTCTGGGAATTCTCAAGGCGAAGACATATGCGGTGGACATAAGAAATCAACGCCATCTCCGGGAGAAAATTACAAGCAACAATATTACGAGGAATTCAGATCACTGTTCAACGTTAGACATAGTGAACGTTATTTGTACTGATACTGTTTATTAAGTAACGCCCTCTTTAAAGCTTAAACCAGGTGCTTACTTTTTTTTGCTCAAAGATAATTTAGCTACGCATGAATTAAAAAAAAAACACATACACATACATTTCGAAAATTAATAAAATTCTGAAAGAAAAAAAAATATACGAGGCCGCCAATAAATCAAAACTTTCCTCTATCCTCTTTAAAGAAACGGAAATCAATTCGTACTAACTCAGGGAGACTCCTGCAGCAGTAAAAAAAAAAAATGTCCCTTGTATTTTTATTTATTATCACCATCTTTTTTTTTGTTATTGTTTTGGAGGATCTCAGTTAATTTCCACAAACTAGTTTCCCATTCACACGCAAAGAATCAATTAAATTATATTACACAAAAATTCTGGGTCCACTTTTCCCCATAACTATTCTCGTCTGGAAATAGTAGAGTAATTAAAAAAGTATGTATATAACTACATAGAGGTCAATAATATTGATTAACATCATTATGACAATATTTTTCTGAGAAAAAGTAAAAGGAAAAAATAATATAATTTCGTATTATGTGGGCGACAATTATACAAGAATACTCTTTGTAATGTCGAAGCAGGAAGTATATGTGTTGTGTTTTAGTAAATTTACCGAGTAAAGGTGTTGTCATTCCATCTTAGATTTATGCTCTAATAGTCCGACAGAAATACAATGAAACAATTTCGAGACTTAAAAATTTGGGTTTCTCAACCGTCGGGCCGCTACTCGGTACTCATCTTATAACTTTTATCATCTTATTAAAAAATAATCTACCAGGAGCGATCTCACAAAAGCTAAGAAACATTGCTATAAGTGTATTGTCGGGGAGAAAGATGAAAATGAGCCATATGTGTTCATCGGCAAGAATCTCGACCAATGAAAACCAGCCAGACTCGAGTTACCCATCTGTTAGTTCTGAATCACTTCCAATGCAATTCAAGATACCCGCACGCGATGCTACTTCTTAACCATGTGCTGGTATCCATTGAATAACACTGGAAGTGACTCAGAACTAACAGGTTGGAATTGGAGTCACGATTCGGTTTCTTTAGAGCAGCCTGTGTGCGGATAGAGACATCGCATGAAATTAAGTGTAAAAAAAAAAAAAAAATGAAATGGCGGCATTCAAGCTCATCAAGAAAACCAAATAGCATTCTCACGTGGGAAAATCGTGGCAATTTTCTTTTGAGATTCAAAAGGAATACTGTACTCGATTTTCTTACAGAACTATCATTGCTGAGTATTATTCTCCCATTTTAAGTGAAGCCTGCAATACATTTCAAAAGAAACCCACTCTTTCGTTTGTTTCCTTTAGGACAGACAATGCTCGTCCTCACACGGCCTTTAAGACAATGACTCAATTTGAATGAGTTTATTGATGCTGCGCAAGAATGGGATTAAAAAGTGCTGTATTACACGGGTAGAAGATTACATAGTAAAATAATGTTTAAATCGTTTCGTTGATTTCAATAATTAATTAAATTAATTCATAAAAAATAATATTTTAGGATGGTGTGGCAGGGAGGAGGTTGGGGAAGAACTGTCTTCAACTGGATTTGAACTCACGACCTTCAGAAAACTAACAAAATCGTCGCATAATGCTCGCAACACCATCTCAGCAAAAAAAAAATTCTCATTTTCTCCTTTCTTTCTTCATTAAAGTTTTCAATTTTCTCTTTTCACCGTTTAATTTTCCTCCTAAACAAAGCGTTTTATTTTCAGGATTCAATTCTTACTTCACAAAAGGAGGAAGGCGGAGGGGATAAACGGAAGAGAATGAGTAAAGAAAAAAAAACTGCGCCGCCGAATTTATCGAAGCGAGAAAGGAAAATGGATGGCGGGCCAAAACAGAGCCCTGACAATTCCCGATCATCTTCCGAGGAAACTCCTTACTTAAAACCGTAACGAGGGAAACGAGCACAAAAAAGGAGGAAAGAGTAGGGGGTAGAAAGCCATGCAGAGACAAATTTCCGTCCCCATATGTATTTTTAACCCCCTACCCCCATCCCCTTCACCTACCAATAGGTAACTCTGGTTCATTTCCTGTGCATCAAGAAAAAAAATAAAGAGAGGGTAAGGAGCAGACTAGAAAATAAAGGAAAGGGGGGGAGGGTAGGATAATAGATACGAACTCGCACAACAACTCATCCTTTTATTTCCATTCTTCTCTCTTACAGTCTCCCAACTACATTTCTAGATGTAAACAAGACAAAGCAGATGATTCCCAATGGCTGCTTTTAATCAATTTTACATGGATAGGATCTACGCTTCCAAAAACAAGTCTATGAATCTTACAAAACCCTGTAAGCTCATCCAAGCTTAAATTCCCCGCTCAGCATAACCTACCGTATATATTTGTGCATAAACCGATCTGGTGGATAAGTCGAGAGCAAAATTTAGGTGGTCACAGCATGCTGGAACGGAATGGTGATTTGTGCGAAGCTAAGTAACAACATTGGATAGTCAAGACCATATCTTCTCTTTCTACGCGGTTTGCTTGCACTTTAATGTTACACATTCTGTTCAGAACAGATATTCGGTGGAGAAATATATCTTTCAATCTGGAGCTGCGTTCCTGGTGATACCAAAGGAGTGAAACCAGGGGCTTGTAGGAGTCTGTGGAGCTGATGCATTACCGAATTGTTGCATACGGTTGCGATGGTGTGATCCTTAACCACGAAGTATCTAACGGACATACTATTCACATTTCTTGCAATACAACCATCGTGAAATTGAAATATTTCTCACCACTCCACCCATTAACCTCCATGACAAAGCTTCTTTTCATATTATTGATGTCGTCTGTGGCCTGCTTGCAAGATGGGCGTTGGAAGTGCTGTAGAATTTCCATAATTTCCAGATCTAGTCCCTGTAATTGGTTTCTAACGTTATGCGTGCAGTCCACCACTCTATCCTTAATATAAACGAATCTAAAGTAACTGACGGCACTATGAAGCTACCACGACGATGATGGAAGAAGAGAATTAGATGGGGCATGTAAATGCTGGGGACTTTGAGGGATTGTAAAAGAGAATTTGCGGTACACCTTTCGGTATCATTGTGATCATTATTTGACTGTCAGTTTAGGATTATTCATATCCTTGTACCAGATAATGGACAAAAAGTACGTGAGGATAATGGTAATACACATACTTGCTCTCATAGAACGACGATCTCTTCAATTTTAGGTGTGTGGGGGGGGGGGCTCAAGTGGCTTTTTCTTGCGGAATTCGTGACGGATGCACTCTTTGATGCCCTACTTTTTTCTAATCCCTGATGCGAACTGGCGCCATGTTTTTTTAACAAAGGAAGAAGAAAGGATTAAGGGCCTTATCCATAATAGTTTTCTCACAGAGAATGAACTTAGCAGTCACTATTGCCGTTGAGGAAGCTCAATTTCAATAATGAGCTGACATTGTTATGAATGAGTTTTCATATCGCAAAGATGGTAATCAGTTCATACTCAGTAAGTAAATTGTTAGTGATATCACCCTCGGAAGGGTAGAATATAGTAGCTGCAATTCACTATCTACCTGTGAAGGAGCAGGTGCTTAGCCCAAGAATCCGAAGAAGTAAGTTTAAGGAACAAGCCTTGACGCTTTATAACCATATCATCGCGGATATATAATTAAGTTAGGTTGTATATTCCAATCTGATAACGTCCATTGTTAAAAAAAACAACAACCGGGCCACAGAAAGCGCCAATGTCTTCACAGATTCCTTGACATTTCACAACCATATCAATGCCTAGATGCTTGCCGAATCAACAACGGTGGACAGCCTGAGCCTTTGTGAAGTTATGTAAGACATGGAGAGATAGTTGTTCTGTTGGTGTAAGAATTACCATTATCCGTCGTTTACATTTTATGTGCTGAATTTCTAAAATGTTTCATGGACTTTAAGAATAACCATGTAATGCTAGGGGATTTTTACGCAAGCCTAATAATTCCAGATTATTCTGTACCAAAAGAACAGTGAAGACTTATTTATAGTCTGTCCAGCGAAAGTTGAACTGGGCATTGGCTGGCATTGATATCAATCAATTAAGCCATGGAAGGGCATGGAATTATGAGACTTCTTTAGTTTCTCATTACGCCAGGAGATGTAGCATGATTGATGTCAATTTCAGAATTGAACTGCCAATTAATTCAGTGATCAATCACACAATGCCGCTTTTATCTGATTGGCTACTTTAGCTGCTCCCAGTTCAACTTTCGCTGGACAGACTGAGGAGGGCTTCACTGCAATATTCCAAACTTGATTTCATTTTATAAAATTCCTCTTTTGTTAATGAATGATCTGAACAATTGTAAATAATCATGAATGGTTAGGCTTACGTAACCCCCCCCCTACATTACAGGATTATGCTTATACTGTTAAGGATAAGTAGATAAAGTAGTTAAGTAGATAAATACTAGAGCAATAATGCAGTGAAGCCGCACTTTCTGCCTCTCAGAAGATGTGATCACGAAAAAAGAATTTCCAAAACACTACTCCCATAATACGATATTTTCGCAAGAGTATTTTGGGGATTAAAAAGTACCCACTATACCGGAAGATTTGCAAAATGAATTGTACGTTCTTTATTCAAGTCGGAAATTAGCACCGTGGATAAGTCGACCCTGCTTTGTTTAAGATGAATTTCTCGACTTCTGAGAAATCTTGTGCATATACGGCAAATAAATCTAAAAATAAAACTTTTGTTAATAACAGCAACAATACAAACAAATTATTAAAAACACACAGGGCTAAAGTTCTTTCGAGAGTGTTCACTTAACTAGCGCACTCAATTATTCATTTCAAAGCAAATATTGCAGGACGCTTATTCTCCAGCGAAACGTGATTAAAATATTCACGGCACCGTTAAATGCGCATTTTAAGAACACTCAAGTAAAATTTCTCAAAATTTACATAGAAAACTTTAACGCCATTTATCTCGAAATGCAAACATGCTGCGGGAAGGGGGGGGGGGGGGGGAAACTGCTGCTGCGAAAACAATTTTAAGAAGATGGGTATCAATGCAACTCCTTCAACCCTTTCTGACCTCTATTGCAGGGGTATTCAGCTGAGCAATTCAGCATAGAAACAAGTTAAGAGGTTTAAAAAATTACGCTCACTCGACTGACTTAATTACAGGTAATTACAAACCAAAGTATTACGAGGAGGACCGGCAACACATACAAGCTTAATGCGTCTTTTAGCAACAGCAGCGACGTTATTTAGGAGTAAAAATTCTTCGTAGGGGTATAAGGGAGTATATTGTACGTCACGTACAATAAAGAACGAATAATAAAAATTCCTTATAAGGAACGAAGGAGTCTGAAGCACGCTCGCTATTCCAACCGATGGGAGCCGGCAGCATTCCACGTTTGTTAACAGGAAGGGGAGCCAAGAACTGGCCCTAGCTATTAATATAAAAATAGTTGCATGTTTCAGAGAGGGCATTTTATTCCGCAAGAATGAAAGGCAGGGAGATGGCGCTGGTCATTGTCGTCGGTTGGGAGGGCTGAGCTGGGGCGCTGTGGCCAAACCCACTGACCGCACCCCGGCGACGGCCGACGTATTAATCAGCCTCACATGGCAACCGGGTAGGCGAGAAGCCCAACGAGGGCAAATCTTAACAGAAAATCAAGGGCAAGGAGAAGGGAAAAGAAAATAAATCGAATCCTCAACATAAACAAATAACATGGAAAAAAAAAACCGAGGAGCGACGAATACATTACCGCGAAGAAAGCAAGCTGTTTGCAGCTCTTCAAGAAGAAGCAGCAAAACATCACGTACCTCTAAAGAGATCTTTGGTAAACATTTAATAAAAAAAATCTTTTCAACTGAAAAGAAAGCCTCAAAGCTGTTTTGAAATTACAACTTCCTTTCTATTTAGAGACAGTACCATAATTCCGACCTTTTTCTTAGAAAATTTAACAAAACAACATTCAAGTCAAATTAACGCAAAGTTATAACCCCGAAGTCAAATTATTAATACGCTTTGGAGCTTCCAAGAAACCTAAATGAAAAAGCGTCCCCTTTATGTAAACAAAGCACGAAAAGAGATGAGGAATAAGAAAACAGATGCGCTTGATATTGAAACGTCCATGTATTGAAAGACGAAGAAAAGACCGATGGACAGGATCCACCACCATGAGGATCCCTGCGGTTCTAAAGACAATCGATTCGGACAAAAGAACTCGTCCTTCACTCAAGTTTCACAATATCGGTGTCCATTTGTTTGCATTGGCACAGAAACGACCACACAAATCCGTGTCTCCGCCCCCATTCTCCAGCATCTTACCCGACGGGTTCAAAATCGTTTCCTTTTCCTTTACTTTTCGAAGACAAAAACTAGGGGAATTCTACAGTCACTAATACTGGGGTTGGACTAAATAATAGAAACACTGCTAACTCCTGCTCCTACTAATTATTCTGCCCATCTACTTAGCATAATGATCATTTTTTTGTTTTCCTTCATTAGAGTAGATCATTTACAAGTACATTTGCACAGCTTATTTGAGTGGCCATCATCTCAGATCAAACAGAATTCCAACAAGGAGGCAAATTGTTCGAGCGTGCGTTACAAAAGTCTCATGTTCTGTAATTTAGAGTATCGGCAGCTACTATAACAAAGGTCATACATTGAACTGTGATGAAATATATCCAGGATATCCAGTTGGCTATTCATACTTCTATCAACCACAACCAGTGGGTCAAGACAAAATACAAGAAACTGTTAGGTGACTTGTCTAATTCGCACCCAGGAGAGACCATTTGACTTGAAAAGGATGTATCCTGACTCGCGCTTCAGATTACCTCATTCTTTTACCTGATTACTTTTATTAGGCGTCGCATTGACAGCGGTGATTTCTGGTTTATAGGTAGTAGCCAATCTTGTAACCTAGCACATGGAGATTCCTACGAATCGTCATAGTGCTGACAGCAGATTCTGTGGCCTATTGGAGATTCTACCCTAGTTCCCCTACTATGGTGCGCCACTTTTTGACGGTCAACAAGTGCTTTCGTACCGGACGCCTCCCATATTCTCGGTGGCGTGTTATTATTGCTCTCAATACGCAATTTTTATGTAAAGCATAGTAGGAGGACAGACCGTTCTCAAATAATCATTCAGATTCAATCATCCGACTTTTCCCAAGGAATCTACATCTCCCTTCATGCGAGTGTTCTTAAGGACAAAACGAAGAGAAAAGCAAAACAAAACTGGCTCAAGAATACATCGCGAAAATAGTCGCATCCACCAAGTGAATTTGTAAATATATAATTACAAAAGCGCGTTCGGTGGTCGCCCAATCTTACTGCCACTGAGTTGACAGGAGGCAAAACCGATCCTACCCAATCTGTTAATCTCGCTCGTGGCCTCGAGGGTTAAAAGGAACCCGTGGGACGCATTCCTGCTTCACTGAAAGCAAATGAGAGTCCGATTTATGAAAACGATGCTCGAAAGAAGTTTTATTTATATACGTATATATATATAGATATATAAATAAACACACACACTTCCACACACGCATGCGCCAGAGTTTTGCCATTCGAGGACTGAAGCCGACGGTGTGCAACCGGGAAGGAAGGGGGGGGTCACCACGGCAAAAGGTCTCTTGCTTGGCGGGGCCCGACCGACAATTACGGGAGGTTAAGGAAAACGCGGTGGGGCGAAAAGAGTCCGAGCGTGCCTGAATTTCCTCATTGTTGGTGGGGGAAAGAAGAGAAAAGGAGGGTAGGTATCCCTCCTCTCAATGGAGTCGAGTGGGTGGAAAAATTCATTGTCCTCGGTTGCGGCGGCAGTCGGGTGATAGATCGCCATCGCCAGCGGAAACCTACTTCGTCAGCAACCCGGGGGCGAGGGACGGAATAAATGCGAATCTCCTTCTCGGCATCCGTTTCGTGCTCCTTTGGACCCCAGCACGTGTAAAAGGAGTATTAGGAGGGAGCAAATGCACAGGGTCATAGGTCGGTGTATCAGCCATGAAACAAAAGGAGGGCGAGAGGCGAGAGAACAAAAGAGCGCTGGGCCATTCAAAAAGAAGGTCTGATGAAAAGAACGGGAGAAGAATGAGAACCACTCCAATACGTTCAAGTGCGCCTCTAAAGAAAACTCGATTTTTAAGAGGGGAAAAACTATTACGAATCCCAAAGGAATTTTATAAACGAATCTGAAATCTACGACAAAGAGCCGAAGGTTGAATAATCGAGCCAGCACGAGATAAAAAGACGTTAATCAGAGTTTGAGATGCGTGCTCAGCTCAACAATGACAGACCTAGATTACACTGAGAGAGTTACCTTTCAGAATCAGCTACAATAGTAGTTCAAAACTTTTCTGAAAGGAATCAACTAATTCGATATCCCAGACCAGTCAACGCATTCTTACTGCACGCTTCCCGAGCCTGGAATATCTCGGTCCGAGTATTTCCGGATTCTGGAAACCACACAACACAAGAATAAGGACCACAAAAGCATTGCATAAATCGCCTGACGAATCTATTAGTCTCACCATTTAATGTCACTGTTGGACACCCTAAACCCCCAGTTCCACAAACGGTCTTCAGATTTGGAGATCGCGACAATCATACAACAAGAGTAAATCTCATTATTATGCTCATTGAAGCAATCGGAAACAATTCAAGCCTAATGGAACATTATCCTGTTGAAAATGTCCTTAGCCCGAACCTAATCGGCAATAAAGTTCGGCAATAATCGCTGCTCTGGCATGAGCCTATATGATGCTCTACATCATGATTAGTTTTCCACCTGCCTGTGAGATTGTCTGCACGAGAAGATCCCTCAAATATCCTGACTTTCCAAATATTTTGGATTATGCTGCCAGTCGTGATTGGGTAAGGATTATGCGGAGTGATGAAAGCCACCTCACCCTCCAAGAATCCAAAAGGGCATTATTTTGAGTTGTGAAGGGGCTCGAGTGCCTCTGTGATGCTACATGGGGATACCATGCCATCAACAGAAAACGAGACCTGTTGGAGCATGCAATGACCTAATCGTCCACAAGAAGACAGCGGCCTTCACAGACCCAAAGCGAACTTTCTTGTCTCATGGCCGAAATGAGTGGCATTCGTAGGAGCCATCAGGTCTGAACTTTCTCCGCAATATCCAGCAAGTTGTGCATTCAGAAATGTTCCTTGCACATCATTCCCCTTCGCAGGCCCCTGTCATCTGTTTCCGACCACAGGTCTTCTTCAAGTTACATGCATTCGTGTTTCTTGTATCCATTTTCGATACACTCTAGAAACCATATTTGAAAAAATCCCAAGATGCTCCGTTCGAAATCGTTCAGATCCTCGTCAACTAATTACATAGTCAAATACAAACATGAGGGTACTTTGTCACGTGATCGCCTGACCGGACTAATCCACTTCCTTGGGAGGTGGTGTGCATAATAAGTTGCCAGTGTTATTTCGTTCACAATGATAACACACAAGAATAGAACCTCTTGTTAGTCAAATTCTTCAGTTAGATGAAAATGACCCGCCTTATATTAAGTGTGAGCTTATCCAGCGATTACTGCCCTAAATCTGAATAAGAAGTTAAATCGAGTCGAGATCTGCACACGCTCCATCTCTCTTTTCTTCTACTTTTTTGGTCTCTAGCTGTCAGACAGTAATTTCGGCTTCGCAACCAGTACAATGCTGTGAGTGCCTCTGGATTTTGGACTTTCACCATGACAATTTTTTATGATGGTTCTTCAGGCGATTACCTGCTTAATCCTGGACGCATGTATGTTGACACAGCCCTCCATTTTAAGTCAAGTGAACTTGACAAAAAAAAAATCGATCTCTTAAAACAGACTTGATCGATTAAATTTAAAGTAAAGCCCACACACCTTCAGCTTGCAGATTTCGACACCGAAACGCTTTCAATTCCACCAAGAACGCATTTCAACTACGCTTATAACAACAATGGCAGCAATAGAGCACGAGACAATAAAAGGCCTCGCTATTGGATAATGAAAACAAGAACCTTTTAAACACGATCCAGTAAATTTCCATAAGCTAACCACGTACACCACCAAACTACACACCGGCAGTTCCCCGTTCTCCCTTTTCAATGTCTCTTTTATGTCCGTGTCACTTTAAGACTTTTATTCATTAATTATAGGGGCTGGAGAAGAGGGGTAGGGGGTAGGGGGGAAGTTTTAAAATTAACACAAGTGCCACTTCTCGTTCATTAAAGCGAAATTAATGGCGAACGAAACTCCCTTAGGAGAATAAGATTACCAAAGCAAAGGCTTATTAGCAGTCGCATCCCTGCGCGATGGGGATTTCATGGCGGAGGCATCCGATAAAATGGAATCAAGAACGGAGAGAAAGAGAAAAAGAATTAAAACCAAAACCTTTAACGAGCTTTTTAAAAATCTCCTGAACGAGATCAAAATTTATTCTCCTGACTACGCACGCGCCAGGAATATAAGGCCACGTCAGGCTTACGCATCCTCGTCAACACCTGAAAAACACAAAGAGCCGCTCATCATACGCTCATCGATTCCACTGAATACACATGTTTCCGATCAAAGGAGTCTCAATTTAACGTTGCGTAATCCGATTTGCGTCGACAGACCTCTACGATTGACGAATCTTCCTTCGTCAGACCCATTTCGCGCTATTTTTATTCTTCGCTTTTTTTTTTTTTTTAACACTACGACGCATCCAATCCGTTGCAACCGTCTCGGCGGGAAATCTCCAACAAACCGACACCTTGAAAAACAACAGATGCACAACAACCCAGAGCAGTTCCGGAAATAAAGAGCCATAAAGCTCCATGTTAATGCGTTTAGCAGCTATTAAACGTTCTACCAGAGATCACGTTGTGACACTTAGGCGCCGCTTTCTTGCGACTCTTGCCTACGTTTTATTTGCCGAGATAAACAATTTTTGTCCAATTTTTTTTCCCTCCTTCCCCTCAACTCTTCTCGTTTTCTTCTCGTTTTTTCTCTCTCTCTTACCCGCCGAGAGGTAATTCGCGAATCTTTCCTTCCTTGCAATTTGACCAGGACGTCGTAAATGATGCTCCAATTACCTTTAGCGTCGACTCAAAATAGGCGAAACTCCTCCTGGAATGCTAAGTGCCTACAAGAACACCAAAAAAAAAGAAGAAAAAAAAAAAAAAAAAAAAAAAAAAAAAAAACACCCACCCACTCTTTACAGGATATGCACAATATCTGAGCATTTCTATATACGTTCATAAAATCCAAATCCATAAAGACCAATCAAAGAAAGTTCAAAAACGTACTCTCAAGAAGGTGATCTAAAGCTTCGTTAATATAAGATGACAAGTCTTTGAAAAAAGGAAAAAAAATCGACGCATCCCGTAAAAATGAACAGATCATACCAAAATATCTTTCGTTGAGTTATCCAAATGGTCAAAATTTCTTATTTGCAGGCCGGACAGTGCAGAACCTAGGACATGCTACGACCTGCGGTGTTGTGGCTTACTTTGCAACAAGATAATGCCAGTTTCCGTCTGTCCCAAGGAAGACAGTCAACATGTACGGGTGCACCGAATCCGAAACGACGGATAGAAACAAATCGGTTGAAAGTGGTTCCAGAGATAGCCAAACACTGTCCTTGGCAATTTGGGATGCGAATGTCGATAAATTCGCCCGCGTAGCAGGAAATTAGGCCACCCAGAGCAATCCTCAGTTGGCCCTCGCTTCGAACACATATCCCATCAGTCCTGCCACTTTCTGAAGCAGTTCTAAAAGCCGTCTTTCGAACAGTGCCTTTAGTTATGCTCTCGTGACTACCTTGATATCCTCAAAACCGTTTGTCTTTCAGGGTCTTTTGATCCAGATGCGGCGAATAAAGGCATATTTTCAGGTCTGTGTTAGATCTGTTGCGTGCATATCCGTCAAAACAACAACCAATCAGATAGCAGAATGTATGGCACTTTCGGAGTTGCCTTGGAGTCAACTTTTTCAATTCCTTGCGATGGAAACCAAGAACAGAAACGAGGGCGCATTTTTTTCTGCTGTTCTAGATTCTGCTCCTGGAGGTGAAACTCCAATGGATGAGACTGCAAAGTCTGCTACTCAAACGCAATCCTTTTTTGCAATTTGGTATTTTTGCACCATACTAGTGCACTAAATGGCTACGACTGCACACAGTATACAGTCAGCCCATTACTCATCAATCATCATATCGAATTTTAGTATTCAATTGCTGTTTATTCAGTACTTTTATTTTGCGAGTGAGAGAGAGAGAACGTCACTGTGACGGCACTGCACAGATGGTTTTGTATTGACTGAGCAACCAGTTTCTGCCCTGCTTTCTGCCCAAAAGTTGAACTCAGCCCAACTCGAAAAGACAGGAGTTTTCAGTCGGGCAGAAAGACGAAAGCAGGAAGTGACGTCATAAAATTTTTCTGTTTGTGATTTCTGCACAAGGCAAGTAGACTATAAGGTATGATCGATCACTGCCTTCCGAGCTCTGGCTGACTCATCGATGCTCCCGGTGCTCACCAGATGGCGGGAGCATCGATAACGTCAGCAAGAGCCCGGAAAGCACTGATCGAGCATACCTTATACTCTACTTACTTTGCTTTCTGCCGTTGTTTTTACGGATGTGGGAACCACGCTTAAGTGAACATGTGACCCTGTCAATCAATCAAGAAAGCGCCAAGCAGCTTCGGACAGAAACGGATGACAAAAAGGCAATTGTCATGGGTTTGTAATATCTAAGAACCGACGATGAATTTATATAAGATATTTATTTCTAATCACACAACAAATCATTTTAAATTTTTAGATGAATTATTCTAATTTTATATTTTTCACGAATTTCGACTGCGGATAAATCAATGTGTAGGTAAACCAAATCTGAGCAATCAGGAAAAGATGCCAGAAAACGGAAATAAAGCATCAAAGCTCCTTGCGTTTAGGCACCCGCAACGGATCGCTAAAAACGATTCTTCGATGCACGTATTCATATGCATACGCATGGAACCGATCTAATGCATTACTGAAAACACTACTTTAGGTGGACGATGACACACCGCAATGTTTTTATTAAAAAAAACACATCCCCATCTTGATGTTGGATCTTCATTGGCGCGCTTTCTTCGTCCATGATTTAGGACACAGCTGAATTTGCGTATAAGCTAAACAAGCTATAGCTTAGAACCTCAGAACATGACTTGAGCTTAAAGGCCCATATAAAGGCCCCCATTAGCTTCAACAGCTTAGGGCCCGATTAAATTTAAACCCGGCACTGAGGCCACACTTAAAATATAACTTATCGTAACACAAACTGACAATCGACAGACTGCATCGAACATGTTGACACTTGTCATACACTTTTATTAAGACTGAACGCGTCGAGCACCTCATTTAAATCCGCTGCTCTGCCACTGGATGGCTCTCGGCAGTAATATTGACCGCATTTATTGGAAATGTCTCATCATGATTTCTCTCATTTTGAAAAATCTTGTCAATGCGTACAACTTGAGATACGACTTCCAACGAAGTTGATAAGTCATTTTATAAAGCGTTCAACTAAGCATCTCCTATTTAGTCCTCTCAGAAAAAAAAAATCTCGTAAAAACAGACAAAACTTGCTCCTGCTAATCGAGCGTTCTTACCGATCGAAAACTTTCGCCCACGCCTCATCAAAACAGGGCTCGAAAAGTTTCCAGGGGAAAACAATTAATTATTCGACGAAAGCTTATTCGAATGAGGATTAAACATTATTCATTAATGTCACCCGGGAATTAATCAAACGTTTTAATGAAAATCATTCCCCTTTCTCTCTCTCTCTCTCTCTCTCTCTCTCTCCGATTCCATTAGAGGGACGGCTCCCTGTCGTCGTGATTTTCCGCTCATGGACACAGCCAAAAACAGATTAAAAGTACAGAACCGTAAAAAAGATGAACGCTTATTTAATTGCGCCCATTTTATCTTCATTTAATAGTGTCCTCTTTCTGCTAGGAAGACCAAAAAGTTCATTATATCGATACTTGCGCGCACGTACGCTTCTGTCAAAGAGCATTAGCATAATGCCTTAAAAGCATTATACTGATTCCTGAATATAAATTAAACTTTGCCAATAGAGCCATCTAGAGAGGGGTAGGAAAAACAAACTAAATAAACAAGAACAAAATAAACGCGCTTACGAAATGTCGAGCTTCAATTCTAATTCTCTCACTCAACTGCATTTCCAAATAACCAGCTGAAAGCCTATCATTACCAGCTTCGATCGTGTGCAGCTAACATAAAAGAAAGAAGAAATCCGATATTCCTCTCATCAATGGCTGCTTGTTTTCTTATTGAATTCCTTTTTACCCCCACTTCTCGTCACCCCTTTCTCCACACTTTTATCTATCCACCACCCCCGCCTCAACCACTACGAAGACAAACAAGACGCCTTTGCACAGGGCGAAATGGAAAAACAACCTGTCTCCCTCTGTCTCTACAAAGTGTTTAATCGACTTATCCCCGGATTTCTAATCCAAGTGGATTAGTCGCTTCATCTTTTCTCTTCCCGTGATCATTCCAACTCCCAGGACGCCGCCCGAAAAGCATCGACCGACGTTGCATCTGCTTCCCTTCTCCCTAAATCCCAATCGTTCGCAGGCTGAACAGCAAAACAAACACGAAGAAAGGACTCCCTCAAAGACGTCCATACACAACAGACAACAACAAAAGTCTTATTCAATCCTCCTTTTTTGAAAAAAAAAAATTGGTCTCCTCGAATCTTTTCCGGCAGCAGTAAAGGAAACATTTCACAAAATCCCGACATACGCCTCCTCGATCTCTCCTTGAGCTGGTGTAAATGTGACAGTCATCCGCGTGCATAAAGATATTTCAATGTCACCACCCTGCTTCCACCTTGAAATGTCAAGTGAAATCGCACGTCCTTTCCCTAAATCCTAAAGAACCAACTCCGGCCTTAGCCCTTCTTCCTCCTCCGATTCGCCGCGATGGCGGTCAGCTTCATAAAGATAAACTCGCCCCATCTGCGAATAAAATAAAATTTACGACCGCCATATTCTTTTAAAGACATGCGCAATGAATTATTACACATCGCACCAAGCCCTTGAGGAAACCACTTTGTATTGCAACACCGTAGGAAAGGGCTCGACCCAGGCCAAAGGAAATGCAGTTAACAGCAATTTACCTGATGTAGAAGCAGGTCTACATATTTCACCATCTAAAAACGTACGTGCTATATTATTCAAGCGTCTTGATTATTCTTCTGCAAACTGTACAGGCAAAAATACTTGTGCACTTTCTCGGATGGGCTCATTATGTACTTGAAGGGCCGGTTAGATGGAGTCATAAATAATCCACACTTAGTTTCGAGAGACTGTCAATGCTTGGCGTTCGTCTGGACTATTCTTAGCCAACTATCGAAAAACTGGTTAATGACTATATCTTATTGAAAAGTGGCAGAATATCTTGAGAACGTAGTTACACGCAGGCATCGTAAAAATCAGCCTTTCCTAATGAACGAGATAGACACACGGAATCATAACCAAAAGCTGTGTAATAAGAATAACGAGTTGATCTACTTGTTGATGAATGCTTAGAAATCTTTATTGTTATTGCTATTGGGCTTTTCATAATTAACCGATACCGCAAAAGCAAAGCCGACTTGCACCGACATAATGGTACTATGATGGACTGCTATGACTTTGGTGCATTATGAGTTTTTGCCACATGGCAAAACAAACTGCTGGAAGAATGACACTAGAAATTGTTGTGGGTTGTTGTAAAAATATGCGAGGCGTGTCCGGAAAGTAAGTACCGTTTTGTAATATATATTTTCAAAATTTTTTCTTTACCAGATTCTATGTACCTTTAACTATTTATACACATAGTTTCCAAGTTTATTTAAGCGCTTATCATAGCGCTCAATGTACTTCCGCATGATCACTTCATAGAAGCTGCCGGCGGTGAAGAAAGTCACGCAGTTTTCATTTGTTCATCGTCGCTGAAATGCAGGCTGCCGATGATCTCATTTAGATCCCGGAACAGGTGGTAGCCACTGGACGGGCGAGGTCCGGATTGTAAGGTGGTTGGTCAAGTTGTTCCCAAACAAACTATTCTGCCACTTTTCGTACATATATACAACAACCACCGTAGAACACATGTGAAAGCATGCAGAAAGTCTTAAGGCAAGGAGGTCCCTTATACTTGGCTCTTCAGACTTTCATATATTTCGCCATTTGGACCATTTGTTGAGGGTCAAACAGGGAAAACCAGGATGCTGCGTTTCATGCAGTCAGTGATTTCTTAGACCACTATGATGATAGCTTCTGACATATTTTCACTGAAGTCACGTTGGTTGTAGTGTGTTGTTACTGCTCTTTTTATTTGTGTCGGAATCAGCCAATAATTATGAAACACTCAATAAGTGGACAACGCATGGGGATATGTAAAAGATATGTGTGTCTGTATCCGTTAAAGCCATTGGTCAATGATATCCTGTTAATATACTCAGTGGATAGTAAAAGTCAGCGTGCACGAGATAAGACACAAGCCAAAGCAAACATAACCAAAAGCTGCAATTTTGCTTACCGAAGGATCTCGAGCCTGATCTGTTTTTTGATGGGTGCCATGAATCTTCAGTATCACTACCAAAAATCATGTTTTATAGGTTCTGAAGAAGCAGTCATCTTTGATACGGCTTATGACTATTTAACTCAGAAATAGATCAGTTGGTATGACCAAGAATGTCAGCGTAAATTGTCGGAAAAAACTTCGCCCATTAAGTCTAAATGTAGAAAATTATTACCATTCCGCAGCTTTAACCAATAAGCCACCGTGGACATGAAAGCATTATGTTATCTCATCTTATCCAGCCTCATTATTTAATTCCATTTATTATCGCAGCTTTCCAGAGGAAGAGTAGAGTCTATGATTCTATGAGATATTTACTCTCTATCCTTACAGATCTTGTTAGCAAATTCTTACTAGAAGAAAAATTATAAAGAAATCCTTTTTGCTACAAAAGCTACAACTCCGGAGTCGCTTCCGTTCGCACGGTGAGAAAGAGGGGCACACATAAGCACGTACACACCCAAAAAAAATAAAATAAAGTTATGACATCGTTAAGCCATCTTGAATTAAAGTAAAAATTAATTTCGCCGTGGCTATAAATAGCGCCTATTAGCCCCGTACCGCTTTTCACGTATTCGTTTAATTCCGAGTTGGGTGGGGGAGGGGGGGGGGCTCCGTTCGCCATGTCGTCGCGTGAGGTCGCAACAACGCGTGGGGAGGAGACGACGACGGCGACAACCGACGAAAATAAAGTCTCCGTGCTTTGTAATGAGGAAATCAATTGTGAGTAATTTTCTTCCGTAAAGTCATTAGCACGTGACAAATTCCAAGGTGAACTTGACTAATGGGTTGCCAGCCACGGATTTACACTCCCCGTCTCTGCCGAAAACGCCGCCGCCTTCTCCGCCCGGGCAAATGCGCACTGCGGACGACACCGAAAGCCTCCGGCCGTCACCTGGGAAGCAAATTCCGCCACTTCGCCTAGCAAATCAGAGGACCGGACTATTTTTCTTATTTTTCCTGGAAATGTCTCAGGAAATAAAATTTCAACTGACAACCTCCGATTCCCCGAAATTATAGATGGAGGAATACATCGAGAAAACAAATGAACGGACGGAAGCATTAAGTAAATTAATATTTTTAGGGACCAGGAAAAAATTAGTTTTCATTTCCTTAAAAGATTGCGGGGGAGTCGAACTCATTCATTTGATTAACAATTTAATAGATAATATAAAAAATTAAAATTTTTAGCTTAATTATAAAAAGCTGCATATTAAACTATACAAGTACGTGATCCCTAGAGGGACACCATACCAAAAAAGTTTTGGTCCAGCTACGATCACAGCCGTAATCCCGATAAGTATAGACTCTACTGGAACCATCTACGTAAATACAGGCCTGCTGTAATTCATGGATACTCCTTGGACTATGACAAGCTTTCCTTTTATTCTGACAAAAGCATTTTGGCTGGACCCTTGCTATTACAATCAATAGGGAGAAAATTCGTCGTGTTTTACTTTTGGTTTGATATTTTATGCATCTATGTTGTACTGAGCTATAATACGTATTCGTGCTGTTGTCCTTCTGTTGCCGTAAATGATATGTACCAGGGTACAAATGCCATTCTCTGAATACCCGAGATACTCGAATCAGCTCTTCTTGCACCTATAATTGAGATTGAGATTAGGAGACTGGCCAAGCACATGAAAAATAAATAGCCAGACTGCTGTTTAGGCCTGCTGTGATAAGTATTTAAAGAGAAGAAGTGTTTTTCTTTTCCTTCACTACATTTTTTTTCTGGAAGATTCAGATACCACAGTTTCAGGTGACTACCTCGTACGTACACTGTCCTGTTGAAAAAGGCCACCTGCTCTATAAAAATATCCATATAGCTTAAGAGATGTTTCAACGGATATTAGAGGGCCAAATGAGACCGAGGAGAAATTCTCCAGTCCTTTATTATTCCACCGCCTTCAGCTTGTAGGGTTATCAATTAAGAAGGCAGGATTCCAGTAGTCTGTACCATTTTCTCGTCCTGCCACAAGCATGGTAGAGAAGGAACGGAGACTTATCGACCGAAGTTACTTTTTTCCATTCTTCGAGCTTTCGATGCTCTTTGGCTCTTGACGAGCTTTCCTGTTATATTGTTATAGCAAAGGCACCCTGGATAGTCTCCTGATGTTATAAACACTCAACTCTTTTGTATATAGTTTTTTGTCCACCTATGTTGTCTACCTATCCATCTTGTACGGAGGGTAGATTATCGCAGAAAGATAATCTGCGGCACTTACTCCCTCGAGGGAGTTTTGCGCCATCCCAGTAATTAACGGCTGCTACGAGATGAGAGTAGCAGCCGGGACCGAAGCACGGGGGATTCAGGACGGAAGAGCTGCTGGCGGACGGACGAACCAGTGGCTATCACCAACTGCTGGGCATTCAACACTGGTCAGTCAGCTAAAGTCTCTTAACAGCTGTGCCCCAAATAGCCGTTCCACCCAGTAGTGATCCTCAAGCCAGTGGCTGTCATCCAGCCAGCAGATAGCCGCGCTTGAAGTTTCTTAACGCCAGGCCACGGCCACCCCCACCTATGTTGTACTGTTACCTGCTACCCTTTCGTCACAAGCGTTCTCTTATCACTAGTTGCGGAACTGCTATTCTCTGAATACCCGAGATTCTGTTGTATGTAAGTCTGTTAGCTGTTTCCGAATATCAAATGGCTCTTCTTGTACCTATAACTTATCACGTTCGAAGTCGTTCAAATCCTTATCTTACCCCAGTTAAGCTAACTGTGCTGCCAAATAGTTCTACAGTCACGCAATGCTTATTATGCATTGTTAAGTCACGTTAGGTCACAGCAAGATATACCTGTGTACACCTTAGCTCATACTTGCGTAAGCCTTATTTCATACCATTTACATTAACAAAAGTGGAAAGACGAAAAATTTATTTTTGATGTATTACCCCATACAAAAGAAGCCACAAATTCGGGCCAGCGTAAAGATGCTATGTTCTCACCTGTCTTCTCCGAGTTGAAGCATCATCTACTTCCATCTCCGTTTTTAAAGTAAACAACACAAATTGGCCTTAAAGTACGAATTCGTAAAAGTGTTCAATCTCAAACATAGAGGATTTCTCGACTCTTTAATCACATGCTTTAGAGAAATTGCTTAAACGGATGGCAAACTCTTTTGTTCATGAGACTGAGACATGGTGGGGCGGGTGGGGGGGGGGGAAGCAAAAGAGTAGTAGTAGTAATAATAAAAGGACAAACAAGAATAAAAGTTTCCAGCGTGTTTCATCGCGTGCTCTCGTATTTTTTCCTCGTCCCGCTTGGAATGAAACGAGAAACGAGGCCCCCCCCAACTCGTCTTATATGCGCGCAAATGGAGATCGTAGAATAAGGGTTGGTTGATGGGGTGGGGGGTAAGAATAAGAGAAGAAGAGGGATGATGGGGGGTAAACAAAAGACGGTGCACGGCTTGCTCTCATTTTGTGCCACTCAACCGCAATATAAACACAAAATAAATCAATAAGGGTCGGGAACGGCTGGATGATGATTGTGACTCCACCTACACACGGAGATGGAGAGGACGTTGGGAGAGGGGGTAAGAATCATGTACAGACAGACGTGAATCATTGATGAAACCCAAGAGAAACGGTGGGATAAACAAAACGAACGAACCAGTCAAAGGAAACTTTTTTTTTCCCTCTTTCCTTCCCCCTCCCCTCTTTGTCTTTCAGAGTTAGAAATAATGAAAGAGAAAACTGAAGGGATCATGAGAGAGGGGTATGAAAAGAGGGTATTCTCTTACCTTATAGCGAAAAACAACATCTTTAAGAGTATGCAAGAAAGGTCTTACCTGTAAGAGAAAAAAAAAAAAAAACAGAATTAGCAAACAAAATTTAATAAATTACTCGAACAAATAGTGTAACTAAACAAGAGGAACAGAAACTTAAATCGGCAAAAGCTGGGGAAAAAACCGGTTCGGAAAGTCCCCCTCCCCCTCGCCCCAAACGGGTTGACTTTCGATTTTTCTACTCCCTTAATGGCGAAATGATGGCTTAAAGGTCAACGAAACAAAAAGGCTAGACACACGTATATACAAGTGCAAAGCTAGTTTACGAAAGGTCAGCCAACACTATCCAACTTCCTAGTGTACATTCCACCTACTTAATATGTACACTCTCCCTGAGAATTTTCAATTTCAAGCACGACCGGAATTAACCCTGTTGGTTCCTGATGGGCTCTCTTTTGACGTTCGCCGAAAACCTTTCCTCGCCGTCAATAATCAGGCGACCATTTTTTATCAATTATGTAATACAGAAGAAAAAAAGGAGGGGGGGAGCGGAACAACCTTTTAATCGATACTGTCGTCAAAATGTCAACGACCAATGTGACATTAAAAAGAAAGGGGAAAAAAGAACAACAAACAAGTGCGAATGACATTCCTAATTGCCAGATCAGAGCTAAAATCAAAACCAGAACAAAAAGCTTAAGGTTAGGCATACGTAAAATGAAAAGTAGAAGAGAATCAATATCTGGGGGTGGTAATGAAATTTGATTGATCCGACTTAGATGTCACGCTGATTACGAATATGCAATCCCTTTTTCGATATCTAACAGGATTTCGACTTTATTTGTTTTTATGTTCGACCTTTTCTACAAAGTTTTAATAAACAATAGTGCTGTCAATATATGTAGGGCGACAAATTTTTATATACAATTTTTTTATTTTTTTTTTGTTACTTCATAGGACATCTCGGGTAAATGCGCTGTGGCCATAAATCAAATCAAAAATTAAACTGACCAATCTCAGTAAATAACATAAATAGTCTCACTTAACTCAGAAGACTCATTAGTACACAGGTATACGTACAACATTCATCTCAACAGCTAATATTTTAAGATATCGAAATTCCACACTTTCAAAAATTCGGTATTTCCGATCGAGCTAGTGACCATCAATCAAGTTATTTTTCTGTGAGCTCAATATTTTACTGATTGCCCACCAGTCCGACCTCTTAACGTTTTCGAGATATCGACTATGACGAAATTTCAGTTTTCGTCCAAATCTCGAAACTATTCCTAACACAAAGGTAATAAGATTTTTATTCAACCCAGCCTGAGATTTTATGAGGTTTGTGAAGGATCCTGCTTCCACTCCCCGTGAAGAAGAGGTTAAATCCTGGTCCTGTGTCTCATATCCACCTTTGTGGTAAATTTTGAGATATCTTCTATCCCGAACTATTGTCAACTACATCAAATTCAGTCTGCATAAAACTACATGTCTTTACGTGGTAAATACTGCTCCGTCAATGGCACTGTGTTTTTATTGGCAGCTATCGCATGGAGTATCAGATTGCTTCTGAACTTGAAGAAGAGAGGCTCCTTTTATATTCATTACAATCTACTGTGCTACGAGGGTTATGGTACATCACCTTCACTATTTTGTCATATTATTTCTCCTTGTCTTTTGAATAGACCAAAACCCCTATCGCAAGGCACTTTAACACCAATTTCATTCTTTGTACCAAAGTTGCCATTAACTTTTCTCTACATTTTTTTTTTAAATTTGAACTTACCTCCCTCTTACGCAATCCCTTCAACTGTCAAACCACTAAGTTCCACTAGCGCACAGCTGGTGATAATCTTATATGACGATAAACAAAAAACAAAAACATTCTACGCTATGCTGGTGATTCCATTGCATACCAAGATTGGAGCTACAACTGCCATAGATCTGATTTTCAACTTGACGATAGACTACATACGATATTTCATACTGCATAAGAAGATTAGGTTAGATTAGGTTAGGTCAAGTTAGAAAGTAGATTATGTTAACTTATGTATGTTAGCTCAAGTAGGTATTAAGGGGAATTTCATAACATAGCAGCAATTTTGTTATGGAGGAAATCGTGTAGAAAGTAATGAGACACTCGATAACTAGATGCAGTATCTTGGTATCAGGACGCATCGGGATCCGAAATTTGTTTCGAAGCCCTTGTGCCCCAGCATCCGAATCCAACCCCGGTCCGTACTGTAGTGTTTGTTTGCATTGAGGCATTATTATTGAGTATGATTTTCAAAACTGTCACTATAGCACTCAATGAAGGACTTCTTAACTGGTGAGCTGTTTTCCAATTTCTTTTGTTGTTTCCCCACCTACTCAAACCGTTTTTATATCAATTTTGGCCACCAAAAACGAATTAAAAATATCCCCATAGAAATCTGTGGAAATATCCTCGGTGTATCTGTGTACTTTAGTTGGTTGGATAACACACACAATCTCTTATCAAATACATCTCACGGGGATTACACAGAACTTTTATGGTGAACCCTGCTTGACTATGTCCTCCTATTCCTGTAGAAAAACCCTCTCTAGACCAAAACATCTGTTACAAGAGGGAAGAAGTTTCAATCGATTGTACGAGTTTCCTTCAGTTTCTAGCAGATTTTTCTCATTCTTGCAAAGATGCGATTAATATTTCTCTATAGATAGGCGATAGAAGATTAAGTGAATTTTTGGAGATTTTTCTTCGTGAATTTTGGAGACTCCTAACTCTTGCACTTTAGGTTAGGTTAGGTTTCAATTATCGATTTTCTGAACAATTGCAGAAAATCTTGACATCTGCTCATATCTTAACTGAAACACTAGTGTGTCAGCAAGCGTCTTCTCTGTCGATGTTCTGCTACTCTAATTAAGACTAGTTTCTAATAATAAAAAAAAACACACCGATTTAACAAGGTTATATTTAACATACAATTATAAAAAAAGCCCGTTTACTTCATAAACTCTTTCTTATTCATTTTAGAGCAATTCCTAGCCAAGGTGAGGGAAGGAAACAGGAAGTAAGAGGGAACTCGAGTAAATCGCTTGGGAGGAAAACGAACTTCTCAAATAGAACATGTAAATAAATAACGACGACTAAAAGAAGGTTTCGTCAACATGTTATTAGGAAACTGCGATTATAGGGAACAGCCCTCAAAAGGTAAAAAAAAAAAAAAAAATCCCCTTTCTCCATCCACCCAGTCTCGTTTTCTGCTACCAGGAAATATCTCCAACAAAATTTAATAAATCTAATCTGATAAGATTATAGGCGGAAGGTAGCTTACAGTCGCACTCACCTCAGTAATGGATTTCTCACACCCACTCAGCTTTTATTCCATTTTATTTATTCCTCGTTACAACTGGCGGGGAAACTTTAACAAATTCCCGTTTATTTATTTCTTTTCCCTCAACCCCCACCTTCAATCCCAACAACAACAACACATATACTCTCTCCCTCGTTCTCCCATCTTGCGACGACATTTAATAGAACTTTCTCAAAGAGTATAAATTGTGGTGTCGTAAAATTACCAACTTTGTTCCTTTCGAGGAAAAAAAAAAAAAAAAAAAAAAAAAAAGAAAACGATAAAAAAGGAAAGAAAAGGCGAGAAAAGTCGGGGCGACGGGAAGATGGTGAACTAAGTTAAGAGCGGAAGTGAGAACGAGCAGCATTTCGACACTTCCTGATTTCCCACGAGTCACTCCTTAAAACCCCGACCAATAAAGGCTCATTTCGAAAAATTGCTCATCACTAAAAAATCAATTCCTTTAGAACTTCGGTTGATCCTGCTCCGCAGCACCAAAGGAAGAAAAAACTGAGAGAAATGTAATACCTTTCGAGTTGAACAGCCGCGGAAAAGAGTCGCGAATATAAGTGGTAGGATCCTTGGAAATAAAGAAAAAAATTACCTTCTTTATAAGTCGATATCCCCACCTGTTACATAAAACTAACATATAAAGGTACTTTCAAAAAAAAAACCATTAACAAAAATATTAACCAATCTAGTTAGAGATATGCTGGGCCGATTTAGCTCACATATTTATTAACTGGCTCAAACTAATAATTCCGCAGGGTTATTTTCAGAAACGGAGGGAAATGATTCCTATTAAAAAAAAGGAGAGATTTTTGGCAATTAAAAATGTATTTTTCGCCATGAAACAAGATCCCCGCTTTTGCTCTTCTATTTTCGTTCCGGTTTAGCAAGACTTCACTTCCCTGAGGCGGGTGGAGAAAAATATTTGGAAGCATTCTGCTTGCCTTGCTTCTTTTTCATAAAAATATTTTTTACGTCAAAAGTGTACGAAAGTCTTTTCAAATATAATTCCTTTTTCAAGTCGTTGGTTTCTATTATCGAGTCAAATTTCACCTTGACCTTGCAGTGAGTTGAAAGAAAACTACACCTTCCTGTTATGCAATCGACCTCATTTGCATATTTAAACGAGAGTCTTAAATAAAAAAAACAATAGATACCGCACACACGAAGAAAAGCTAGCGGCGTGGAATAAAGTGAAAAAATAAACAGAATCCACCTACTGCTGTTGCTCAATTCGTGAGCGTCCTTTTTACCTCTTCAGTTAGCTTAACTTCCACGTAGCGATTTTTTTTTTGTCTTCTCCCATGAAAAAATATTTTAAAATGTCATAATCATTGCTTTAAAAAGTTTTGCACATACACACAAAAAATTATAATCGGCATGAATAGTTCGATGTTACGAGAAATGAAACGTTTAGCGCACCAGTCGTAAAATTAGAAAATTTTGCATGAAGATACAGTGAAAGGTGGAGTGGTGTCTAATTTGAGTTTCAGGGTTGTCAATCGCTTAAAAACAGAAAAAAATGCCAAAATGTCAGATCTCACAAAATAGTATCGAGCAAAGTGAACAATACCGTAAAAAAATTTCAAGACAGTTTAATTTACTCGGGTCGACAGTTAGATCCTTTATAAAACATGTCAAACAAACCAGAAAAATAGCCCCAAGGAAGAACAAGGGAAGACTAAGACGGATTGTCTTAATGAAACGACCAGGTACATTTAAAGTTGTTGTTGTTTTATGGGGGCGGGGGGGGGGAGTCTAGAAATTAAGGCGTCGACTACTTAGGTCATTTTGCGCCTTCTATACAAGTTATATCTGTACGCAGCCCGGGACAAACACAAACATCCATGCCCACGGCGGGATTCGAACCCACAGCCAGGCGGACTCGAGAACTAGAAAGCCTACGTCCTAGCCCTCTCGGCCACCTGGCCGGCTGTTGTTTTATGGAAAGCAGAGCTTGGTCGACCGGTAACCATAACATTGGGTCAAGCAAGGCTGCAAAAAATAAGTGTCCACATCTACAAAGCGAAGCCTAAAGTACCGCGCAGGAATGGACAAAGGGACAAACTAAGAACGTGTTAATGATTTGGATTAACTTTCTCCACTGGAGAATTTCTCCACTCCAAACCAACAATAGCGATCATGGCGATAGCCCAATTGGTAAAGGCGTAGGCCATGATAGTCGAGGTTCCTGGTTCGAATCCAGGTCGCAGAATTTTTCCTTCCATTTTTCAATCGAAAAATCATTACCTATGCTTGGAGAGCATCTCCAGTTTATAATCATAATTATTTACTTAAGAACGTGTTATTTGGTCAGATGAATTGCCATGCAGGTTCTATACGGAAACGTTGGACAACGAGTCCTTAGATGTAAACAAGCAGCTCTTAACCCAAGTTTGGGGATGTAGACGGCAACGCTTTGTTTCAGTAGGATGGAGCTATTCGGTTAGAAGCTCATGACATTCCTGTGATTACATGGCCTTCCAATTGAGGAACTCTGGAAGATTTTTAAGGAAACATAAGGTTAAGGAAGGGCATACGAAAAAGAATGGGACAACCCTTCTCCCTGCAGGTCACTTACGACTTAGCCAAGCTAAGCATCAGATATATGCTCGTATCCACAAAATGATAAGACCACGAATTGTATAGGTGCCCGAAATGCTCGTATTCAATAAACACATTAAGGGAACCAGGAAAGGTAGATAACACTCAGTAAATAGACCTCAATTTTCTTAATATTCTCGACGACACCTCAACTCTACAAAACTTTAAAGTTAAAAAAAAACAACAACAATCGAGACAGCTTTGTAGGCGAAAATGTTACTCTCAACATGTACGGGTAGACAGCTAAACAAGAGCAACAACAGGTAATGCATAAGCATCGGGACAGTCGACCGATCCACTCGTTAGTCCCCGAAAACGATCACTTGTCACCCATTTAATAATACTTATCGCCCCCGTCAAAAGTCCCCAACACGACCCAATTCCCCATTAAACAAAGCTTCCCCAAAATGGAGGACCATCCTGCTCATCACGTCGCCTGCAAAGCGACACCCGAGATTAAAAACACTTAAAGCCCATCAAACTCGAATGGCAACAGCGACTTTATGCTCGGATATCTCGGTTAAGCCCTAAAAGATTCACAAGATAAATGTCACTGACAGGGCTCTTTACACTAAACGGTAGTAAAAGTGAGATAGAGGAGGGGCCTTGAAAGGGGAGGGAGGTTGTTGGGTTCCGTTTTAATTAGCTGTCAGCAGAGACGTCAACGTTTTACGATCCCCACCAAGAGCTCTTCGTTGATTCCCTTTTCAAAGTTAGGATAGGAGGAACAGGACGCTCTCTCTCTTTTTTTATTTTAACTCTGCCATCCTCCCACCCCACCCCGCCATCAACCAACAACTGGTGATCCAACAGTCATTAATCGAATGTCGTCTGCCACCAGCAACCGATGGAATCAAACGAGAGCTTTGCGGAATGGTTAGGAGAGAACCCCATAAAACTTTCACCCCCAACAGTGATTGCGGCGCAAAATGCCAGCGCGACGGAAATGACGTCAACTCTAAAATTGCAAGTCAATTGTCTAACCAACTGTTAGCGATAGTGGGTGGCATGGATCATGACTTTTTATTACGTGCTCCTTTAATTTTTTATTCCCTTTAATTGACTCGTGGGTCCGGCTGATATCAAAGGAGGAACACCGACGCCGAATAGAAATACGCAACAAATGCACAGACGAAAGAACGCAGCCTAAAACATGAGGAGGGGAAATTCCCTAGTTTCTTATACGTACGAAGAATAAGAACTAGTCTGGACCGAAGTTTGGATAAATTATTTCTTCTGATAATCGACTTAATAACGTTGATCGTGCTCTTTACCACGAAATATAAAACCTTATGAATACTGCATCTGAACAAGTCTGAACTTAGACATACAATATGTGGGAGGTCCATACCATACAGTAACATGATACAACGCATTCTGTAAACTTAATAGTTTTTGTGTCTTTATAAAAAGATAACATAAAAGAAGATCCTCCGCAATCATACACCGATTATTAGAAGTAAGCAATAAGGATCCTTGGTTGGATAGAGTGACAACTAAAGCACAGTAACCAAAAACTCAATGTATTAATTTTGTTTTTTTAATGATATTTAACAAAAAACTCAGTAACGTAATGTCGAATTTGGAACTTTTCGAACCTAGGATGATCATCGGGGCGGTACGTTAAACAAAAATTACTGCCTACGTCTAGGCTACGTTTATAGTATATGACATATTCACGAACTTTTCTCAGCAGCTTGTATGGTAAGGATAAAAAAATTTTCAAAATTGCAAATATTTTAGACGCAACCAATAAGATGTACAGCTATCTCAAAATATCCCACATGCGCTATTCAAAGTTGCGGATGTCAAAATCAACTTTCAGTTCAACCCTTTATGCTCATTCAACATATAAGGCGTCCATAAAAACATTTCCATTTCGAGTATTTAACTAAATTTCTCTGTAGGCCATATACGTTTTCTTCTGCAACATTTAGTTTGGGATCCGGGAGGGTTGGTAGATGGTGATGGTAGGTTTCGTTCAGAAATCGACGACACTCTACTTCTTTTAAAGTAATAAGTAAACACTTAAGATAATGCTCCAATCTAAATTAAATATGCTAAGATGAAAGATTAAAGGAAATATTCGCGACCTGGATTCAAAACCAGGAACATCGAGTTCGTCGACTCTACCAATTGAGGCTGTTTCCAAATGTCCTTATGTTAGAGGAGTATCTCCCGTTATACGAGGGTTATTCGTAAAGTAAGATCCGTTTTGCAATAAAAACAAAAGTACTATTATATACAGATCTGTATATTCAAATTTTTTTCTTTACTAGATTCTATGTACCTTTAACAATTTTTCCACATAGTTTCCAAGTTTATTTAAGCACTCGTCATAGCGCTCAATATACTTCCGCATGATCACTTCATAGAAGCTGCCGCCGGTGAAGAAAGTCACGCAGTTTTCACTTGTTCATCGTCGCTGAAATGCAGGCTGCCGATGAACTCCTTTAGCTCGCGGAACAGATGGTAGCCAATGGACGCGAGGGCCGGACTGTAAAGCGGATGGTCAAATTGTTCCCAACTAATCAGATCTTTTGAAGTGATCGTACGGAAGTACATTGAGGGGGGTATGACAAGTGCTTAAATAAACTTGGAAACTATGTGGAAAAATATTTAAAGGTATAGAGAATCTGGTAAAGAAAAAATTTTGAAAATATATATGTAGTAGTTTTGTTTTTCTTGCAAAACGGGCCTAACTTTTGGGATAACCCTCCTACTTTGCTACGAGTTTTCATCAGCTTTCAGGTGATTTATAAAGTAGGAATTCTCGACCGGCAAGCCGGGTGCCTGGCTTATCATTGGGCTTCCATTTTGACTATTTTGTAGTATTGAGACATTTGGAGACAGCCTTGCTTTTTCATGTCCACGGTGGCCCAGTTGGTAGAAGCGACGAGCTAAATACTCGCGGCCCCAGTTCGAATCCAGGAGTGAGAATTTTTCATTTTCAAGAACCCAGCTACAGAACCTGATCTTCAAGAATAGTGACATTATACTCAAATTCAAATGATGGATTAACCACTTTTCTTCAATAAGAATTTTAATACGTATGCATATGTCGCTTTAGTTGCGTGTAACAATGGACGAAAAAGTGAGCTTATATACAGAGTGTCCCAAATTGATGTATACACTCTTTGAAACGTTATAACTCGGCAACGAAATGAGATAGAAATATAAGGTTTGTTGCATTTTATTCCTTAAACTTCCTTAAGCCCGTACATGTTCAGATTGTCCACCTTCTGCCACAGTACACTCCCAACATCGACGTCGAACAGAGCGACATACCGACTGGATTGTAGCTAATGGAACACGTATCATTGATGGAATGTTCAATCTGATCTCTTAGTTCCGTCAGTGTTTGTGAGTTTGTGACGTACACCGTGTTCTTTAAAGTACCCCAAAGGTAGAAGTTCAGAGGGGTTATATCGGGAGATCGAGGCGGGAACTCTGTAGCACTTCCTCTTCGTCCTATCTATCTGTGATTGAATGTGTGATCAAGGAAAGTTCTCACATCGACATGAAAGTGAGGTGGAGCCCCGTCTTGTTGGAAGTAAACCTCATTTCCATTCTCGAAGAGATCGTTAAGACGTGGAATCTTGAGTTCCAACATTTGCAGTTTGTAATGATTTTTCCATTGAAAAATGGAAGGAAAAATTCTGCGGATTCGAACCAGGAACCTCGATTTGCAGGTAAGTCTGACCCGTGGCAGTATATTCGAAAAAGTACGGCCCAATTGATCCTCTGAAGCTCAGACACCACATCATGCTTTTCCAGCACCGTCTGGATTATACATAACAAACCTTATATTTCTATCTCTTTTCGTTGCTGAGCTATAATGTTTCAAAGAGTGTATACCTCAATTTGGGACACACTGTATACAATTAAGTAAAAGAAAGAAAATAAAAAACAGAAGTAAACTATCCACTAAAATACAAGAAACCCAACTGAGTCAGCCACGTTTTTTATCACCTTAGTAATACTCAGCCAATCAGCGATATTCATGGGACCATGAATATGATTGACGGTCTTTTTTTTTGCTATCTCAATGGGGTTCCAAGAAATTCTTGAGAACAGTTTAGGTTCTTGAGAAAAATATAACGTTTTAACCAACTCAGATCGTAATTATGATCATGTCAGCAAAACTTGAAGATTCAGAATTTCCATTTTTAACACATGATCACTTATTCTTGTTAGAATTTTTCTCAACGCTTCTCAAAAATAGCAGTTTCCACATGTTGCAGAGGCAATTTCACAACCACCCGATTTCTCCAAATTCGGTATTTTATCTTTAAATTATCCCAATGAGTATTTTTATAGAGCTTCCTCTTTTTAGGGCATCTCTGTATCCAACTATCTCAGAGTAATAGCAAACTAAAACAGAGGAATTCTTTTGTGGAAAATTTTTATTTTTTATCTTATCACTATAACTTTATCAAAGTCACTTTCGTAACTGACGCCAGCACTCCCCTACATATTATTCCGTCAATTTCCCCATACATCTTTTTTCAAATCTTTAAGACCCCAGAAAGTATTAAAAAAACTCGGTACGTGTAGAAAGATAAAAATTGTCGGTATCGGTGTGAAATAGGCAAACAAAAGAGCGGAAAAGGCGAGATTAATACGCACTCGGAACACGACGACGGCGGGATTTTGCTTGACACCATCGAATCCTTAATTAGTTTTAAAAATCTTCGCGTTTTAATTCCTGGCGAAATTAAAACTCTTCTCTTTTTTTTTTTAAATAAAAAAGGCCCCCAGAAAAGAGATAGGGAATCGGTTGGAACACATTATGAATAGAAGACTTGATACGGAAACAGAGAGAAATTCAGTTACGTAAAAGACTCATCGGGAAAGGGATGAAAATTTGTCGAAAGAGAGAAAAGAAAAAGAGGTAGGAATGTTAAGAAGAAATAAAAAAAAAAAAAAGAAGACATATTTTTTTCTGCTCTTCTTCTTCTTCTTCCGTCGTCGTGGAAAAACTAATTGCAAAAACGACGGAGAGAACAGAATATTCGATTCAGAAACAGATTTCGTTGGCAAGGAATTCAAATGTAATCACTGGGAGCAAATCAACAAGGGCAGTTAGCGAAAAACCCTTTCGAGTCGTTGGAATTCCACGATCCACGGTAATTTACAGGCACAACACACTGAAGGGGGAAGCAGGATAAAAAAAAAAAAAAAAAAAAAAAAAAAGAATAGGATGTCGAAAGCGAGAAAAGAGAGAGACAGGAGAGAGGGAAAAAAAAAGAACAACAAAATTTGCTGATGAATTTTAAAAAGAAAGAAAATGAAAACTAAGACGAATTTTAATGAATAGCAGCATATCAACAGAACGCGTATGTTTCCCCCCACAAAAGAATTAACGTAATGACTGCTTCTTTGTTTTCATCCTCCCTCCACCTCACACCTACCTGGAAAGTAAACGGAACCGATGAATTAGCTTCGTTGGAGCACGTGTCGCTCGCGAAAACACTAAACGCTTTTGTATACTATCAACTCCAATACACCACAGACGCAGCCCTAAAAGGCTAAACAGCATCACCAATTCACTCTCTCGTTTTCTCCCTTTTTGTGACATTTCTGGAACTCGTCTTTGCCCTTCTTTTCAGCAGCTTATGAAACAAAAGGATCAGAGATAAAAAGGAATCTCCCTGAAAGGCAAAGCGAACAATATTTTGGGTATTTTAAGAGCACCCCCATTAGATGTAAAAACTTCTTATGTATCCGAATGTACTCCCTGAAAGGTCGACAGTTTCGTTTTACGCCAGAACTACTTTCTCTTCTTTTCTCATTTCTCAAGACTACCATCATCCAACCTTTGGAAAAATGATCCACAGTCTTTGTCTAAAAGGGGTAGCTGTGGCTCAAAGACAATCAACCATTAAAAAGAGGAAATCTATTGTGAAATAAGTGACAAATGATTTTAATCAGGGTTGTTTCCGGCCCACATTTGGCAGAACCATGCGCAGTGGCATGCCTATAAGAAAACAGGAAAGTCTGGAACGTTGTGAATAAACTCGAGAAGACTGGAAGAATATTACGTAGTCCGACGAAAAAGATACATGTTGTTTTATACAAAGGATAAGCAGGGTTTTTTGTGGGACCCTCAGCATGCCTTATCGAGACAACTCAAAGTTATGGTTGTGTCACTGTATGGAGCTTCTTCCGCAAGTATGGAACGGGTTCCCCTAATATTGATGGAATATCGGTGCGTTTCACGGATTACCTGAACACTTTCGAGAACCAAGTCCATCCTGCAATGCTGCATCCTCGTATCTTGCATGTAACGGCTCCTTAAGTACGACAATGCTCCTGTTCATCATGTACAGTTGATCAGTGAACATCTCAACCCCAGTGGGTTACACCAGTGCTTCAACACTTACAGACTGTATGCCAACCAATACTGCACTCGGGCCTAAGGTGGTCCAATAACATATTAAACAGATGGTTCTAATTCATTGGCCCGTGAGTGCATTTTAAAACCAGGAAATATGGGGTGTCGAATACACACTTTGAAATCACTGCATCTAATCCAAAAAATCACTTTTCCTATAAAAATAAACCGCAAAAAAAAACGACAGAAGGCGGAAAAACATATTTAGAAAGGGTGAAGCGAGTTTTCCTTCTTCCCAGCCCCCTACGATTTATTTATTGCCGCATTCAATCCCTTTGACACCCGATACCCATCTGAACGCACTCGATCTATTTTAGACTTGTAATGAACTCGAGAAGAGAAAATTCCAGGACTAAAAATCCTTTCCCTCTATATATAAATATAAAATTTTTTTTTTCCTGATCCTCTTTCCAAATTTTTTTCCCAGCTACTTTTCGACTGACTGACTATAGGTGGGAGGAAGAACACCAAACCGAGAGCCCTTGTTAGTTTATCTTAAAAGTAAACAACAGAAGGCAGACTGAAGAAAATGGAAAGGAAGGTAGAGAAGATGAATGGATAGATGGATAGATAGAACGAAAAAGCAAATGGATTGCGTAGGTATTGGGTAGGGCGCAGACTCCTCCTACTCTGAGAGAGAGAGAGAGAGAGAGAGAGAGAGAGAGAAATGAAAAATGCACTAAAGTGTAAGTTTATCTTAAAGCTAGTGAAAAAATAAAAAAGGGGGTGGGGGGACAGTAAAAGAGTGGAAGGGAAAGAATGCTTTCCAACCCATTTGCGCCGAGTGGAGCATTGCTGATTAGTACTCTCGCATGGATTGCGAAGCGCTCTGAAGAACCTTTCCTCTTCTTCTCTTTTCTTTCCTCCTTCTCTCTCTCCCTCTCTATCTTTTTCTTTCTTTCTTTCTCTCTCTCTCTCTCTCTCTCTCTCTCTCTCTCTCTCTCTCTCCCTAATGGCCCCCGAAGGAATGCTGAGTTTATCCATTCTGGTTATTTTTAGATAGCGTCTCAGGCCTATATCGTCTCTCTTTCACTCTCTAAAACCCGCGTTCCTCTGCCATGTTTACTTTTGATAGCAACAAACACAAATGAGGAGGAATTACAAACAAAAGATGGGAGACTCAGAAAAGAAGGTCGTCCGAGAGACGAACACTACGAGGGGTATCGAAAAGTTTTAATTATCACCATGAAATAAATGAGACAGAAACTTTGTTTAGATTTGTGGAACTTAAGACTTCTCTATATAGTCACCGTCCAGAGTCACACAGTTTCCCCCATGACTTTCCGCAGGCTGTCATTTAGAAATCTGCAGATTGGGTCAAAACCACTGTTCCACTTCATCAATGACGTCATCCGTGTTGACGTCAAATCGAGATCCTGCAATGGATTTTCCATTTCTGGAAGCAAGGAAAAAATCACTGGAGCGAAATCGAAAGAATAAGGCGGATGGTGCAAGATTCATAGACACACTGACTTGCTATCTCAAATGCAACACAACATTTCTGGTCCTTTGAGCTAGACAGATTAGATGAGTGAGCTGGTGCATTATCACAAAAAGACAAACGCCTTTGGTGAGCATCCGGGGCGTTTCTTTTTCATCATTATCTCGCAGCTTGTCCAGAAATGTTCAGTATTATGCGCCAGTAGTGATCTGAGCCGTTCACAAGGCAGTCTGTGTGGATGACTCCACGAAAATCTCTAAAAACTTAAAGCATGACCTTCCCTCTGCGTCTTTGCCTTTTTTTTTTCGGGGTGAGGGAAGGCATTTGTTGTGCTTCCGCTCCTTACTCATCGTTTTGGTCTCTGAATCTTACTGAGAGATCCATCATTCGTCCATAGTTACCAGATGACCAAAGAAATCCTCTTCATCCGGATTCAAACCATCTGTCTTGAAAGGTCACGCCGTGTTGGAATGCAATCAGCAAACGTAAGATGCAGCATGTAGACATATGCATTCGTCGTGACTAAATTTCCACACGTTGGCGTAACTAAGACCAATGCCAATCGTAGGTATTCCATTCTTGGCTCGTCTATGGCCAGTTTGGAAATCCCTTCTTATGGTGGAAACCTCACAACAGTGACGTCATAAAGTGGGCAAATATTACCATAAACAGCCATCACTTCATTGTGGATTTCCCGGGTGCACTGTTCCCTTCAAATGCTGTGAGCGTCCATTTTCTCCATCTTACATTTACTACCGTCTAGTGGAACTTTAAAAAATTAAAAGAAAATGCGTTCATTTTATCACCATTATAAAGATTTCACTGAAGCAATTTCATGGACATAGCTCAATAACTTCAGAATGATAATTAAAAAATTACGATAACCCCCTCGAAGAGCACGAGATTTAAGACAAAGGATGAGAATTTGAGAAAAAAAATTTTCTCCCTTCTCTCCTCCTCCTCCTTCCCGCACATACAAGGACCTCAGTGTCATCACCCAGCAATGACGAGAAAATGAGAACCTGGAAAAAGTGAGTGAATGAGGGTGGCAATGAAAGCAAATAGAAAGAAAAGGTCACGTGACGTGTGAAGTGAAGTCACCGAGGTCGTGGCTGCTCGCTTTAAGTTCAACGCGTGTAAAAATAGCGCCTCGCCAAGGCCGCCGCAGGTACTACTCGACGAGCCATTGATTCATCCGCGGGGGGGGAGAAAGAGAAAAGGAAAAAAAAAGTCCCCAGAACATGAAAAAAAAAAGTTCATTCAAAAATAAATCTTAAAAACCTCTAAGAGGCAAATAAATGCTTAAAACGCCATCTTGCATAAAAATTAATGTCCCCGCCGAAGGGTTGTCTCTTCTCAAACTAACAAGTTAACGGATCACAACAACAAGCCTAATAAGGAGAAAAGGTGAACAGGAGGGAAAAAGGCCCACGGGTGATTTTTTAGATAGAAGTAGGTAAAAAAAAAACAACATACAAACAAAATAACGAAGGAGTAGATAGCCAATAAAAAAAGACCCTCCAATGAAGGATTGGAATCTGATTGTTTGGAGTGGCGAAATGAAGGGCACAACTCCATGCCCCCTCCCGTTTGGTCTTCCTCGCCTCCAATTAGGACTCCAATGATTTTCTCTATCCTCAGCCAGGGTCCCTTCACAGAGTTGCCATGGTAACGTAAGGAATGCGGATGCAGCAGATGGCGCCTGGGCCTTTGTCCTATCCAATATTAATGGCGGCGTCGGTGGAGGAGGCTTCAATTGCTTGTCCTTTACACACACACACACATACACACACACACACACACACTTCCAAACGTGGAGAGTTTAAAGGAGAGAGAGAGGAAAAGAAAAAGCAAACCACCACCACGAAAACAGCCTCTTGTGAGGGTGACAGGTGACACGAACGTTGACGTCTAAAAGACAGATACCGGTGACAGGTATTGTTCTGGCCTTCCTCCTTCGAAACACTACTTTACCAAATAAAGTGGTCCTCGAGTAACCTTTAAGCCTAATGACGTCATAAAGAAAAAAATTTTTAAGCGTGGCAGTCATCTCTCCCGGCAACAACAATAACAACAACAACAATACGCAAAAACCTTTCTCAGTTATCGCCCATCTCTAAGATACCAGGATTGCAGAAAGCGACGTTAAAAGTCCGTCGTGATGATGATAATAATTAATAGTCACTCAGACTTCCATCATCACTTTTCTGAGGAAATGAGACGACGACGATGACGACGGTTCCTCTCTCTCCGGCTCCCTAATGAATTTGCTTGGCTTATGGCGGAACGGGCAGCGCAATTAAAAACCCCCCCAATTAAACAAAATTACGATGAATAAACGAGTTTAATTATTTCGCTGACAAAGTAAATTAAGCTTCCTGGCATTTAAAACTTAAGTCACCGTGCATTAAAAAAATAAATAAATAAATCCCCCGCCTCCTTAACCCACAAATTAAACCCTAGAACTTCACTTTTTTTTCTCATTCGCAGCAACGAGCGCAACACTTGGTACTAAGAAATCCACTCGGCCGCTTTCCTTCTCCTCGGCCATTTGCCCTCAGGCCGCATGCAAGTTGAGTAGAGAAAATTGTACTGAATTCGAACAATTGCTAACGGCTTTAATCTTGCTTTACAATTTCACCACTTTTACTACTCCCTCTCCTAACTTCCTTATTCATCATGACGTCCAAGGAAGCATTGCCTATAGCAGCATTTCCTAAACTTTTCCTATAACAAATCCTTAAATAATTAACGTAACACTTTGGCTAGTTTATTGAGGCTGAGCACAAAAGCCCTCCTTAATTTCAAATACAGTAGTGACAAAATCAAAACTTAATCCAAAGTTAGAAGACAGTGAACCTTGACTTAAGGACAGCTGAACTTGAGGAATGTTAATGGAAAACGACGATAACCATTTGTCAAAATTTTCAGTGATAAGGTGACTTTCCCAGTTAAGTGGAAAGGTCAAGAGGCACAAAGTGAGGGTTTGGGAGAGGTGAGATAAGTGTGCAACCATCCATGAAACATTATGAAACTATAGCACCAGTATATATAAAAATGAATGTTTGCGTGTTTGTTTGTTTGTACCGTATGCGTTCCTATACCATTCATCCGATTGCGTTGAAACTTTGCACACTAAGTCTTTAAAGCAAGGGGAAGGTCACTGTCTACCGGAGATTTCTCAAAAAAAATTCGAATTTCTGGTGGCAGCGCTCATGATAGTCCCTGACTCCTGCCGCCATCCTTGAAGCAAATTGGGAAGCCTCGCCTTCAAGTACCGAAGGTGCGTATAGGAGATGCAAAAAACATGTCCAAACATGCGGAAAAATTTTTTTTGGTTCTTTCAGACGCCGGCCATGGGGTGATAAGTTTTTTTTATTTTTGCTTTTTCTTCTAATTCGCAATTCTTCGAACATGGTTTCACTTTCAATTTCGTGACGAACATCTTCCAGATACGTTTTTCCATTTCAGTTATGTCTTTTTGATTTATGCTTGCTTTTCAAGGCAAGAGGAAGGCCACTGAGAAAAAAGACAACTTCCGTTTTTGGGTTTCTGGAAACTGACTGCAATGTTATTGCTCAATACGAAAAATTCGCCCATTGCCTTTAAAACTCATTTTAAAAGTAGGAAATGTTTTTTTCGCCAACAGATGGCGTCACGTTCAAAACAAGAACGTCTTCTTTTTGGAGTCCAATGGAAAAAACCGGCGTGGCTCGAGCATTTTGCATTCTGAAACAGTGAATAACCAGACGAAATGATTGGTTTGGTTTGTTTGGTATTAACGTCCTTTTCAACTGCTATGGCCATTTCAGGACGGCGTTATAGGGGCCACAAATTTTGCCTCGCAAGGGTTCTTTAACGTGCAGCCGGCAAACGACTACACGGGACCAACGGCTTTACTTCCCTTCCAAAGGAAGTGCGTGATCTCAGGATTTTCCCCCTGAAAAAATCCTCGTCGTCCTCGGCCGGGGACGAACCCACGTCCTCGGGCATCAGAGGCGATCACGCAACCCCTGAGCCATCGAGGCCGAGCAGACGAAATGAACACATGAAAAATAGCTTGAATTAATACAGAAGAAACTGACATTGAGGAAACGAAAAGACTTCTTAAATGCTCCCAATGAATGGCCTTGCAACAACGGCCCTTCAGCAGTTCTACCTGACTTTGCTCATGTCGGAATGTTGTGCAAAGCTGGGTGAGTTATTTGACGCAGTCACATAGAAGGAGTTTTGATAACTGCTGGCCTATAAATTCCTTCTCTGCATCTTGGATTTAAAACCATAAGCTATTGTTCAGAATTTCTGTGCTAGACTTGTAGCTCTAGAAGTGAACAGGCCTATATGTAGACAGAGGGAAAACTCGTAAACGAGGGAGAGGCTACTTTTGCGGTTTCTTTAAAACTACATGTACTTAATGCTATGCTTACAACCATTATTAATGTTACAATACCAAGGACGTTGTTATACCCATAAGCCATTACTCATCGCCCTTCTTTCATGGATAAAAACAGATTTTCCGGTTTTTACCTCTCCGAGTTGCGAACCCAATGCTCCGTTCAAGTCGACTTTAAGACGCGAAAGCGGAAACTGAAAGGGGCGTCATTTGTTGCCAATTTAGCACCGAAAACCCAAACGCACAACAACAGACAAACGGGCGAAAATTCCGGCGACAAGCGCTGCTAAGACCCCTCTTCATGGCGCTGAAACGAAATTTAATTTTCCCCGATGAATTGAATGTCGTCCGTCCAAAAGATGTTAATTTTAATGGTTCTCGTCTCGTAATGTTGGCGCTTGGCTTATTGCCTTCATCAGGCAGGGGGGGAGGGGGGGCGGGCATCCAAGGAGGCATTTCGTCCGCGAAATCATCAGTTTCAGCGAAAACAAATACGCAGCGAATTGCTAATGTTACTTAGAAAATTTTAATCAATCCATATCAGTCACGTGAGCGCTTGGAAATTAGGGGGAAAATCATCCCTCTGTCCAGTCAAGTTCAACGTACCGGCCACATCCGGAACCTTAAGATTCCGCCAAGGCTTCAGAGGACCGCTTTCTTAACCAAAAAAGCTTTCAGCTTACGAGAAAACTGTGCAAGAGTATCAGTAACGACCAATTTTCTTCTTTTCGCCGTCATACTTTCCAAAAGAAGAGAGAAAGAGAGCGGGAAAATCCGCCATGAAAAGGGTTGGAACACAAAACGAAGGAAAACGGTCTGGCGACAAAAGAATGGCAGCAGCGGAAACACAGTTGAACTTCACACAAATTCCCATTAATAAGATAAGAAAAATCTCTTAAGGTTCAGGAACAAAGAGAGAGAGGGAGAATGAAAGCGGAAAAGGGAAAGAGAGAGGGAGAGAAATAGGAATTATCTTGGAAACCCTTGGCGCACAAACAGGATGCTCATTTCGGTTCGGCTTCCTCGTCAGCATCAGCGCCAACTACGGCGCTAATTAGAAACCTATAAAAAGAGAGAGCGCCCAATGCCACCTCTGATGAGGATATGGGGGAGTGAGGAAGGGGTTGATCAAAACAAATAAAAGAGTCGAAGCCAAGGGGATAAGTGTAGAGAAAGAAGGAAGGTCCATTCAGCGTTACCTGTGCATCACAGATCAATACGAAGGCAAGGCAAGGCAAGGCTCTTAAGACGACATTCCATTAATCAAATTCAGATGAAGAGAATTTCATCAGATTTTCGGTATAAAACTATGCTCGCAAGGTGAATGACTTTCTTAGACATCCGCGACCTCAAAAGTGCATTTAACACATAAAACATTTGGGTCATTCAAAAATGATTGCGAAACTATATGCATTTGACGGTAAGCTATAGCGCTATGTTGCTGCGAAAACGATGGATAGTATGGTTTCTTTGGAGGGAAAGAGTGACTGGTTCAGATATTCACACAAAGTTACCAGTATATGGAACATAGTATGAAATCGCTAGATACCAGTTTCGCTGCATGTCAGTCGCTACCATATTGCCTCATGCTCCACATTGAGATACCTAGTGACTGTATACGAAATAATGACTGTCGAGCTTCAGGTGGCTATCCAAAAGAGATGCCGAGATACCGCAAAGAATGGCCTCTTGCAGCAATAAAGAAACTACTGGAACGACCCCGGAAAAGCGCATAGACACTGATGGGAAATACCTCTAAATAGCGTAACTTTGTCCTAACTCATTACTGTAGCTGTCTGGTTTCTTATTTCGTTTGTGTATTTAATACTCAAGCAAAAGACGATCAGCAAGACTGACCCTATAGCAGAACACTTCCGAATATGACATGGGAATAAAGACAAAGCGGTCCATGATACTTAATAATAACATTTGGAAATATTAAAAATGTGAACCACCATCTACGAATTTTTGTAAGTTTACTTATGATAAGGCGGCTGTTTGTTGAACCGACGGCGGAATTCACGATGCACTTGAACAACTTTTCTTGTGGAGGCGCAATTTACCAAAACAAATAAACAGCGCTACTATGTGGTACCAAATGAAAATTTCTAGAGGAGGAGGGGAGTTGAAAACTTTGAATATTCCTCTATCCAGGTGATGTGCAGAATGTACAGAGGTTGGACAAAAAATAGAAACACATTTTGCTTGCAAAACGGCCTGAACGCGTCGTGGAATGGTACACTTGAAACTGTGCCTGGATCGCGTTTAATGCCTAGGGTCTTTCAGAGAGGCTGAAGAAGGGAAATGTTCCGAGACTCAGAATTGTACACTTCGTCGGTGTACTCCGAATCACATGAATTAATCTGAACACAACAAAGGTTTCGATTATTGGGCAGATCAAATTTTGTGATCATTGCATCAAGGCAGTCTCTGTTTTGCAGCACTGACTTGAGTGAAAAGTGCTTTGGCAATAGCAGCAACTCTTCCATGACTATTTTGTTTGTCAAGTCCCTTAGCAGCACTACTTTTTGTGGAAATAGGGCAGTGCTGACAATCCTAGGTTACCGGTTTCCTTCTATTCTTGCGTTTTGTAGACGATGTTTTCCCACTAATACTGTATGACTTTTAATATAGTAGTTCTTTATATTCCAAATACTCAGGCGACTATTATAACAATTTGTCCTCATTGCAAGTCTGTCAGAGCTGGATACTGACAGCATACTGAGGTACAAATACCCTTCTATAATAAGGCCCACACTAATCGGGAAAACAAAAAAATGGGCATTATGCAAAGTAGTTTGACAGATCTATTTGTATGAGAGAAAGTCAGTCGGAGATGGCAGTGTAAGTTCTTGTACAACTGACATACAGAAGAATTTTCTCTCTAGGCTTAACAAGGAGAGCATACCAAGTTTCTTTAATCCTGAGAAGATAGCTGAGCCACCTATGAACCTATTTCGCGACCCCTTGGAATTTCATTCTTCAGTAGAGCAAAACTAAAAGACAGAAAACGAAAATAATTCAAAAAAGAGGAACCTCCCGGCTGCGTGCATTCGAGATATTTTCACGGAAGGGTTGCGCAGGTAGGTTCCTCACGAGCGGCACATATTTAGCCTTCTCGTCGTCCAATCGCCCCCGATGCAAATGCCGCCGCTTCTTCTTCAGCATCGATGAACACGGTAATTATACGACCGATGGGGAAATTGTAGGCCCGTTTCCTTCCACCTCGCCCCGCTTTATCCCTACCCCTTTCTCAAAATCCCCTTTTAACCCTATCCCCCCTTCTCTTATCGTTTGTGGTCTTCACTCTCTATCCTTTCTCTAATCCATGCTTTCCGCAATGCATTCCGCTCAAAACGCATTCCCTCCTCCTTTTCTAGAAGAGGAGGGGGTTCCTCTTGTCAGACCCACTCGGCGATATTTTTACGTACCGCGTACTGCAAACATAATCGAAACAAGTTAACATCAGGATGATGGGGGGGGGGGTTTTTTTTTTTTTTTAATATCAATTCGATCCATCCGTCTGCTTTTTTAGCAATTATTTTTTTTAAATTTTTTGCTTTCTTCTCATCCATTTTCTCGCGCCCCCTCCTTCTGCCCCCCCCCCCCTCAGTCCTTCTTTACCCCCACCTCAGTCCTCCTTTTCAATAACTCAGGATTTATCTGCTCTCCTTTATCCCTAATGAAAAGCTGTTTCATTCGAGCGACGGCGCTGTCCCGTGTCTGCTGCTGCCGAGACCTAACGACGGGGAGCCAGGACACTCCCCTTCCACCCTCGCCAACAACAATCGCTTCAGACACACCGGCGCCGTCGTCCAATCGATGGCGAGACAAACAGGGACACCCACCTCAAATGCACCCCCTTCCTAAATACACCCTCACAGTCCTCTATACATACACACACACAAGCGCGCGTGTGGCTCAATATCCTGAGAGAATGTAACGACTAAAAATTAAAATCAATAAACGGCGTCTCATCTTTTCTCTTCCAACAGCGCCATTTCCCCCTCCTTATTCCCGGACCCTCCCTTCCCGGACCTTTTTTTCATTTATAGCTGATCAGCTCAAAAAGTCGTCGATTCCACCTACGCTGCTTCTAATGGATTATTCCGTGACCGTTCATTCATAGATCCCACGGCGACTTAACAGGAGCATTTTCCAGAAATTTGCAGCTCCTAATGGGCAACTGTCTCGGACCAATCGAACAACAACATCAGCAGAGGGAGCAATGGGGAATCCCTCTCCTCCAACACATCTATCCAATACCCCCACTTTAACCCACCATGCCTTTACCTCCCCGGCACGTACCCCGCATTTTGTACAGAAGAACAGCTCAACACCTTTTTACCCCCTTCCCTTCTTTCCCTGGGGCATAGACGCGAGTCAGGGGTTCGCGAGCGGAGGGACCATCGGGTGATCAGCACTTGCCATAACAATGATCGCCTTCTTGTTAAGATGCGACAACTGTCCCGACGCCGTCTCTCCCCGGAGGCTTTCCCTGTGACCCCCCCGACGCCTCGCCTAATTACGACCTCAAAAGCGATGGGCATAGGAGGACGAAAGGACAATTCCCCGTGGCCGGCCCTCCACCAATGAGCGAAGGTCCCTCGAGGGAGAGGTCGCCGCTGACGTTTGTTACCTCGTGAAGCCACCAAGTTAGGACGGGCGTTGTAACGCTAATCGTTTTCTCGTCGACGTTTCTTCTTCTTCATCATACCCCCAACCCCAGCCGTCGTCCTACGCTACCCCTCCCTTATTTAACCTCTTTTTATCCTCGTGCCCCCTCCTTACATGCATCACTCAGTCCTTAACTAACCTCGAAACCATTTCTCCTCGTCAATTCCTTTCTAATAATAGAACGCTCCCCAGTTTTTATTGACCGTTTCTTTTGCTGCATTCTCCTCACCCAGAACTCGAACAACACGGAGGAAATAAAAAAATCATAGAAAACGAATCCTCCAGTCGCATCAGCAATCAAGCAATTATCAAGCAATGACATATATATATATATTGCTGATTTCTTAATATATTAGATTATCCTCCCTAGATTCTCTTCATGGATTCAAAGAAACGGAAACACATGACCTAAACTTAAACCTATTTACAGAATTTGAACAATGGTTAACAGTTTTCTCTTCAGAAATATTACCCATTACACACTTTTATTTCTTCTCCCTTCCGGATGCTTCATGACGTTCACTACTTTGCTGTATTTCCTACTCTGTCCGAATTATCTCAACCCTGCATCATTAGGCACCTTGCGCATCATGGTTGCCAGTAACCAGAAAATGGGAAACAAAAGACGGGAGACCAATTGCTCTCACGGTGCGTACACTTAAGAAAAAAGCTATTCCAATGGTATTCAATTTCTTGGTTGCGCAACTATTGGTGTAAATGCCCAGTAGCTGCTGGAACATAGTCGACAGTATTTCAGGCGCAGGGACAAGCACTTAACTCGATTTACAATGCGGAATACAGGATAGAATCTAACAAAGTAATAGCGGAAGCCAATCGAGGCGAATTTAGGATCCTATATCATCCAACAGCTAGGAATTTATTTCGTTTATAAAATGAAGGCTCTCAACTGGGTGATCCGAGCAGCGGTATGAACTGGGTAATTACCGAAATCCTAACAATCAGATGAAAGAATCTGTTAAGACAGGGTTCTCCGCTCTTATGATCATGACAGTTTCGTGACGTAAAGCCTGCCTTCAACGGAATCCGCCCTAGTGTGAACCAGGCTTTTAAAAAAGGACAATGCAGTAAATGAGGTAAACATTTCTAAATAATACTTAAACTGTTCACCACTGTTCGAATATAACAAATACCATGTTCCAGGGCACAGTTCACTGTGAACGCATCTTAATCCCAGATCTACACTAGGACGGATTCCGCAACGAAAAGCGTCGACGGCAAGGAAATGAGAAAATCGAACGGAAACTAGAACAGAAACCAATTCTACATTTTCCGTCGGGTACAAGAGCAAGCAACAGCAAAAGCCAATTAAGGAAGCTTTGATCTGAACGACATCACACGCAATGTTCAATTGCATTACTTGAACGTTGATAAAGACGACCCCTCATAAAATCATAATCATGAAAGAAATAGATTACGACAGTGTAATTTAGGACTGACTGGATGAAGTAATCCATACACACAGTTCCTAGCATTTATTTCGCGATAACGTTTTGAGGACTTATGCTTATGAGAGTTAGAATGATACGACCGTTTTGCTACAGAATCCGCACTTGCCATCTTATTATGAACCCTGGTAAAACAGGTTTCATAAACAGCTAAAAAAGGAGAGAGTAGTAAACGGGGTAAAAAAATTCTAAGCAAGAATCAAACAGTTCATGATTGTCCGAATACAACAGATAACCTCGGTCCATGATACAGCTTTATATTGTGACAAGTCACGTATTTAAATTGGGGGAAATTACATAGGCCCAGTGGGAATTTAATAATTTTATATTTTTACTAGCAATTCTCTAGTGTTTGTTTGGTTATGTTATTACCAGCCTAATTCCTTTTGATAATTTTTATAATTACTATTTTTGATATTATTTGTTTAGAATTAAAGGATATTATTTTTTTATGTAAATATTCATTTCATTGCGTCGATCTCAACCCTGTTGCGTCAACAAAGCGAAGTAACAGAGTGAGATGATCGCTGTTGCATTGTTGTTGAGAGAAATTCCTGGAAGATGAAGTTCTCGTCATCCTTCAATTGTTACGTTAACGTGTTGTTTGTTATTGTAGAAATTTAAGTTTTTGTTTGAGTGTGTGTACAAAAAGTTCGGAATGACAGGACGTTTTTGTTTTTTTGTGGAAAAACAGCGATAATGGCGTCGAACTGTGAAATAGAACGCGGCCTTTCAAAGTTGACACTTGTGTATCATTGAATAGCAGCAAGTATAACATTATTGGTCAACATTAACTATTTTATATGTTATAAAAAATAGATTGTTTGTTTCTTTTCGGCTAAGGAAGGAGCTTGTGAAAGGACGTTACAGATGCGGCGTTGCTACCTTGAGCGGAGTGTTCGAAGGGAGTTTTCGTTTGGCCATCCCGATGAAAAGTTGTTCAATGCACAGGTATCACTGTTGGTGCAGCATTCGAATTTCGCCGATTGCAATATTGATGTCGGCGATTGGTGAGTGATTTTTTTTTTATTTTACTGCTCTTCCTTGTCCATGGAACTACGCGAGGGTCTACCAGAGTAATAGAGGTGCAACAGATGACGATTATCGATGCAAACTATTTGTCCTCGACTAATTCGCACAGTTTGAGTGTTACAGAAAATGAACATTGTGGTTAATGCGAAGCTTGTAACATGTTCAGCTTAATGTTTGCCGTTAATTTTAACAATACGTATATATATATATTTAAGGAGCGCTTGTAAGCAGTGAGTCACTGATTTCAAAGTTCAATAATCCTGAGGCAGTGAAAGTTTTGCAGTGGATCCCTTGATCTTATAGGGGAGGCAAATCACTGAGTGTAGTAGGGGGGTATACTTGTAGTTGGTAGCTAACTGCACGGGAATCACCGGCGGGGTTTCTGTGATTCTCCTCGCACTCCTCATTGAGAGTGAAGTTAAAAGAATCACGTGACGCTCTCCGGCGTCATGCCAAAGCAGCTAGAGAGAGGTGATGTCCCGTGTCAGACCCAACCTTACGATACCCACACTGCGTCCTCATGATGATGATTATTGGAAAAGGTAAAAAAATCTGTTGCTCCTGCTAAGGCCTTTGTTAAATATTTTGTAGGAAGTATTCAAGTTATCTGTATGCGATTGTAAGGAACTGCATGTGTTCCGCGCGCCTGGTGGCGATTTGCATAGCGGTAGCGCGTTAGACTAAGGGGCCCCTTTAGGCTAGCGTTACTGTCTAGGGTTGTAACTCAATTAGTCAGTAATATTTAAATTTTACCAAAATTCCGATCACGATTAATTCTTAAATGTATTGGGCTGGTAATAGAAATAAAATTAACGTTTTATTGTAAATATTGCTTGAGTAATTGCGTAGTTGGTCTCACAACACCTCATTTCTCACAAATCAGTCTCGAACCCGTTGACGATCGCCTTCCAACACATTGGCTATGCTAATGTGGGTTCATGCATATATAATTAGGTGGGGGCTCGTCACAATATGAACGCATCCTATGATATAACATCTAGAAAATGACTGAATTGCTTCGGATACGATCATGTAGCCGGCGGAGTATGGCCGATTGTCAGTGAATGTCACCAAAGTTCACGTTCCTTAAGGGGTAAAGAAAATAATGCTGCTCTAAATGGTTCTAACACGATATTCCTTATGCGAGTTCGGATCGAAGAAGACGGTCTTACACTGACCTATCGCGGATACAAGTACAGCAATCTATCTCCAACGTATCTACGAAAAACTGAAGTCAATCGAGATTCTTGGTTCGATTCCAGGTCGCGGAAATTTTCATTTTATTTTCCTTTATCAAAATTGACATACAGGGTGATTCAGTCAATTTCTGACCATTTCAGTACTATGATTTATGGACCCATTAATGTTTACAAACTTAGCATTTCAGTATGATATTTTAGGCAGTTCGGAGTTTTTATTCCCGTGGAAAAGTCTTGATGATATGCTCAATGTGGCCACCACGAACGTTTTGAACTGCTCGCAGCCGAATGGTGAAGTTGTTCATAACTCTATCCAGGATTTCTGCATCCACAAGGGTGCAGCAGTCGACGATGCTTTGTCGCAGCTGGTCTAGGGTTCTTGGTGCTGTAGTGAACATACTGTCTTTAAGGAACCCCCAGAGATAAAAATCACATAGGTTTAGGTCAGGACTCGTAGGGGGCCAAAGAAAGCCACCCTCGAATCGATCTGGAAACCTGTTTGAAATGACACGATTTCCGAATTTCTGATTGAGAAAGTCTAGCAGTTCATTAGTAGTGTGAGGCCTAGCCCCAAACTGTTGAAACCATTGATGTCGAAGCGGTATACGCCTCCTTCGCAGCTCGGGGATGAAGAAGGTTTCCAACATGTTAAGGTAAGCCTGTGACGTTACGGTGCCCTCAAAAAAGAACGGACCAATGATGCCTCTTTTGGAAATCGCGCATCAAGCCATAACCTTTCGTGGATGAAGAGTTTACTTATGGATCTCATGAGGGTGCTGGGAACCCCAAAAACGAACGTTGTGTTTATTAACGTCACCTGACAGATGGAAGAAGGCCTCATCTGACACCCACAGGTTGTCCACAATGTCCTGATTGGCTTCCATTTCTGCTCCAAACACCATCGCAAATTGTTGTCGCTTCTGTCTTCCAGTGTCTGTTAACTCCTGTAAACATGGATCTTATACGGGAACAGGTGTAAATCCTTTCTCGTGATATACGACAGCCCTTCTTAAATGGATAGGCGGCGAACAGATTTTTTGGTAGGGGAATCGACCAACCTTGTGCGAACATTTTCGACAACTTCGGCCGTCCGAACACGAGCTTCGCTCCCGCCTTTATTCTTGCCTTTAACACATCCAGTGGCACGAAATTGCTTGACAAAATCCATGATTGCTTGCCTGCCTTGTGCGTCTCGACACTTATACTCCTTCCGGAACTTTCTTTGCACGATTACAGGTGATTTTGTCTCGAAATACCATTCGACAATCTTGCATTTCTGCTCTGTTGATAAAGCGGGCGCCATTTTTCAACAATACGATTTTCATGCAGCGCCGTTGCAACAATACAAACTCCAACTATTTAGAAATTCGATATGGCGCTCATATTCTTTCAATTGTTAATCCCTAATGCACGTCATTCGAGTGAAATGGTCAGAAATTGACTGAATCACCCGGTATATTGGAACTTTCTATTTTGTAGGCGAACTTCTGGCATTCTTTGTAAATGGTGAACGTTCAGGAAATTCTTATCTTTGAGTAGAAAGTAAAGAGAAAATCGAAGTTTTGCACATCGTCGCTGTCAAATATCCACAAATGATCACCGGCTTTCCTAATCTATCACCTCACCTCTGAAATGTATGCTTTCGTTTCTGCGTCATCATCGTACACACCCAGCATCCGTCTGAGCGAAATGTCTTCCTTTCGTCACGAATGTCAACAAATGATGCATCGAGAAACTTACATGTATGGAAGATTTCCCTTATAAGGCTGTGTGCGCGCGCGCATATATTCATCGATGCTTCTACTCGTAAAAACGTACTTCTGAATGCTGCTTTATTGTGCTACACCCAAGCAAGCACCTTAAAGAAAAGCAAGCATAGTATATTAGTAAGTAAAGCAATGGATCTCAAATAGCACGTGATTTGAATATCGATCACCCATGACAGGCGGAAATGACCAACTTTAATTTTAAAAATTATAAAAATGGTCAAACAAACTTTTTAATGTTGTTTATTTTTTATTAACCCCCAACAATTAGCGAAGTAAAAAAAATTCCAGTGCACTTAGTAGTTAATAATAAATCGTCGACACTTGATTGATGGCACCCATTTTAGAGCTCCGCAGCTGTTACATTTTACAAGAGTATGTTGACAATGGGCGGTGCCACTAATTCTCCTTCGCCTGTCCCTTGTTATCCATCCAAACCTCAATTTTATATACCCCCCGCACACACCCTTCACCCCTTAGTGAACCATTGTTGCGAAACTTTTCGCAAACATTAGCGCAAGACACACAACGCAGGCGGTCGTTGACGGGGTTGAGTCTTAGCAGGGCCACAAACATCTCGAGCGCCCACACGCAATCAACGGAGACAGAACTAGAAGGAGGGGGGTGGGCCCTCTCTGAACAAACAGGGACGAATAAATGTTGGCGTATTTGGCTAGACATCAAAAATGAATGCCTTCAACTACAAACTGACGCCGACGATGATGACGGCGCCTTGGTTCGCACGCACAAACAACCTCCACGAGTAAAGTGCGCTATTAAGGTGAACGAGGAAACATTATCTTTTGTGGACACAAATTAAAATTAAACGTTGAGGAATCTGAGCGCGCTTAATTTTTACCGGCTCAGGTGTGAACTGTTACGTTTAATTCGCAAGGACAGGGAAAGAAATCCTACTGTAAATCCCAGACAAATCCGATCAACACCTGCAAGAGAAAAAAAACACAACACTCAGCTGAACGACTCCTACTCAATACATCACAAATCCTATTTAAAGGAGGCTCGTTATAATTGCGCGAATCTGAAATTACCCAATTCAACTAGCATGCAAAAGCACAGATGAGAGCGAAGGCCTGATATTGTTTGAATTCACTTAATAAATCTGTAAATAAATCCTACTGTAAATCTTCATGTATAGCATGCACTTTTTTCCAAAACACTGTTCTAAAAAAATCTGTTGTGGGCACCACGAGATTCCCTTGTACGAAACTTTATTGAATGCTTTTTTTGGAACATATTTCTCATTATTGTTCTTGAGACACGAATTTCCGTCTTTCTCTTTGTTGTCTAAAAACTATAAAAGTGGAAACAAATTTTGACAGCCGTTTTTGAACTTCAAATGAAGTTCTTCAAATAGAGTGCTTCAAACTCTGACGTCACAAACTGCTCCACGAAATCAAAATTCCATAGACATGAAAGAAAATCTGTTGTGGAAACCATAAATATACATGTTTGGCCCAGCTGATTGCAACCAAAATGGAAGGTGCACAACTACATGTTACAACAAAAAGTTTCAACATTCTAGGGCTAACCGTTTTTGAGAAATGCGAAATACACACGTACACATACGCAAGTACAGACGTCACGCCGAAACACGTAAAAATGGATTCAGGGATGGTCAAAATGTATATTTCCGTTGAAATCTGAAAACCGAAAAGTTCCGCGATTACAATACTTCCTTTATTTCGTACAAGGAAACAAAAATCGGAAAACGTGGAAAAATTTTTCGTTGTTTCATGAACGTGCAGTAAGTGGGACTTCACTGCAGCATTGCTTAAGTAGGGCTTCACTGCATAACTGCTTCACCACAATTTTATTTACCCACATGTCGTAGCAAATTTCATAACTTTTGATCCAAAGCCTGCCTCGACACACCTGCGGGATCGACTTATACACGAGTATATACAGTAAGTAGAGATAATACAGGATTATTCAAAAAGATGGAGTAGAATCGTGACTGATGGACACTTCTGACGCTAATTTGTCAATAGCGATTTTGCCAAATCATATTGTCCACGGCTTTCAAAGCAGTCTTTCCTCTTTCAGGTTGGTCTGCATCGTGTACGAAAGTGACGCCTTACTTGACCGATCACCTCGATCAGTCAATGGATTTCAGTTGGGTTCACAGTTGTAAGAAGCGAATGAGTGGCCGCAATTGCTTCTTGGAGTAAGTTTCCAGCCGACCCGCCATTTTCGAAGCTTCTGCGTTCTCTTTATTACGTCAGCAAAAGCGCAGATTAGGATTAAAAGCAGTTACCAGACAGCACCACACACGGCGGGGGTGCAGAATTCAGACTCCTTTTTACTGGTCCATCTTATACGGATTTTCAGACCCCTCCTGTATAAAGATTTGTATAGAACAGCTAATACAGGAAATTTAACAAAAAGATTGTAAACTGCTGAAAAAATGAAGTGATTAAAAAAGATTTAAATTAACTTCATTAATTAAGAAATTTAGTTAGCTTCATTAACTTAGTTTATTAACATTCTTGTTATTGCATTAAAACTTTCACGTGACTCAAACTCTCTTTGTACCTAACATAAACCTGAACCATGTCGTTGATAAAATTAGGCGGAGTTTTTAAGATACTTTGGGGGCCTTTTAACCCCAATAAACTTACGATTTCAGTATCTTCGAAGAGGAACTTGTTTATTTTAGAATCATGCTGTTAATTTTCAGCCATCTCTTTAGAAGCACCCCTGAGCTGTCAACAGTTATTTCCTTCATTTCTAGGTGTGCAATTTGTGATCTTTGTTTGAAAGAAGATATCATTGCTTTGTATTTCAAGATTCCAGCATTTCCATTAACAAGCGCACTGAACTATTAACAAGAGAGCTCCTAAACCCAAGCAATTTTCAAAAGCCCACACCCTCAAGCTGAGAAAGCGGCAATAATATGAAACTTTAAAAGAAATGAAACTCCCCAACAATTCAGTCTTTCCTGGAACAAATTCGAAGAATTTCCCCTTTTCCTTATTTACAATGAAAGGAAAGGAAAAATGGAAGACGAGCATAAAAAATGGAGTGGAAAAGTGGATTTCGAACAAACGCTGAAGACAGAATAACCCTAAAACTGCTTCCTGACGCCCTGCATCATCAACTGCATTATGCTCCATTTTCACATCTTCTACTTCCTTTTTTCTTTCTCCCCCCCCTCCCGGGGGGTTTTCTCGGGAATTTTTTGGGTGCCCCCCACATCCCCCCCCCCCCCCGTCTCACTTTTCTTTTCCTTTTTTCTTGTTTCTGGAAGGGATTCCTGCGATTACTGTAATCCTGGTAGCCATTACTCCTCCCACTTGACAACCACCGTCACCGATCGCTGATCATAATCACTGACATTTGGTGCAAACGATGCAAAATCATCGGTTCCACCCCAGCACTGGATCAAACCGCGGGTTGCCGATGAGATGACGCTCACTTCCCCCCCCCCCCCCATACCCTCCCAAAAAAAATCGGGGACTAGAGGACGCGAGGAAGAAAGAGAGACCAAGGTAAATGAATGTCAGTGAGACGACAGAGGACGCCATCTGAGGGATCTCCAGCACTTTCGCTACTGGAAAACTTCTTCACCTGGAATCTTTGGCGCCAGTTTTTTCATGAACTACATGGATTCAGGTCTGAATGTTTTAATATTGTTAATAACTTTATTATTATTATTATTATTATTATTATTATTATTATTATTATTATAACTAGAACTCTTAAACCAAGTCCGGAATCCAAGTCCCAGAAGGGGGCAAAAAAGGGCCAATTCTGAAAGCTACTCTGGAACAGCGAGTACCCGCCAGAAGATGCCGGAAGTACGGAAATCCATCTCTGCACGAGTATGTCTTGCCAGATCAAGCAGTTCCGAGGAGGGCGATCTTCGCTGATGCTTTTTGTATCACCGATCTCGTCTCCGACACCAAAGAGGTCAAAAGGAATGCAGAGAAATACAGGAAGGCATTGGTCCTATCATTGTGGGAGACATTCTTCACAAAAATATCCATCCCTACTATGCATACAGCCCAGATTTTCCTCTCTATCACATAAGCCGAGGGATTATTTTTAAGATGCACTAATAAGCACTGTGGTTCTTTTTCATATGAACAGCCTTGTTCCAGAATATAGATTGCCATTAATGGCCTGACACCCACTGGAATCTAAGTGGGATCCCCCATACGTCACCAATTCACGTCAAGATCCTCTAAAAGAATCAATATCGCTCATTAGCCGTGTATATCAGTGGTATACCAAAATAGATATACGACGCGAGTAGAGCGTTACCCACCGATTTAGCCATTCCGTCCAATTCTAGCAAGTTCCGTTTGACTATTTGATAATCTTTAGGACACTTGCAGACAGCCTTGCTGTACATCAGAGCCTAGGAATGCCGACATGGTACTGCCGGCTCCTAGAATACATTCATTACTGGCTGTGATCCTCAAACAATGGTTCCCAACGTGAGAGATATTGCTCCCTTGGGGGTGTTGGAACAATTCTTGGGGGGCGGTAGTGCCTCAGGTACAACTAAGAGTCAGGTCATTCTATATAAATGAGGGAGCGTGAAATAAATATTCTAAACTCAACTATACACTGCGTTCAATGGTTTCCAGATGTATAGAACAGTATAAAATAAGAACGCAAAATGCGAAATTCGTTCTCGGGGGCGCTGTGGACCAATTGGTCGTGGTGATTATAAGTTTATGGAACCAAGGTGGATCACTAGCAATAGGTAATCCCAAAAATTATTCAGTTTATGATAACTGAGCAAATCCAGCTTTCAGTACGATTACCAAGAAGCTTTTATGATCATAAGCAACGTTTGAGGTCATTCGCCTTCATGAAAAGGTCTCCATTATGAAGTCAGAGTAGACTGAACAGCAAGCTGAATCGCAAACGAAAATAATCTTCAAAGAAAATGTACATTCTATGGAAGTTAATCGAAATAATAATAACAAAGGAGAAGGTGAGCGTTTCTTTCCAATGAGCTGTAGTCGGCTCATCTGGTCGTGTCATTCTCTTCTTCCAATGCCATCCATTCATTCATTCAGTCTCTTTCTCCTTTATTAAAACCAACGCATCTTAAAATTTCCGATTCCCACCAAAAGAAAAGAGCCCTCCCCTTAAAAAAAGGGTGGAAAAAGAAATAAAGAGGAGACTATAAGAATGACGAGGGGGGGGGGGGGGATGTAGAAAAACCTATCCGCCTTTTCCTCCAACCGCCCGCTCGTGACCCCTTTCCTCACTCGCATAATCACTTCGCCCGCTTCCACCTGAGAGCGAGAGAAAACCAATAGAAATTAATTAGGTGTCTTTCAATGTCGGCGTCTTTATCACTCACCTTATCAGCAATTCAGATGACGATAGAACCACCCTACCCCAAAACCCCTCCGAATTGCCCCCTGCTTTATCTCTCTTCCTTCCATCTCTTTCCTTTTCCCACCTCTCCAGTAGTGAGCAGGAAATTTCTTCTCCGTCACGACTTTTTCTTCAAAGCAACTCCAGTTTTATTATTTTATTCCATTTTTTGCTGACGTCACGCGGGGTATATGATGACTCCAGTGGAATACACCTGTTCGCTTTTGATATCTGAAGCAGCCAACGTTCCTTATCCCGGCATTCTTGGTTCTTTTTCTTTTGCTTTGCTCAACGGCATTTTTTTGAAAATATAAACAAGAAAGGGAAGATTAAAATAAAAAAAAGGCTGGGGGGGGGGGGGGGTTGGGAAAAAAAAAGGGGCACAGCGAGGGGGATAAAAAAAAAAGGCCTAAAAAACGTCAACTTACACGCCCTGGGAACAAGGACCCATTAAAATTCCAATAGTGTTCAATTTTAATTAGACGGAACTGCGTTTAAAAATTAACCTGAACGTGTCGGCGACAGTTCGCTCCTTAATGATTGCAAATGAAGTCGAGGACGTTTAAAAAAGAGAGGGAAATGAAAGAGGGGTATATTAAAAATAAAAATAAATAATAAAAATAAATAATAATTAAAATTAAAAGCCCCCCACCTTCCCTACCCTGAACACAAAAGCCAGAAAACTCATTAAAATAGTTTCGCTCCTACCCTCAATCAATATGCTTCATGGCGGTAATGAATTTGTCTGTTAATAAATAAAAGGGGTTCGGAGGGAATGGGTAGTGAATAAAGGGGATAAACGTGTATGGATTAATATAAGAAAGCCTGAGCGACACATCTCCCAGTCTTCTAACCGATTGCGAAACCGGAAACTGTAGTAGGCGCTAGAAGAGGACATTAATATTTCATCGCCCAGGTTCCAATTAGTCCGGCACTTGTCACCTGTTTTCTGCTGAGAAGCCAAGTCGCCTTAAAAATCACCCACACTTTTGTTTTTTTTCTTAATCGCTACCACCACTTAAATCCAGTTGTCATGGCAACCCAGCCTCCGACAAAATCGCTCTTCTGAATAAACATTTTTTTTAAAATATATTTTCTGACGGTGCTTATCAAACATTTTTACAGAATGAAAAAAGGTAAAGTACCGGAAGGGGATTCAGACAGAAAAAAAAAGATTGTTTGAAGAAGATGATCTTAAAAAGGTAAATATTATTATAAAGTAAATCGAAGGAAGACGACATGTCGTTAAAATTTCTTGATGTTACATTGTTAGTCTTACCGAGAGTAACATGCGCAAGCTTCTCAATGTTTAATCAAACATTTCAGGACCCCCCCCCCCAAAGCAATGGCGTGTCTCCTAATTTGCATCTCTATGATATAATGTAAATAGAAATATGCTTTACTGGACCCAACTGTGTTTCATCCCGTGGTGAAATACAGGTCTCTCAACAGAAGTCTGAGTTCCAACGTTGTACCATCGGCTATGCAACAAGTCAGTAACCAAGATTTCACACATTCCGCAACTACCTCGTTCAATAAAGGTAAGTGACATCATTGTCAAGTGGAAATCTCAAGGAGCAACGTCAGTTAAACCGCCTAATGGTAGGCCAAAGCGTTCAGCTGAAGAAATTGCAACAGATTACCAAAATGCCATCTGTACAATCACTATTCGCCAATGGAAACTGTGGATCCAAATTTCCATGGCAGTGCTGCTGCTCACAAGCCCGACATCAACAGAATGGGAAGATGATGATATTAATTAGAAAATGGATGGAAAAATTCTGCGACCTGGATTTGAACGAGGAACCTCGACTGTCATGGTCCATCATGGGCTATCGCAGACACTTGTACAGCCATACTGTCACTAAGTGTCTTAAAGATAACCAAGTTGTCAAGATGGAAAGCCCAATGGGTGGTGGGCACCCGGTTCACAGATCGTGAATTTCTCCTATCCAAACCATCAGAAAGTTTGATGAACACACAATAAGAAATAAAGAAATTAAACTGGAGCTAACTCCAAACCTCAGGTAAATGATATTAATTAGAAAATGGATGGAAAAATTCTGCGACCAGGATTCGAATCAGTCCTGACCATGGTTGTCATTAAGACACTTGCTGTTAGTGAGGCGTCGACCATGACAGTCGAGGTTCCTGGTTCGAATCCAGATCGCAAAATTTTCCATCCATTTTCTAATTAATATCATTTACCTGATGTTTAGAGTTAGCTTCAGTTTAATTTCTTTATTTTTTAGTAGGGGAAGCGACATTTAGAATGGTATGCAGCGCACCAAAATTGGACCATTGGACAATAGAGCGACAAAGCAACGTACATCAGAGGATCAACGGTAAACAGTGAGTTGTATTATGAACTCCTATTTAAAACCAAATGAAAGCAACATTTGAATGACTATTGGTCTTTTGAAAGCAACCGTCACAATGACCAAACCAATTGTAGATTTCTGAAAGGACTATGGAAAAGGTCTTTCCGATGCAGGATTTAGATATTTGCAAAAGCACAGGAATCATTTCGTCGCGGCTTACTCATTTCTCGCGTGTTGTTACAGAATGACAATCTCGTGGAAAGGGCGCAAATATTCTCGATCTCCACTTTCACTTTATTCGCTTGCCGTGTGATTATCACCTTTTTTGTGGATCGCAAGAGATTCTCCATAGACGACAAGGCGAAAACAGGGGTGTATGCATGGCTGTGCAGTCACCCAACCGATTTGTCTTTTCTCGCAGAATCAAAACCCTCGTGAAGTTCTGGCGAATATGCATTGAACGCGGAGGAGATTACATTGAAAAGCAATGATTGCATTGTCAAAGGTATGTAATCTATTTATATTTTATCAATAAAAATATTTAAGTTTACTTTTTGATCCTCCCTCGTACTACACAGAATAAGGAATAAATAATAAGTTGGGGGAGAGGAAAATAGTGAATTGAAGAGACACTTAGACGGATCTAAGAATGATAAAAAACAACAACAAAGAAATAAATGAATAAAAAAATGAGCAAGAGACACCAGCGAACCAAGATGAATGGAACACGTGAAGCGATGACAGTGACGGATTTACCTCGTGACAAGGAGCATGAAAATGGGATTCAGATTAATTCTTGGTTTCCGTTCAAGGCAAACAAATATGAAAACTCGCTTCTGCTCTCGAATTATACTTAAAAAAGAAAAGGAAAAAAAAAAGACTTTCCTTCCTCCTCGCGCGCTGTTTTTAACCGTTTATTACCTCCTTGAAACTCCGTCGCAGATAGATACATTTGCTGAATATAAATTCAAGGAACTGCGGCTCGAGTGTAGAAGAGGCCAAGAAAAATAAAAAAACACCCGTATCTATTAATACACAACATAAATTAAAACGCACTTTAATCCCCTCTTCCCAGTATCTATTACTCGCACCCCCTCCTCAAAAAACCTCTTTTTTGTCTTAATCCCCCCTCTTTCCCATCTCTCTTTCCTCCAATCTCTTCCCTACGACGCCGCGTAATAAACCGTGTAAAGAGAGAGCGCTGTTGAAAAGTGTATCAGATTTTAAAAATTGATTTTTCCCTGTGATGTTGTTGGCGGCTCTGGGTTCCATTCATGTGGCACGTGTGCGCCGGGGAAATTACATGCGGTAATCAAGTCGGGCCCGACTCCATTTGCATAGAGGCCTTCGCCGCCATTGTCGGGCCGCATTTCCATGACAAATGTAAAAATTTGTGCGCCACCGATTTTCCCCCAGAAATAGGGCTTCGCTCACCCCCGACAAGACAAAATAAGACACACGAAATGGGGGTAGGGAGTTAAAAAGAAGCCAAAAACCCTCACTCGCCCTCAAAACAGGAAAAAGAGGGAGGGGGACTTAATAAAAGCGAAGAAGAAAAACTAAAACGAAAAGGCGATTGGCAAGAAAAATTGGGAGCTGGGGATGGGAAAAGAGACTGTTTAAAAAAAAGACTAAAGAAGGCAAAATGGAAAGAGGGCAAGGGGAAATATAATGGGGTAGAACAAGTGACGTCAGATTCTTAGAAATAATCATCAAAAGATTTTAACATTGTAAAGCTCTCGAGACAGGAAAACAAAAAGACATGCAAATACCCCTTTAAAGTGGTACCCCTAAATGTCTTAAATGGTTGGTATTACTCCCAAAATTTGGTAGATACAAAGTATCCATGAGCTTACTAGTCGGACATTCGTACAGCAATGAATTCCAAGAAGTTACCTTTTTATCGTCCAAGTATCGGAAATGACTATAACCTAATCTAATCTATCCCTTATTGGAGAAGCCAAGAAAAGCACCATCTAATACAAAAGCAAACTCTATCTACGCTCAGTAAATGGTTCTAGCACCGATTGTTCGCGAAGAAATTCCAGCATTCTATATAAACAACATTCTGTACTCTTCCATCAGGATGAGGCATCAAGCCACATTTCATCGACAATTTTGCTTACACCCCTTAGGGATGAAGCAGGATTTACTGATACTCCTACTGATACATTCCTGAAAAACCTCCCGATGCACCCGAATAGATTTTTACGTTCGGTGGGCTGCAAAGACCTCTTGGAAGTCGTCTGTGAGCTTTGGATAGCTTTGCTGGAATAGTGGAAGAAACTGAGCATGAAAACACTCCAAAATAGTTGCTGTCATGGACACACCCTAGTTATGAATTAGGGGTTTCAGATACAGCACGACCAAAGAGAAAGATTTAGGATTATGAAAGAGTCATGTTCGATTTAGATTGGTTTCTCAAAAAGTGTAAACGATTCTAACAAATTCTTCTAAGACTCGCTGTCAAGTACCAAAATTTCAGTGCAGCACAGTGCAGTGGTGGTTACGTGGCTTGGTGACATGCAAGTCGCGAAGTGGGCCAAGTTGGAGGTGAACAGCATTATCACAGGTAACCAATCATGGTACTTCTTGTACGGTCTGCAATTAAAATCTCAATTTGCAACCTGGAAGTTGTTCATGTTCTCACGCAAAAACCAGAACAAAAGCATTTTGCAGGTGTGTTTCGATGGAGAATCATCTGCGTGAATCCACCCGTCGAAAAGGTCCTGGTCTGTGGATGAACAAGAATTTCACTCCTTCTCCACATTAACGTTCTGTTCTTATGCAATCTCATCTTGCAGAACAAGAAACGACGAGCCTGCCGCATTCTGCATACCTATCCGACGTCGCTCCATCTGTTCGGTTATATGAAATAAGCTGCGTGGGAGAAATTTTCCGTCTTCAAAGGAGGTTATCGCCCATGAATTCCACAATTGTATCGGTGCTGACAATACGATATCGTAGCCCAAAGGCATTATTACGAGCTAGACAAATTTTCCAATAAGTTAACCCACTAGAAGGTTTTTCCAAGAAAATTCCTCAAGAAAGACCCAAGGAAAAAAAATAAGAGCACAGACCAATTACCGAAACACGTGTTGGGAAATTCAAAGTCTCGACTTGTTAAATTAACCCATGCCACCCATTCTTCCTCATTAAATTCGCATTTATTTCACTTTATACAGCCTCCTCCCTACCAAACATAACCAAAGCCCTCTTTTACGAATTGGACGCCCTGCAAACACACGCCCTCGAGCAATTAAAACCGAAACTCCTTTTCACTGCTAATGGCACCTTTGAACCCGCTAGGTTTTTAATGGTTTTTCAAATTGGTGTCGCGCATTACGGCCCCATGTTACGACATCTATTAAAAAGAGATGGAGATATCCTCCATCCGGTAACCTTTTTTCCTTTCCCACGGGCTAGAACCCCATATTCCCGTTCCCCTTTTTCGCGATGGCTGCCTTTTATCCTTCATCTGTTTCATCGACGGAATCGTTTTAGCGACGGACTTGCATAAACAGTCCTGTTCCCCCAGCCTTCCCTAGGAATCAGACGAAAAGGGAGGAAGGGAATTGGATGCTATAAAATCTGCGAAATCAGTGGTGGCCGAGACACAATCGATAAGGAAGGCAGGAGACGACGACGAGTCCACTGTCTTCCCTTATATCTTCTGGAAGATCCTCATGGCCGTTTCCAGGCTGGGGGGGCATCCTTCTCTGTTCCCTCCGCCTCCTAAAACGTTTCGGCCGCAGCGGAGAGATGATGGCGAGTCGTTACATAAACAAGGTGCCGGCAGCATGCGGTCCGCGTGCGATTATGCAGCAGTAGGCCCTCCATTGTCGGGGTCTATCATCGCGCGTCTTCTTCCCCAGCGGGACGGAGGGAAGATTACCTTCTGCGTCTGGATTTTAACGGAGCATTACAGGAAAACCCACCGCCGCTCGTCTCGCGCCCTGGAGGAGGAAGAAGCAGAGACAAAAGAGAAAATAGAAAATGAGAAGAAGGGGGAAATGGAGGGAAAAAAAGGAAATCAACTTTTCCGTGGCACCACCCTTCTTCATCTAACTTCTTTTGCGTGGGCGGAGAAAGACTCTCTTTTCGGTTCCTGCACACTTTTTTTTTGCCGCCCGCCTTTCATCTCGAAATGGGATAAGGACCTGTTTTATTCACTGGGGTTCCTGTTTCGGGTGCAATCAAACCGGGCAATCCCGTGCGTCATTATTGCCATTCCGTGGGACGAAGAAGAGAGGCCGGGCGACCGTCTGTGTGTGCGCCCGCCGCCGAACATCTCCTTTTTCCCTCCTCCGAATGCAAAGCAGGGGTCCCAAGTGCCACCAATTCTTATGCAATTGCTGCGTTTTACTAGAGACGATCTCGGGCAATAAGGCGGCGGTGATGAGGCTTTAAACATTAAAATAAAGAAGAAGGGAGGGTCGAAAAGGAACCTCTGCATAAGAAACTAAATTCAAAGGAAGAGGAGGGAAAAAAGTTAACAAATAGGAAAAGTCGAACTCGTACGGCGCTTCGTTCAGTGGGTACAACACTTGGTAGCAGTAGTAGTGGTAGTCTACTTGGAACCTGCAAACGAATATTTGACTTTCAGACGAGTTCATTACCAAAGCGGAGGACAGGACATTAATACGAGACGCAAAAGGAATTCCTTAAGGCCTCCATCATCGTCCTATCTACCGGCTTGTGCAAACGTTCACTAACCCCCTGTCAATTCCTCCCAACCCCCTCCAAAAAAAAAAAAATGTCACGCAGCAGCAGCGAATGTCTCTCATCAAACGATACTCCTCCTCTTCTCCGTCGCAGGCCAAAATGACCGCCTCCATCTCTGATTGGTGAAATCGATGAGGCAAAGGAAAAGCGAAGGAGGAGGAGGGCGCTTCTCGTGATAACGCAGCACTTTTTCCCCCCTTGCTTTTTCTCATCCGACACCGAGAGACAGCATCGTCATTTGTATGCAGACGGCAATTGGAGGTGGAATTGAGTGACGTGCCCTGCTTTGTAAACCCCGGTCGCCTGATGGAGCCACACTCCCCCGTGGATCTCTTGGCGACCGACGCCATTACGCGGGTTAATAACGCCCCCGCCTCCTCCGCCACTTGATTAGGTGGCGCAGTAGTCAGTAGGAAAAAAAATTAACCCTTCAGTCGGGACTCCTTTCACTATAATATATACCCACCCCCTAATACTTCCTACCCCCACTTTATCCTCCCATGCGATGTGATGCGTCGGCCGCCAAAATGGAATTGCCCTACTACAATCCGCAGTCCCAGGGGTTTCTGCATGCGAGGGGTGGGGATGAAGGCTGAGAAATGCCCCCGCATGCCAATGAAACAGAAAAGGCGGTCGCTGAGAGCGGGGTAGGGAAAGAGAGAGAGAGAGAGAGAGAGAAAGAAAAAATTGGAGAGAGGTCCAAAAGGAGGGAGGAAATGTTTTTAACGAACTACTTCTGATAGAGGCCTTCCGAACATAATAAGAGGATCGTTTCAAATGGGGCCCTCTTTCCGTTTTTTTTTTGTTTTTTTTTGTTTTTTTTGCCTCTGTCATTTTTATTTCCTTCTCATTTCACTCTTATCTCGCGGAACCCGCGCTTCTATCCTTAGTCACATCTTCGTCCATCTGACTATAAAGCGCGATGATTAACAAAAAACTCGCAAATCAAGCCCATGCGGGCAAACGACAAGACACACCTGAGTGTCACTACATCATGTGGCGGTTTTTAAAGGCTCCGCTAAAACCCAACAAAGGCCCGAGCTAACAACCCAACAAAGGCCCATGCTTTTTGGTTGTTTGCACCTAAATGTTGCTGCCCAGTCACCCTGAACGGAGGAAGGGGACAGTGAGCGTTTAATGGGCCATTGTATTCCATTTTACGAAGTTCTTGCATTACACTTCCGAGAATACCGAAAAGGTCAGGCACAACATTAAAACCCCTATCGCCATCTTACCTTCGGCCAGGATGAAAAAAAAAAAAGGGGAGGGGGGGAGAGCCAAAAATCTTACGACTCTATAAAAGTCACGCACACTCGAGCCTCTCGTTTTCATAAGTCGTCCCTTTTAATGGTCCAGCAAGAGAGAGAGAGGGAAACATCTGTCGCAAATGATCACAATCCTGCTTAGGGGGGAAAGCGAAAATTTAAATTAAGACAAATGTATTCAAAGTCAGGAATAAAATGGCGGCGACGACACCTGGTGTCACGGGTGATTCCATCTGGGTCGACGTGTTGATGGTGCTTTTCAACCTAAACAAGTAAAACTGGACTGAAAACTAAAAAAAAAATAAACCTCTTCATTAAAAGACCCACTTCAGAAAATTCAGTGGTACTAAACAAAAAAAAAAACAACCAAACAGGCGCATAACCACCATCTCTTATTAACAACTCCGGGGGAATTGAAGAAGGAGATCGTCACGAGATAAATAATTTGCTCCATAAATAATTAACTAGATGCAAATCGCAACATGACTTAAACATCGTCACCCGTCCTTATGAATAATTAATTCACGCGCTGAATTTCTCTTTTTTACCCCCAGCTCCATTCGAATATTTTGCTCTCCTTCGAAGAATGTCACATTTCCATCTGTGGCATGGAGCGCTTTTTGACGACTTCCAATTCCTTTTTAGCTTTTATTAAACGCGGTACGCGCACTGTTCATTAAAAAATTCCGTTCCCTTTTATGCTACAAGAAATGACTTTACCCGACTCTTTTCTCAACTTTGGCTTGCCTGCGCAACGCCGCCCTGAAATCTGCAGGGAAGCCATTATGTGTGATCAGCCCTAATTTACAAGTCTATGATGTAATATCAATTGAACCACGCCTTATTGGACTCACTTGACATCCAGACAGAGTTCAAAGTGATACAATTATAGGAGGTCACCTATGCAACAAGCCTGCATTGTCATTGCCAGGTATTAATCTCAGGGAGCACTGTCAGCGAAACCACCAAGTGGTAAGCTAAAGAGTTTCGAAATGCCACTTCCAAGTACCGTCAAGGCAATCTTGGAAGCTTTCCAAAGCCGCGCTACTGCTTATAAGCCCAAATCAAGCAGAATCAAAACGAAGCTAATCTGCTTTCGAAACTGGAAACGTGTCTTTATAGAGGACGAATCTCAGTACACGCTATCAGATGATCGAGACTGGGTCTGGCAGATATCCGACTGCGTGGTGCTCAACTGTGAAGTTCAGAAGAAGCAGTGCATTGGTATAGGGCTTATTTTCATTCTCTGAACTGGAACAACTTGTTCCAGTAGCAGGAACTCGGAGGTCTGCAACTTGATATTTTGGACACTTCTGCACTGCCAATATTTTGGCAATGTTTTGAGATTTGACCATTCCCATACTAATTCGACAATGCTTCTTGTCATAAAGTAAGGTATGCGCAAGTTAGATATGAGTAGATAAGGATTTTAGAAATTGAAAGGTGTGAGTCCCAATATAAATCCTGTTGGGGATGGTCTCGATAACTATAAGATCTACAACAAAGCGTGCAGCCTCAATTACTTAAAGACTGAGCGCTACATAAGCAGATCAAAATCGTCTGATAGGCCTTACCATTACTTTAGAAATTCTTGAAAATTTCGATCACTACGTCTGGTAGACGAACAGATATTTTTCTTGGCACTCACTATGCTATTAATACAGGTGCCGTCTGTCTAAACTATCTTTTTCGAGATGTAGACTCTAAATTTCAGCTGAAAACCTGAATCCCTATGCAAACAGACCATTGTGCCCTCTTAACCGCCTAAGCACTCAAAAAAGTGCTAAGACGACAACAAGAAGCGACATAAGCGACCTCTATGGTTTTAAGACGAATGACAATTTCACAGCCACAACGTCAAAAAGATGGCGCCATCCAAAGAATTCCCTTCTTCCCAACGTAATTCCAACATTCTTTTCTGAATTTTCCATCCACCTTCCTTTTTTTAACCCTAGCCATACATCCATATTCACCCTTGCCACTTATAGAATCAAAACGAGGGTTCCTGCTTCTGATGAAGTGATTGTGAGATCACACCGTGATTCCCCCATCCATCCATCCATCCATCCCATTCCCACCTACTCACTCTCCTTAGAGAACGACTTCCATTGGTCGAGGGCCATTTTGCGTCAGTGGCGTCTGCAAGATCCCTTCCTACCCCCTCTTCATCTACCCCCCACCTCCTCCACCATCACCTTCCCTAAGAAACTGTTGGGGGAAATAGGTTCGCCACTTAACGGTCCGCGGCGGAATCGTTGGCAAAAGGGGCGAGCGATGGCGCCACTTACCTTCTAAATGGTAACAATTTTCATGTAAATGCTCCCTTCAACTGGATCGGTCGGTTGACAATCGCCTGATGCTGAACCGAGGAGAGAGGCGGGAGGGTTAAGGGGTGGGTGTAAAAAAAAAAAGGTGAGAGGAAGAAGAACCAGTCTAGAATCTCCACCCGCCCTTTAATTCTCTCTCTCTCTCTCTCTCTCTCTCTCTCTCTCTCTCTTTTGCACACGCGCCCATGTATGTCATTAATGACGACTGTCAGTTGTGATTCGTGAAGGCCTCAAGTGAAGCAATAAGACTCGTCATTGTCGAATGGGAAAAGCGAAAGGAGAGAGAGAGAGGAAAGGGGAGAGAGCGAGAGAGACTCAAAGTGATCGAAAGAATTCACGGAAAGGCCCACAAAAAAGAGATTTCGCTAACAACAGAAAAGAAGAGAAAAAAATAAAAGAGACACTCAACTGAAACACATTTCGACATATAAATGAATAAACAGCCGCAAGAGATTTATAAATCTATATATGGAAATTTTACGGCCAAGATAAAAATGGACTCCCCCTCCCTCAGATTGACCAAAGAGTTTTTGGCACATGAATTTTGTTTCAAATCTGTCTTTGTCTCCATTCTCACCTATGGTCATAAGTTTTGGATAATGACCGAAAGAGTGCGATCGCGGGCGGAGGTGGTCGAAATGAGATTCCCGAGAAGTGTGGCAGGTATTACCCTACTAGATAAGAGTGCACAGCAGCACAATACAGGCATCTGCAAGTGTTAAGCCGCTACTTCTCCACATTGAGAGTTCTCAGTTGCATTGGTATGGTCACGTGATACGGATGCCGCAAACTAGTCCTCCTAGGCAATTGCAATTTTTCACGCAAGTGGGAACCAGTGGCTAGACTACATGGAGAACCTAGATTCAAGTCGCATGAGAACATGCATCTGATGGCGGAAGATCACCAGCGTTGGAGATTCTCCTTAGGGCTACTGCCCCCGCGACTGTAACGGATAAGCGGGGTTGAAAAGTAAAGCAAACAATTTGGCCGAAACCTACAGAGGCATATCCAGAAATCAAGCTCCGTTCGCAAATATTGATACTGTAGCGCATGCGTGCTCAATTCCTTTATCCGAAGCCATACATGGCATTTTGAGACACGCGTCTTTTGGATAGTAACGTTTTCAAGACAATCAAGCGGCCCACCACTCATGAAAGGTGGTCTGCCTTCCGTTTCTTATATGTATTATCTCATGAGGCGTATGGAGAAAATGCGCATGAGTAATTCAATGACAACGCCTGCCCGCACACTGCTATCAAAAAAATCAAAACTTTTGAAAACAAAGTCACTAGCATTTAGTGTCAAGTTACTTGCATTCACCCAATATAAATTCGTGAACGCAAAGGGTTAAATATTTCGAAAGTAACGAACTCAATATAAAAAAAAAATAGGAAGACAGTAGCGAAAGAGATCATTCGCTAGACACATAGGAGTCTCCCAATCAACGTTTTCTAAAACCCTTCAAATTCCTGCCTTGTATGAACAACCCAGATTTACTGGGACAAAGTCTCAAGTCACACATCGGTAGCTTAAGAAAAAACAATGGCGCAGACGGGCAGATCCATGTGAATATATCCCTGTTAAATTTTTGCGGCTTCGGACTTTGGAATTATCTTATCTTGTACAGAGGGTAGCTTATCGCAGAACGATAATCTGCGGCACTTACTCCTTCGAGGGATTTTTGCGCCATCCCAGTAACTAACGGCTTGGGACTAACGAGATGACAAGTAGCAGCCGGGACCGACGGCTTAACGTGCCCTCCGAAGCACGGGGGGTTAATGATGGAAGAACTGCTGGCGGACGAACAAACCAGTGGCTATCACCAGCTGCTGGATCCAGCACTGGTCACTCAGCAAATGGGTCAGACTAAAGTCCCCCAACAGCTGTGCCCCAAATAGCTGTCCCACCCAGCAGTGGTCCTCAAGCCACTGGCTGTCACCCAGCCAGCAGCTGGCCGTGCCTGAAGTTGCTTAACTCCATCGATCGGGGAGCCGACCGACGAGACAACCATGCCATGGCCACCCCCGGACTTTGGAATTAACGACTGCGTAGCTTGTGGAGAGAAGCAGGAAAGGAATGGCTTCGGATCCAGACTACCAATGGTAGACGGCAGGAAAGGAATAGTACTGCGTAGCTTGTAAGCCAATGGGATCTCTGTCTCAACTACATGGATGGCTAATTATAGGCACAATGTTCGTCTATCGCAAGTATTGCCAAGCTACTCAGATTCTGTAAGCTGTACCACAGTCTATATTTCATTTGAACAAAATATATTACGTATATTTGTCTTAGAAACTTTTCAACCTCAGCTCTAAATCTCTTAGGATGAAAATCGAAAGTAAAAACTCCGCGATTTGGATTTGAACCAATATCTACATGTCATTTTGAGACACGCGTCTTTTGGATAGTAGCATGTTCAAGACAATCGAGCGCGGCCCGCATCTAGTCAGCATATTGGGAATCCCTCCTTTCTAAATCATCAGAAAGCCAATGGAACCTTATAACAACGTAATTATTATTATTATTATTATTATTATTATTATTATTATTATTATTAAAATAACACCCCGAAGAACCCTCCAATATTAGGACTGGTGGAAGCAACGAGCTAGATACTCGTGATGCCAAATCGCGGAATTTTTCCTTTCATTTTTCATCTTAACATGTATCACCAAAATTTACTTATTACTTTGTTCTAAATATTTTGTTACCAAACTATATTTAATAGAACAAACACCAGATTGACGAATAAGAGTAGGCAAATCGATGGCACAAGTCCAGAAAAAAGATAGACGAGTTGATGTCGACTGCCTTTGCTATTTTTCTTGATTCCGGCTTAAATGAAGAGGTTTCATGTAACATTAACTTCATTGACCGATTCTACACAAGTCGGATATATTTGCATACAATCCTTTTGGTTCGATTACATCGATGAAAGACCAGTGCCAGTATCGAGATTCGCGCAACCGGAGCTTAATCAGTCTTCTCCGCTTATTACAAAAGACAAAGCTCCGCGCTACTAGAGCCTAATTAAATCAGGGAGTGCGTTCATTTAGATCATTACTTTCTTTCAGGGACAGTCAAAAACATCTTCAGAAACTTTATACATAAAAACTTCAACATTTGAACGATGGGTTCGTTCTGTCCAATAGCGTGTTTAATTGTTTTTTTCATGTTGCGAATGCAAAGAAGGGAAAGAAGAGGCGAAACGAAAACTAGGGGTAAAAAATAGGAGGTGGGTGGGTGAATGAATGAATTTCTCTTTGTTTTTTTTTTCCTATTTTTTATATTTTTTTTTTTGGAAGGGGGCGCAGTTTCGCGTTGCATCATCCCCATTGTTCGCAAATTAAGCGCCCGGCTGCGTCTCCGTTTCGAGCTTATTGGCTGAGAATTATATCGTAAAAATAAGAACGATTTCCCCGTTCAAAATAAAACTCCCAACCCTGGAAAATTCGCAATTAGCTCAAGAATGCGTTCTAGTCGTAAAAAAAATAAAAAAAATAAAAAGATAAATCTTTTAAAACACGATTTGAACAAATGTGTTTTCAACACCCCATCTTCCCTCCTTCTACCCGATCAGGTTTAAAAAATAATAATAACAACAACAACAACATAAAATAAAAATTAAGCGAAAGACGAAACCTTAAGACCAAAAAAACTTTTTTCCGTCTTTTTGTTTCGCTAAACAAAACGATCGCTTCGGCAAAAATATGTTTTCTCCGCTTATTCATCGGTCGGAAAATCCGATTTAACCTGCCGAGCAGCACAACGCACTCTCTTCTAGCTCCGTGAATTACAATAGCTCTTTATATTAACAATAAAAAAAATTGCCCTTAACCCCTCAATCTTTAGCCCCACCCTCTCTCACTTTTCGTCTCACATAATAAAACAACTTTATTCCCTTTTATCAGGTTAGACATTGACAACAAAAGAATGGAACGAAAAGAAAACTCGGTCAAGAAGAATGGCTACCACTGAGCTAAAAAAAAATTATTTGAAGCTTCTAAAAAAAAGATTCGAGTTCAGTGGCCTTCATTCGAACAAAAGAAAATTAAATAAAAATTTATATAAAAACAAAAAAAAAAAAAATCCTTGAAAAAAAAAAAATTCTTCCCGTAACCCACTCTGTCTTCTTCAAGCACACAAGACAGATTGATAAGGACACAATGGACAAGATTCTTTAGATCTTACGTCTGGAGAATCAATGAATTCAAAAAAACAATAAAAAATAAAAAGTTTCTTAATGTATTAGGTGTTTAAAGTGGTTTGGAAACCCAAGTGAGACAGCCTAATTCGAAATACAACGGCTTCCGTCCGATATCTTACTGGTCACAAACAAAAACTGGTTGCCAATACAATAATGAACTTTCATGTGTTACCTTGGTTATATGACCTCTCTTGAAATAATTTTTGATTGGTCAAGTACTTAGGTTTATAAAATTTTCATCAAAAATGCAATACAAGATACGTTGAAGCAAAGAGCCAATAAAATACTTGTGGACAGATACATATGAAAATAAAAAAAAAATAAAAAAATAAAAAAAAAAAAAGCCACACCACAATTTCACAGGAGAAAATATTTAAACCAGGGCCATATTCATTTCGGGGTTATGTGAAAATTGATATAAAATAAAATACCAGAAAATAAGAAAACAATCAGATTTTACAATAAATAAACCAATCAGGTGAAACAATAATACAAGATACAACCAAGAAGTAAGCAATGACGCAAACATTCTTAGTTCTCAGTTCCTGTACTTCCTATGTATGTTTTTTGGCACACTCTGTTCTCCTTGTAACGCTGAGGGAAGAACCATAGCTTCCGAAATCTACATCCATGGACCCGGTTTAAATATTTCCTCTCTGCGGAATTGAGTTTTCTGGATTTTCTTATTGAAATGTGAGCTTTGCTTCAAGTTGTTTTAGTCTATGTCAAATATTTTCTGACTTTTTTTTTGATTTCAAAGTTTAGTCCTCATATCGAACAACTTTAATGGCCGTCTACGCAGACTTGATTTCCTCAAATGTAAACTTCGGAAAACTCCATCAGAGAAATGAAAACGATGATTACACACGCCAAGAATGAAAAAACATCTTGAATAAATTTGACTTATTCTTGTGGTTTTTAGTGTGATGAATCCTAATCTGCTTTTAGAATTTTTTCCTATTACAAGTTATGTTTCCATGTTATGCACATGTTAAAGTAACGATTGTGAAAGAAGCGGTTGCAATGTTAAAGTATTCATATTTTTAGACTACAAAATTTTATCAGGCCCAAACTCTGAATAATTTAAAATGTTTCATTGAAAAACAAGAAATCTGTGGCTGATAAAAAAAAAACTGACGTCAGATACAGAATCAGCACAAAAAAGCATAATAATCTGCTCTTAACGTTAAAGATGTTTTTAAAAAGTTATTTTTTGTTGATCTGTGTTATCAACAATAATACTATATTAATTTGGAATGCGTTGTTTCAGGAATACATCGCCTAGCACAAAAGCGAGCCTTCACAATGCCTGCAGACATGTACACTTTGCTTTACCTCAAACATTCCCAATCGTTTACCATTCCATTGAAATGTTAAACAAATTAAATAAATATTTTAAACTCCTGTCTTTTACAATCTTCAACGTATTCAATTACCACTATAAGCAGATTCTCTTCAATTACTTTCTTCTATAGCAATAGTAGATCCACCTTTGGGAACTCCCATATGCCAGTCGTAATAAACAGAAGCAACAGTTATTACGGCTTTGAAGTTAATTTAATGAATGAAATCCAGATTTTAGTCGAAAAAGTTTCTATACCAAGCCACATAATACTGGAAAATCCTCCGAATATAATATCCTTACTTTAACTAAGACCTCCTTTCTTCCATTCTTTCACGGCCCATCGGTTTCTACCTTTCTTGATCTTTTTATACGAATTTCTTTCTACAAAAGATCAAAACCGAGGACTAGATTGTGACTTGCAACAATATCCGTATTACTTCGTTTTCCTTTATTTTATTAATATGCAAACATTCCTCGTCATTAAACCTAAAAATTCAGTGCATATTTAAAAGAAAATTGGAAATATGTGCCAATTCAGCGTATAGAAAAATGGAATTGTGTCTAAAACGAGAGCCAAATTTCGGACGCCTCCAATGCACAAAAAAGCGTAGTCTGTAAAATAAGCCTTTCCCCCAGAAAATTCCATAAGCCACAAAAGTACAATACAGAGACTTAAAAGCTGCATTCAAAAAAAACACACAACAGGGATAGACAGATACAGAAGAAAGAGAGAAGGGCAGTGACAGACTTGTTAGAGGGGAGTGAATGGGATATAGAGAAAGCATCATCAGTCACCCTGACTGTCACCCCGAAAAATAGAGAAGAAACACGAGCCAAACGAGGAGGGTAGAGAGTAAGGGGTAAGGGAGGGAAGTAAGCGATCAAGATAGCGGACGAGAGTATTCAAAAGGCGGAACAATGGACTGCCGTTTTGCGTGGGCTGAAGGAAGGAAAAGAGGGACGAGATGCTCTTAATTAATTTCCAGCAACTGTTAAAAAAGAATTAAAGAGACGAAGAAAAGGCAGGCAAAGAAGAAAAGACCCTTCCCTTCTACACCCACCTCCTCCCAACTGACACCCCTGATGGATGAGCTTCCAGAAGAGAGAGAGAGAGAGAGAGAGAGAGAGAGAGATAAAGGGGGTACCTTCTAGTAGAAACCCCTTTCATTGAGTGATCCCGCAAAAGGGGGTTCAAGAAGAAGAAGACGTGTCTGCTCGCAATCTCTCTATGAACATTAGCGTATTAACTTTCTCGAGTCAATTAATTAATTAAGCCTAAAAAAAAAAAGGAGAAGGGGGATGAACAGATCAAGCGCTCGTTTGACAGCAAAAGATCGTGACGGGGGGGAGGGGGACATGAAAGACATGTCCTTAGCCTGTGAAGGGCACCGCATAAACCCAGAGAAAAATCTACCCCGATTTCTATTATATCCAACGTTAGGGGTTTCTATTAATTCGAGTCGAAACCAGTCCTCTTCAAGAAATCCATTCACGGACATCGTTCTCATCAGCTGAGGTATAGGCGCCGCTGTTCCCCAAACTCTTTTAAAAAACGCTGACTAAGCCGCGAAAGAATGAAATCCAGCGAAAATATTTAACAAAACGAAACCCAAAAGGGTTAAATAGAAAAAAGGGGAGAGAGGTGAAACCGAACTCTTTCATTTTCTTGGATCGAAACAGTAACCGCATCCTTGGTTCTTTTTTTATTTATTTTTTTTTTAAACATTTTTCCCATTTGTGCGTTGTATAGAAGACGAAAATTAATTTTTTTTTTCGTGAAAGGAAGCCAAACCGAGAAAACGCTGCAATCAATAATAGCTACGAATTCGGATTATCAGGGAGGGGAGAGAAATGACTGATGGTACCATCCACTGGCACGTACCACGTAATCGCTTGAAACTGTTGCACGTTTCCAAGTTCACTAGGTTAACCCTGCGATGTCACAAAAATTGAGCGGCGGCCACAAAAATTATTATTTCTGTGCATTAAAGGTGTGATGAGAAAAGAGAGAGAGAGAGAGAACGGGTGGGGGGTAAAGAGGTTAATCTTTTTCCTACCCCCACTTTTCCCATCCGACGACCATCGACGTCAACCAATGATATTTAAACGCGGGGGTGAAGCAATTAATCAGACGCCATTTGCATGAGTGATGGATGACTCCCCGAGTGCCGGTGTCGAGAGCGTGACACGCTTTACCCTTACACCAACCCCCCCTCTCCAACTTTCTTCCTCCCTTAAAACCCCCTCCCTCCTCGGCTTCTCCTTTTCCAATCTTGCGCTCTGTCCGTCAAAGCAGGTGGCGCCCAACAATTGATCCGGGTCGAGAGCAGGCAAGCAGGAGCCCTCCCTTCCAACAACAACCAAGTTAATGAACTTTTATTTAGAGAGAGAGAGAGAAAAGAAAAGTTAAAGAGAGAGGAAATCAAGGGACAAGTGAAAATGATTCAGCCAAACATCCCTGAAGACCACAACGCGCACGTAACATAAGTTTTCTCCTAAGGACCTAGCGAAAACCCATTTTGGAGATCGATACCCAAATCCCTTTATAAAACCCCTGCTAGCAAATCTTATTTCGTAGAAGAGATTAGAATTCATGTTAAGTGAATGCACCTTTACAATAGCGACAGCTCAAAGCCAGTAATTAATAATAATAATTCGAGCCAAGGTCGCTAATGAATTTTTTTTTAGGTGTCTAGTACCTATTGTCCTAATCAACGACATAAACGTGAACAAGCGTCGAATAAGAGATTATCGATCCACATCATCATTCAAGGATCAGAAATACTCTTTCGGTCACAATGACCTCAATACATCTTTACCAGTTTATCAAAATATACACTCTAAAATCTTATACCAACTTGACCAAGATCTTAAAAACACTTACAGTTCAGGTATTCCAACTGTGACCTAACTCTTAATAGATAATATCAAAAAGTACTGGGGAGGACCAGAAAGTAATCTCGTTGTTTCGTGGGCTAAGTTTGTAGAACAGTTTTGAGATGATTATATACTTTCAACTTCAATTAAGTTATGTGCAAGTAAATTAACCACTCCTCTTTAACTAATATAGCTGTAACAACATCACTAAACTTGCAGAACAAACTGAGTGACCGAGAAGAATCATGCTGGCGATTGCATGGATTATGAATATCACAAAACTGTAACGAGGCAACCATAATACATGTCCGCAAGTGCCAGCAATGGTTTTGCTAAATTCCGGTAGTATAGTGGCTAGAAAGGGCCACTATACAGCTAAGCCAATTTTGACCTCTCTGATGCGCAAGAATGACTTGCTGCGTTGCAGATCCTCGTAAAACCTATCCAAACATCTTAATACAAAATGGTCTACTGTTCAAAAGTAGTGATTTTAGAAGTTATGCCCATCCATCTTATATCTCTGACATTGCACCGTCCAACAATGGTTTTTACCCATAACTCTTTGAGATATCAGCTTTCACCTTTAATCCTTTGCAACTTCGGTTTTTCAACAAAAGTCCTTTCCGACAATCCATAACAACGGTTTTCACTCATAATTCTTTGCAATATCGGTTTTTCCCGCAACCCTTTGCGGTTATAATGGAATGTCCACTTAAAAAATTTAAAACTCTAATATGATTAAGGTGTTAGCATGTTTCTGCGTCCGTGAAATTGCCCATAATCCATTGAGGTTGCAATGGAATATCAATTTAAAATACTAAAATTAAAAATAGCAAAATTTTTGTCAATTAGGGAGCCATAAGAAACACGCGTATGCCGCAAACTATGCCTATTTAGATTTACTATTAGGATTAGCTACAGCAGTGTTTCTCAAACTTGGCTTCGCGAATCCCCAGGGGGTTCGCAACACCTTTCATGGGGGATTATTATATGCATATATGTTTGTATATTTATATGTTAGTGGTTCGCACTTTTCAGATCTTCGTGAAAGGAGTTCGCGAGTCGAAAATGTATTGGGAACCACTGACCTACAGCATTTATCCGAGGATTTCCAGGAAAAAAATGGACTTTCTCAATAAGCAATTAATCACAAATCTTTATTTTTCCGTTTTAAAATGGATAAAATAAAAAATTTTAATTCCATAAAATAAACAATACCAATACCTTGGAAAAAATTCCTTCACACGAAAGTGCAATAAAATGTCGGCTCTAACGATCCTTTCTTAGAATCTTTTTATTATTATCATCATCATCATCATCATTATTATTAATATCCACTCCACCAGAATTTATTCATTTCTCCGCTCGAATTCTTTTTCCAGAATACTTCACATTCCACCCACCTTCTTCAAGTTGCATTCGATTCCTCAATATAAAAGCGTAGGGGTTGTCCGAAAAAAAAAAAAAAAATACGAGATAGGGGTTTCCTATTCAGATTCGCTTGCCAAGTGGGTCATTTAAAATAATAACATATACCCTTAGAAAAAAAAAAGTCTGCCTTAAAAAAAATTCCATCTCTCCATGCATTTTTTCCATTTTGAATCCTGTAATTCAAAACCAAGAATGTAGCTCATGCCAGAATTAATTTAATTTTTTTTTCTAACGGCGCTCTGGTTAAGAGAAAAATAGAGAACGACGAAGAAAAAAACGGGGGAGGGGGATAATATGGAATTAACAATTTCACAGCAATAGCATTATGAATTTAATAACGAGATTTTAAATTACTTTGAATTCTCCTCCTCCTCCTTACCCACACCGCCGCCTATCCGGAAAATCAAATCCTGACTGAGGGAAATAGGAAAGAGATAAAAATTGAAATAATTAAAAATAAGAATAAAAATTAATTTAACCCCCCTCTCTTTCTGTCGATGGCTTGTTAGAAACCAGAATGACATAAAAATAAAATTAAAAAAAAAACCTGAAGACCATATTCATATTCAGAAGTTCATAGGAGATGCACGTTACAAGCCAACTACTATCATAGGTCCTGATAAAGCTCAAATGTCAATTCACTAATATGAACTGTCAACTTGTTCCTTTAAAAAGGCAAACAAAGAAAGAAAAATTTTCGTCGTTTCCACCCAAGACTTAAAACGCCCAAGATCGCAATCTTCGTCGTCTTTAATGAAGCACTTGTTTACGAAACACCACAAAACTGCGGCGTTATTAAACATTTGCTCTCTTCTCCCTCAGCCAATAAGGAAAGAGAAAAGAGAGAAGGGGCAGGTGTATGTACATAACACACACACACAGGCACACTCTCCATGTACACCGTTCAATTAAACGAGCAATTAATTAAAGTACCACTAGAGGGGGTTCCATCTTTTAATTAAGAGTTAACCCCTTTTTTCTTAAACCCCACCTTCTTCCTTCCTTCCTTCCTTTCCCTTTCTTTTTATTTAAAAACCACGTCACCAAAAAAAGAAATTACAATAAAGACGCTTCGAAGAAGAGAAATCTTTTCACAGTGAGACGAAAAAAAAAAGCTTAATCATTCCCATTTACTATTTAGACCGCAAAAAGTCAATACCTTAAAGCTCCCTTTTATAGAAAATCAATGAAGACATTCAAGGAGATAAATGAAAATCAAAACGAAAAGTTCCTATTCTGTTACTCCAAAGATCCAAACTCGGGAGTTTAACCTTGAAGAATCCACCTGTTGACCACCTTAACAACTCTCTTTCCATAAACAGGGCGAATTATTGTTCATCGACAAAAGGCTAATTACACCAATTAAGCTTAAAAATTAGCTTAAGGAGTATGTTATGGCAGCATCGAGAGACAGCAAACTCAATGACATTGCCAAATTTCCAGCTGCTTTTCAAACTGAACAACGTACGCGATAGTGGCTAGATGAACTCTATAGGTAAGCCATTTCATAAAAGTTTTATGAAAAGCTCACTTCATTTTGCTTCTTCCTACTTATGAAGTAAAAATTACCTCAAGAACTGTCATACGTGAATAACTTCCAACAGGATGGCATCAGAAACGCGCTTTTTTGGCATTTAACCTAAGTTTTCAAAAAATTGCAAGTTAATTGGCTATTTCCGTTCATAGCTTCAAAAGAAGGGTTAACCTATAATATTCAAATAGCAAGAGATGTACACTGAAGTGTCATTCAAATAGTATACTTTTAATTTTTGAATTCTGACCATTATTTCCCGCACTCGTATAAACACTCTAATCCACAAAGGCCAACAAAACAAGATACCGGTACGGATTTCGAAGACGAAATCTCCATTCTCAACGGTCAAAGACTCTTAGATCATTGAGAATTAACATTTAGCCTTAAAAGACTCTAAACATAAGAATAACCAATTCAGAATGCGCGAACTTGCATTACCAAAACAACGAACTTGAAAAGTCCATTACTGAAACCTATGAGTCAGTGTTTATGTCCGCAAGAGTTTGGATTTTCAAAATTCTGGGGAAAAAAAATCATCAAAAAGTGAAAAAGCAAAGTCTCAAAGACCGATCCTCTATCTGTTTGTCTTCATGGATAAAACTGAGTTGATAATCAAAAGATCATGAACTTTTTACTTCTCGTTCCGACGTCTCTATCCCCTTACTAGGAAATAAGATGAAAACTCATGATCTTTAGACTTACTTCTCCATTTTATCGACGAAGACAAAGAGATAAAAAGGGTCAGTCTTTGAGATAACATTCCTATTCTACATTTTGATGTCCTTAAAAATTAAAAATCAGAATATCAAAATTCCAATTTTTTGCAGACTCATAATTTCAATAACGAACTTAAAATCACCAAAACTGAGCAAACAAGACGATAACGTTTTTACTGTTGATTGGTGAATCGAAATAACTTTTCGAGAGAGCTTCTCGAGACTCCTGCTTTCGTCTTCAAGTGAATAGTAGCAAATAAAATTTTTACTTACTTATATGAAAAACCCCATTAAATGTCTAAATATACAAACTAAAACAACAAATCGGATACAAGCATTCTGATTTTTGAATTAATGGTTGACTTTGGAAGAATTTTCTTTTCACTAACCGACAATGACAAATTAATGAAGATGGTCGATTTTAAACTGCTGTTCTCATTTTTAGTTTTAGTGATCAATGTGTAAACAAGTACAAAAACCGTAAACCCTCATACGTATACTTCTATTATAGTTTAGGGATAACCTATTGGATAGGTCAGGCCTGGATCACTTAAATACCATCTGACGAAATATTCACTCCACTGTGCGAGTGTCTTACAATACAGCTTCACAAAGGCAGGAAAATAAACTGAAACGAGTTGATTCATCCCAAAGAAAAAGTATCCCCTTGAAAAATACTTTAAAATGGATAGACACTCCTAACCATTTATTTTTTTTTGTGAGGGGGGATGAAATTAATCCTTCTTTTGGTGTCGAAGTTAGATGAGCGTAAATATCCGATTAACATGCAAATAAATTTGAGATCAAATGCCAGTGTGCTGCTCCTGTATAAGTCATACTGTACATCCTATAGGGCCTAGAAATCATTTTGGGAAAGAGCTCAGACACATTCTATTGCTGGGCAAATTATTCCGCAGACCTTCCTACATGGTAGTTTCAAACTCTATGTGGAGGAGGATGGGATATATAATCGACATACAAAAAATATGAGCTGTTTCAGTATCATTTTTTCAATTCCGTTAAAAGAAGGCAAGCAATTTTCCAGAACAACCAATATATTTCTCAAGTGAATGAAATTTACTCTCCTCGAAGCAACACCCAAATCTAAGACCAAATCTATTTTAATTTTTTTTTTATTTTACTTTCCCCAGGACCTCCTGTTGCTTTCCCTCTCACCTTGGCAATTCCTATTTCCCCACTCGATCCAGATCACGAAGAGGGTAAAAGTCACCCTGTCGACCTTTGCCCCAACTTGTTGGGACCACCTGACAACAGTCGTGACCTCGGAGCCCTCGAGGTCACAGCGCTCAGAAAGAACCAATGGTTAAGAAAGGAAAAGGAGGAAAAAAAAAAAAAGAAGGACCCTTTTCTGGAAATCGACAATCCTCGAAACCAACGAGAAGAGGACGAGAGTTAACATACGAGTTGAGTGACAGAGCAAAAGGAAAAGCGTTCGGATAACCCTTCCTCAACGGTGACGGACAAGGTCAGGTGACTACTCCATCACCCTATTGGTCAGGCAAGAGAGAAGGCAAACCTCCTGTCTCCTCCTCTCCTTCACCACACCAAGAAAAGCTCCTCCTTATTCCCCCGGAAAGAAGAAAGGCAGTTCCGAGAACACACTTGGCCCAAGATGATGTAAAAGGAAGTGCGTGGGGGGACAGCAAAATAAAAGAAGGTGAGGCAAAGAAGAAGGGTCAAAAGAATACCACCAACACGATAACCCTGAAAACATGATCTGCTGTCGGATGCACTTATTGACTCGAAAACAGGCTTAAAAAAACCCAAAAAGCGCTTAAAAAGGCTGCTTCAGATTGTAATTTAAGGCCACAATCCAAACAATGCTCTATTGACGCTCTTTCACCCTCGTTCCATTACTTCCGCTTTTATAGGCACATTCCCAATATTTGCTAAGAGCCACCTATCGATTTGTTTGTCGTCATATCAGTCCGTCTGTTCGTCCATCCGCAACATCGAAACCAACTTAATTGCCACCGGGTGGGTTGCCATCAAATTTCATAATTTTCGGTTTCCTCACGCGTCGGAAAGCTTTCTTCGATTGATTCAGTTCTAAATAAACGCATTTTACCTATGTAAAAGACCCCCTAAAAATTTGCCTTTTAATGTTAAATTAGCTATAAATAGACCAACACAGCAAAAGCATAACCACAGGCAAAAAATCCAACACTTGTATACACAATCGTCATTTGCTACTGAAACGGAAGAGCAAGAGCGCAAAGATTATAAAAATAACTTCTTTAAAATTAAATAATAATAATAATAATAATAATAATAATAATAATAATAATAATAATTAGCTATATGCGTTTCCTATTTGAACTGCGTCGAAAAACCGCTTCTCTGCACACCACCCTTGACAGCAGAGAAGTTTACTGATCTTGTGCACGATAGGATTACAAAGATTAATATTTAAAAAATTTTCTCTCCGTTTATATATATATATATTTTAATTCATTCTTATAAAGAATCCTCTAGCACGAGGGCGCTCGATGCCTCCCTTGGAGACGCTCCAACCCGACCGACCGTCAATCTCCTTAAAGTCGGGGGCGGGCGTCCTGAAACCAGCCAGCCGCCTCGGATTTCAAACCAGCAAATAAATTGTTCAATGATGAAATATTTAAGGCTTCGTTAGCGAAGAGAAAAGGGCCCCGTAACGTTTGCTCTATGCCTTCTTTATTTATAATTTTAGGGATTTCAAGGAACCGGCAAAAGGTTGTTCCTCGGTTTTCGCGAATCGCATGTTTAGTGAGTAAATGATTCAAATCCAACTGGCCATCACAACCATTGTTCTATAAATACCAAGTGTCTCTATATGGAACCCAATACCAGGAAATAAGAGCAGAATGAAATTTTTAGAATTATAATTCAATTATAAAAACTTAAATCAAACTGCATCTCTGGATGTTAACTTTCCTTATCCTTAGAAGTGGAGGCATAAAGCTACTCATTTTTATTGCCAAGTCCGTCTTTCAGTCTGTACTATTCATAATATCTTACATGCATTAATTCCACTATTCACTTATTCCTTTGTTATGAGAATTCCCACCCTGCCTGACTTTATCTTCGACTTTGACTACTTTTTAGTCTTTAGGACAATTTAAGATAACCTTGTTGTAGTATGCCCGCAGTGGCTCAGTCGACGAGGCGACGAGCTAGATACCTAAGGTCCCTAGCTCGAACTCAGATGGGGGAATTTTTCTTTCATTTTTCATCCTAATAAGTTTCATGTCTCTTCTCCGACACTTTTTGACTTGAAATGACGAAATTTAGTATATGACGTAGATTCCTCTAGGCAAGACCTATATTACTATGAAGTTGGGACCACATCGGCCATTGGAGGTTATAGAAGTCTCCGGGGCTATATAGTCCGCAAATAGTCAAAATTTATTTGGAAAGAAAAGACCTGGTCAAGCCAACTTACGATAAACAAGCTCAATCAAAGTAGAATTTTCAATTTTTGTGTTTCAAGCCTTAGGATTAACAATACCCACAGTGCACAAATCTCCCGGCTTCCTCACACCTTGTTTCACAGGAATAGCTCAAACGAAAGTTAAGAGGCCTACATGACCAATTAGCGCTCTTAATTTCAAAAAGAGGACTGTTTAGATATTATTCAGTTTTTTTGGAGCACACGATCGTATTACAAGTAAATAATCAAAGGGGGAATTATCTGACCCCAAAAATTTCTGAACCAAAAAATACTCCAGAACGGTTGATGCAAAATGACATTTGGCTCAGCTTTACTTTTTACTATTTTTAGGCACAGTTCAAGAGAGATATGCATTTGCCTGCTCTGATTAAAATTCGAATTTGAGTATTTATTGAAACTACTGAGCGATTATCTACGTCATGTAGTCTTAACTTATTTAGCGGATTTCTGTTTGGGTTAAGTATCTAAGAACCAAATCGGAAAAGCAGAAAATCTATGAGGGAGTAAATGCCGCATTGTACCGTAAGAATTCTACAAAAACTGAATGATGTTCCTTCTTCACAGACACAGATTCAGTCGATATTGCCTTTCTATGGACAGTCGGCTAAGGGAAGTAGGATCAATCTGCCGAGAAGCGTTCCTGATTCTGGATGCTATTGGTACAAGCCTGGTGCTCCCATTCAATGCTTTCTCGAACACTATCGACTATGATTATCGATTTTTGGGGATACGTGTCTTATAAAATTCATATGATTACATGTTTTGGGGATACCTATTACTATAGTGACAGTAAAGCGTACCTAAAATTAAGGATTCTAAAAACTTAAAAATTTGTTTAACATGGATGGTTCCTCAAATGAGTAAAAACTGAAATAGGAATTGAAAAAGCGCCCAAAATTCCGATACAAAGACAGTCTCAGTAAATGGAAGAATTTTCTTGAACTCGTTCATATCGGGTGCTTTTCTACGCCCGGATTCATTGAGTAATGTGGGTGCAAGTTTCAAAAGTGTGAAAGTCTCTAAAGGTAAAATTCTAAAGACCATACTATTTTCATTGTATTTATATACCAAAGAAATGAACTAAAGGCACTACCGAAGGAGTAGCTGAAGCTTAAGCAGTTCACGTTTGAGCGCGAAAATTTCTACTGGATCCAGGTCGGGGTTAATGCAAATGGGCCCAGTTTCATTGAAGCTACAAACCTTTAAAATCAAAGGTGAATCAGCATAAATGACCGGCTCTCGCTCTGTCTACGCGCGTGTAAGTGCCTTTTGTGCTTTAGCAGTGCGCGTTAAATGATTTATTTCAGTTTGGTTAAAGAGCCATGATTCGAGGAAGAACACTGAAAAACGAAGAAAGAGTTTCGCTTTTTTTTTCTTTCTCTCTCTCTCTCCTCCATTTCTATTTTTTGTTAATGGGTCAGAGAGACTGAAAGGGAGGGAGACCGAGAGAGGAGGGAGTAGAAAAAAGGGATCACGAGCAAAAGGCGACCCGTGTCGCACCTTTTTCCAAAAAGGATAAATTACCGTTCGGGTGAGAAATTGGTTGGCGGGTGTGGGTGGATCGGTGTCAGCCTCGCACGTTCTCCACTCATAATAGGGGAACCAATGGCCTGAAAACCTCAACCGTCGACAAATTTTACGGCGATGAGAGAATAACAGCCTCCTTTTGCTCTTACGACGTCACAGTCGAGGGTCAATCAACGAGAAGAAGGGTGTGTGTCTGTAGCTAGTATGTGTGCGCGTTTGTAGAGAGGGTTGAAGAGAAAAAGAAAAAAAAAGAAAACTGGAAAAGGGATTTCGAAACTAGACTCGACAGTGAACGTGGCTGAGCTCATTGAGGAGGATAAAGCCGTTCGCCATCTTTTTTTTCTTTTATTTTTTTGGCACAAGCCAGAGAACTATTTGCTAGCAGAATAGATAAGGAGAGAAAGCAGGTGGGGTGGAGGGAATATATTCTGGTGGACCACAGTGTTGAGAGCTAGAAAGAGAGGAAAAAATAGGATAGGTCTTCACAGTAATCCGCGCAAGTCAGTTTTATGTAATTTGCATTTTTAACAACACAAACAAAAGGACTAGGAGGGATTTAATAATAATAATAATAATAATAATAAATTTCTACACATACACATGAAAAAGAACTCTAACACCTTAAGCCGATGGTTGTGTTTATAGCAAGAGTTTGGGAAACCACCGTCCTGGACTTTTGTGGGGAGGGGATAAAAGATAGGGGGAAGAAAAGGTCGACTTTGGGCCGAGTGCCAGAGGAACAAAAAGTAGAGAGGGAAAAAATGGTCGTTTTGCCGTCGGTCCACGTGAGAGAACTGCCGAAGCGCCGACGAAAGCAAACCCTGGCCAGCCAATCAACGGCCTTCGCTCCCCAAACGGCCACTGACGATCTCGGCCCTTTGAGAATCCCTCGTAGGTGTCGCAATGCGAAATAAAGCCCCTTTCTTCTCTTTTCCCCTTCCCAACCCTCCTGGAGAAAAGCCCTTTCTGTATTCTTTCTGCAAATCCTAAACTTTTCTCTCTTCCCCTCCAAGAACTTTTCCTTTCCTTTTATCCCCCCCCAAAAAGCCATTATAATCGAAGCCAATTTTTACTACAAAATTACTCCTTCAGAAAAAGTTTTCCATCATTCAATGAAGCTAATTATCTCTATTAAATCTCAAAATAATTTTTTTTCATATTTCACGGACCCTAGAACAATAACAAATTTGTTTTCGCGCTCTACAAGCAAATTGTGTAGATTTCCCATAAACATCTCCATTCTTCGGAAAAAAATAAAAAGCTTTACAGAAATAAAATAAAAATTTTCTAAAGCCAAGTATATGCTCCTTTTTCTACAACAAAAGACAAAAGCAAAATAAACTGGAAAAAAATTTTTTTTTTTTCTCTTCCATCTTCACCGCCCTCTCCCGGTTTTTCCTTCCGTTTCGCTTTGGAAGCCATTCGGGGCAATAAAAAGAGAATGCAGTTATTACTTTTATTACCGCTATTTTTATTACTTATTCAGAGCAAGCAAATGCAGCTTATCGCAGCACGAGGCTCGAGTTGTTAAATTAAACTTCACTACCCCCTCCACAAAATCCCTCTCTCCCCACCATTCAAAGAGGGATGGGGGGAGAAAAAAAGAAAGCTGCGTCCAGAAGAGAAACAAGTAAAAATAAAATAAAAATATGATTTCTGAGTAAGAATAAAAAAAACAACAACAAGAACTTGATTAGATATTTGTTTCTCCCCAGTCTCGTGAAAATCGTTAATTTTATGCGCGAAAATAATTAATAAACCGAGCTGATGGAAAGGGTCGACGTTTTTGAAGCAAATGGTTTATCAAAATATCAAGCGCATCAACAAAAATAAAAAAAAATAAAAATCTTAATTTACGCAAAAAAGACTTTCCAAGATTCCGCTTTATGACGTCATTAACGAATAGCCGCCGAAGCCTCTCTCTCTCTCTCTCTCTCTCTCTCTCTCTCTCTCTCTCTCTCTCTGCGGAGAAAACCCGCTTAACAAATGAACGCCCGATTTGAAATGACATCGACCGCCCAAGTTCCGGTTGGCTACCGCAAGAGAGAGAGAAAATTATTATTTTTAAAATAACGAATAATACAGAAGAAAAGAGCGAGAGAAAAAGAGAAAGTAAAATAAAAATAACATTAATGGCCGAAATATAGAACTTTATAGATGGCAATAAAAACCGCAGGCGAAGATGATTTTCATGGCAAGACGATTAAAGTCCCATGTTCGAGGGAAAGTAAATCAAAAGCGGAGAAGAAGGCGACAAACAAGACCAAATTACAAAGGATTTTTTTCTTCTTTACTAGTACTTTCTAAATTCTATAAATTTTTTTTATAATTATGAATAGCAAACACAACACGCAAAAAATACTTAACAAGAGCATCTGGTTCACGAAAGTGTTGTTATCGATTTGAATTTGTGAGTTATACGTGAATTTCAATGTCACTGGCTAATCTACTGAATTCAAAAGCCGCAAGAGTGGAATACTTCAGTGATCATATATGCGCTATACAGAAAAGCCGAGGAAACCGAGGAAAACATTACTATTTAAAGGAATACTTCAGTATCTACTACTAATTTCAAATAACCTAAAATTTTCCATTATTATTATTATGGCCACAATGCTTAAACCAGGTGTGGCATTTTTGGTCTATTGCATTGAAAAAAAGAAATAAAAATGATACGAGACATCTCGAAAACACTGCTTACTGTCAGAAAATTCCAACAATAGCAATAACTGTGTTCTCTTAAAGATGGCGTTATTGACTTGGCTTTGTTGACATTACCTGTTTAAGCGCTTATTCTGCTTAATTAAATATAACAGCATTGGTATAAATGCATTCATCTCTTTAAACGATCTGAATATGCAAACACTAGTTTGGGAGAGCTATTCCCACGCCAAGTATTTCGTATTCACTCATTAATAAAATCAAGGTGTCTAGATTTTGCAGTTCAAAACCGAGGCAGGGGTAGGGTAGAAGAGGAGGGGCAAATATTTTTATATAAAATATAACAAATATACTAATTAATATACAGGGTGTATCTAAACCCCTGTCACAAACTTCTGGTGGTGATTTCCCACAGCGAGATGAAAACAAAAGTTCATATAAACATGGTTCGGATAACGAACCGTTTATGAGATTTCCGCAGTTAAAAGTGAAGTTTCAGCAGATGGTTTTGCTACTCTGTGGATGGCAGGTAACATGCGGAGAAGCTACAACAAAATTTAAAGTTTCAGCGGCGAGGTGGTGATTCCCCCTGAATGGTTAGCTACACCTGAAGTTATTAGAAGTCGCACCTGTTAAGAACCAATAAATAAGACGTTATTTAAAGAATTTGTTCTCCGCATGTCACCTGCCATCCCGGTTGGTCGTTCGTTCTGTGCCGAACCTCGTGACTCATTCATGATGAACGAGTTTTCTCGAGGCAAGTCTATTACGCAGTAGGGGCTTCTTTCCTTTCTGCGTTGCCAATCTTATCACACTGGCTAAGTTAACAACTGCTACGAGGAGGTAGTAACAACCGAGACCGACGGCTTAAGTGCCCTCCAAAGCACGGGGGAGGAAGGGGGGGAGTTAAGATCTCGCGTCACTAATGGTCGCCCAATTCAGTGACTAACCGCGCCCAGTGTTACTTAACTTCACAGAACTGGCTTGCTCTGCGAAAGCCACTAAGCCACGGCTTCCCCATCCACAGAATAGCAAAACCAGCTGCTGAAACTTCACTTTTAACTGCGGAAATCTCATAAACGGTTCGTTATCCGAACGATGTCTATATGAATTTTTGTTCTCTACTTTTCATCTCGCTGTGGGGAATCACCACCAGAAGTTTGCGAGAGGAGTTTAGATACACCCTGTATAATACAAAAGTATATTCAAAATAAAACTTGCTCTCTATCGAGTACATTGTTGCAAAATACTGGGTATTACCTTCGATGCTAATTTTCAGAAAATATATCGGACACTTACTTTCTCACCTTATAGCTTGCCATACGTCGTCAAAAAAAAAAACGAACTCTGACTACATGGGTATTAACTATTATTACCAAGAAAATCGTAATTCTGAACATTGAGTAGGTCATAATTTTGATTATTCGTACCTACACACAAAAAACAACACCTGATGGATCTAGAACTACTGCTATAATCCTGTCATAATATCAAAGTTCAAAATATAGTATCTATTGATGGATCTCATCAATTAGAAAAAGAGTTATGGGATATCTAGAAGACCTAGCAGACGTCTCTGGACGTTTTTTAGATGATCTTGATATTGAAAATTACAAAAACGTTACATCCAGGGGATATCCACGAGATAACCTAATATCCAGGAATGTTTGTCTAAAAGTGCCTAGAGAGCTCTACTAGTCTCCTCTACATATCTAGACACCCCATATTCTTTATCCTATAGATACGCATCAGCAGAAATCTAGTATATCCTGGGGATGTACGTTCAGATTTAACGTATACCCAGACTTCTCAGATTTCTTCTTGTAGGGTTTATGAGAAAGATGCTGCAGGTTCAAAAGCATTCACTTAATTAAACAGCTGCAAGCCAACATTTAAGTGACGTTTTGACTGAAACACTGCATGGTTGTGTTCAAGTGTTGTGTATTCAAAACTGTATTTATTGCATTAAGGACTAAACGCTGCAAAGGTGTGTTTATAGAAAGCACTTGAATCAATCAATTCATTTACTGAAAGTGAATTGTTGTTAGGCCTATTGTTAAAAATAACCGATAAATGTTCATACAAAAAGTGAAGAAAAAAAATAAAAGAGGTTCAATTCTGAGAAATGTTTTCAAGTTGTGCCAAGGACTGAATTCTTGGAAGAGCAAACTAAGAGAGGAAGACGAGGTGTGAAGGGGACGAAGGAAAATGCGACACCATCGCAAGGGTCACTGAAAACCGAACAAAAAAACACCGTCTTCGGTAACTCAATACCTTGATCAGTCGAAGGTGAAACTCGAACACCTTTCTTCCTTTCACCTTTTGTCTTCTTCATCCCGCCACAATGGAAGAACCTCTCTCTCTCTCTCTTTTTTTTTTTTTTTTTTTAGCCTGCGTAAAAAGATCTGAATTTTAAGATTGCGTCAGGAAGATCGCATTACACCCGACATTTCCTGTCTCACATACATCACTTTTCTACATTCTAAATTATTACAACTTGTTTAATCATTTCACGTATGTTCTTGCTTGCTCACCCCCATCCTCTTTCTTCATTCTGAGAATTAATGAGCGAATGTTCCAGAAAATCCCAGGTAACACTCCACACGAAGTTTAAACAGGAAAAAAAAAGCTCATCGTCGCCATTTTAATATTTTATGTTCTCAGCGACGAATGTTTTTATACGATCGTCTGCTTTTTTCTCATTTAAACGAAGAAGGCGTCATCTCATATTTATTCAGGTTCTTCAAGTTCATCTTAAAAAGCGAAACATCATAAAAATTAAATGAAATGTAAATATTTTTACGAAAAATTCCAAAGAAGATTTCCACCATCTCCCTCTTTCTCTTCCAAAAATCTTGACACAAATTCCCTCCATCCCCCCGTAACGAATTCGTTAAAACAAAACGCCTCCATAATCTCCTTTCTGTCTATCGATTACAGACGCCCCCCTATTCACTCAACGCTAATGAAATAGTGGCCGTGGCGATTTTCCACCAGAAATAAATAATAAGTAGAAACCACACGGGCAACTGAACCCAATATCAATCGACAGAACATTTCAGCTACATGACTCATTCCAATTTTCCGACATGAATATTATATGAGTTCGAATACCTTTCACCATTTTCGCAACGCCAACCCCACTCTTCCTCCAATGTCAATTGCCAACCCTTTCCTCTTTTCATTTTGCAGGCGAACCCATTCTTCCCCCACCCCTTTTCTAAAACCAAGTATGATTTTCCATTCAAGACTAATATTAAATTATTTTTTTAAAAATTAAACGAACCGTGGCTTCATTGAGAGAGAGGGCGGCAAAACGTGCGAAAAATGAGAGACCAAATCTCAACCCGATTACGCCAGTGCTAATTCAATTGTTTATCGTTGTCATTTCGTGCATTTTACTCGAAACAGCACTCGTGTTTACATCACTCAAAAGTGTTTCTCAGGAGAGGTTAATCCGACTCAATCGATAGATCCGAGGGGGCAAAACGGCGAGCGCAACTTCACTCTCTACATACACTCAATTCATCCTCTCATCTGCGCCAGCACACCTATACCACCAATTAACATAAATCCGTGAGAAAAGAACTGTAATAGTCCAAAAATCTCATACTGATATGCATACACTGACCAATGAATTAGAAATGTGTAAATTTGTTTTACTTCATTTCTATGCAAAATAATTTCAGGTCAAGTTATTGAAGCGTGTACTTCTCTAATCACAAAACTTGATCTGTATGGGAGAAAAGGACCTAAATGACTTCCAAAAGGGACTCATTGTTGGTGCACATCTAGTTGGAGCGACGATTGAAACAACGAAGCAGCTCAATGTATTCTCGAAAGGTGAGATATCAAGGGTATACAAAAATGATCCACAGTCCTTCTCTAAAAGGGAGAACTATGGCTGAAAGATAATAAATCATGAGCGAGGCCGCCGGTCGTTTAAAACCGGACATCCATTGTACAACAACTGATTTCAACCAAAGCTGTTCACATTTGGCAGAACCATGCGCCGGGAATTAAAGGGAATCCAAATCAGCAGTGGCCTGCCCTAACCTCTGATTTTTGAAGAATAAAAACAGGAAAATTCGTCTAGATTGGAGTCTGGAACGTCGAGGCTCCTTCATAGATGACAAAGCACGGTTGATTCAGAAGTGGTTTAGCATTCAACTTCCGTCAATTACCTCTGGCCGCCCGATAGAAAATGTTCGGGACATTTTGGAAGACATATCCGACAGTAAGATCCTTTTCCTACAAATCTGCTAAGAGTACTAAGGGAATGTCTGGTGAACGTCTGGTCTTCCATGGACTTACAAGTGCTTCAACATCTGTCATCCGCATCTGTAATCGGCCAAAGGAAATCCAATAAAATATTAAAAAAAAAAACACGAGTCGAATTCATTGGCTAATGTGTATCTTACTAGCTATGTGAGCAGTGAACCCTAGACAGTAATAAAGGAAACACATGTTTCAAGAACATGATCCAACATAGGCGATTGTTCCAAAGGTGAAACAACTTGAAAGAACAATGACGGCATTTCTTCAAGTTTTCCCTATATTTGCAACAACAAATGATGTACACGAGTCCAAACAAAAAAATAAACAAAAAGCAAAAAAAAATTCCTGAAAAGGTAGAAATAAGAGGGAGGGGGGAAAAAAGTCATCATCGTGCGAACTGATTCCTCGAAGGGAAAAAATAAGACGAAAAGCGTAATCGCCTTGAAAATCGGCTTGTGACGTCACAACTGACGAGATGAAAGCGCCTTAGGCCTGACGATCCCTTTAAAAGGAAGAAATGAATAATTTATTTTACAGAAAATATACCTTCAAAAAAAAAAAAAAAGAATTTATAAAGGAGAAGGGAAGAAAAAAGACCAAAGGCGGAGATGGAGGCCGGTCGGGTGAGAAGGCATCGCAGTGAGCATTTATTATTAACAACTTACATCGGGATAAAAATGTAATAAATTAATATTACAACAACAGCGAATAGAGGAGGGGGTGGGGAAAGAAATTCAATTTTGTGTACGAAAGGGGGATTCGGTTATCTAATTTTTAACATCTAAAAATGAGAATAAGGTTATTCACAGAGAACGCACATAAAAAACACTTAATAGCCTCCCCGAGAAAGTTAAAGACGAAACATAGCAACAAACGATCTTTCTTAACATAAATATTAATATAAAACATATATTAAAAATTAAAAAAAAAACATTACTCGTGTTTGCTATATCATATTTTCAAAGACCCCCCACATACAACTGTCGACGTGTCCTCGTTTCGCATCGGGCACCAGAGGGCATCGCCGGTTCATTTGCGCCGCCGCCAATGAAAAGCGGAGGGAAGAGTTAATTATCCGATCGCTCTTCAATAAACATTTATAAACTAATTAGGCCGCGTGTGGAAAAAGCACATGCGCAGGCGCACACACCAACACCAAGCATTCCATCGTCGCCGTCATCGTCGTTGTTCTCCTCCTCCTCCGATTTCCGAAATAGCGCTGACCGTTTTGCAAATGCCCTGCAGCCAGGAAATCGATCATCGATCCAACCGGAAGTGGAGAGAATGTTGCAAATCTTGCACCATTGAACAAATATCTTCATTCCTGCTCTTAATCCCCCCCCACCCAACTGACAATGTTTAAATCCAAACTCATTATCCCCCACTTTTAGTAGTTCCCTCCAAAAGGATTTCTTCCCAGATGGTCCAGAACAACCTTCTGGAAGCTTTGGCAATCTAGTCCACATTTTACCTGAAAATGCTATACGAAAGTCGAGAAATTAAGCCTCAAAATTGCAGTTCTCGACTTATCCACAAGTCCATGGAATTTTGGATGACTTGAATAGTAAGAATTTGAATAAATTCCAAATATTCTCGCAGTCATAATACGCGAATACTTTACTGAAAAAACTTTTTCGTGGATACATGTAAAACCAAGTGAGCAAGTGGGGGGGTTCACTGAATCAGTTTAAGTAGGGCTTCACGGTACCATTCTAAACATGTTAAAAAATTCGTCTATAAAATTACACACTAAGTAATCTAGACTGCAGAATCCCAAAACATTACTAATTTACAGAAGAATGGACCTATTAACCAATATATCCTCTATGTCCGTCTATCCTCTTTATGTTTTCAACATCCTCTGAAGGTTGAAATTTAGCATGTACGTTGCTATGGGCTTGTACAGGTTGGAGATTGCAATCATAGCAATCAATATGGTGTACAGGTATATAAAGAAGCGAAATTCGGTATCCAGCAAGATACATTACTGTGAAGTTTAAGATTGATTGTCCCAGTGGAGTCGAAGTTATAGGTCTTCGATCCGAACGTATGATAGCAGTCACGTGATCTTTAGAAACTATTAATGTCTTTCATAAGGCAACATTCATTCGGAAATGATAATCAATTTTCTACATAGTACGTTCGAGAAAATTAATTTTCTGATTCAAAAAATGCGGATTAAAAGATGATAAAAGCAGACAAGAGAATAAAATGGGATATTTTTCCTCACTTGTATATACTTTCTTTATCCCCCTCCTTCTATCCACTATAGTGCCCGGTACGAAAGATAAAATGAAACTGATGCATTCGTAATTATTAAAAACGAACAGGAAGTGGAGCATTACAGCTAAAACGAAACCGAAACGATCCTAGTATAGCTCGAATAGCGATTGATCGTCAGGTTGAATCCAAAACTCCCGTTGCCTTGCTGATCTCTTTTTTTTTTAATCGCATCATAACTAACCACAAGTCTATTCCCCTTTACATAATTAAAAAATATTATAAATTATAGGTTTAGCTTGACTGTTTATAGCTTTTCGTTTGAATAAACGGGTGAGTTGGAAGCCATGTTTCAGGAACTTTGACTAAACCAGACATCCTCAATCGATCAGCAAGTATATTATGCATGCGTCATTTTTTTTTTCTTTTTTCGTACCGAATATAATACTTAACTTCAGCTACTTCTTGCTTATTACATGCAATATCTTAGCATTGAGAATTTCCAATGGTGCCATGATGATATCATTAAAACACATACTATTGAATCAATTTCGATTATCGTTATTTTCTCATTATATTAATTCATAACACATTGTTCTGAGACTTATCCACGAGTATATAAGATACATCCAAAACACCACTGGAAAGAAAATTTTAATCTCTACGAAAGGAGAAGGTGAGAGAAAAAAATTTCTTCAAGAGAGGCAAAAAAAAATTGGGTCATGGTAAACAGTCCTGACATTTATCCAATAAGTAAAGACATTCCAAGAAGTTGGAACAACACATGATTTTGCATGTAAATGTTGGAATTTCCGAATAAAAATTCTCGACAAGGAAAACCGAATCTTCCTTATTTGCTCAATTATTAATCACATCGAGGCCCATTTAACCTCAAAATGGCGTGCGTCTTCCTCATTAAAAAATGAAACAAAACGAACTACAACAAACAAAAACATCTAAAAACATAATAAATAACATTCAACTTTATTATATTCATTTACCGAGTAATCTGATCCCGAATTAGTTCTAGCAGCTAAATTATTCATGAATTAAGGATTAGCGTCGGATTAAGAACTTTCGAAGCAGAAAAATAAAACGTTTAACGGCGCATCGAACACAAAGAGAGCAGAAAAACGGAGGAAGAAAACGAATGAATAATAATAATAATAATGATAATAATAAATAGAGAGGGAGAGAGAGAGAGAGAAATGGGAAAGAAAGTTAAAAAATGCAAAAGAAGAAGAAGGAGGAGAAGGAAACTGGTTTCTCCGTCATTAAAACGAGGTCGACGCCCTAAAACGCTAAAATTGCTGACTCCATTTCCCTTCCCTTCCTCTCGTAAGGAACTTTAAAAAAAAAAAAATCATCGCAATTTTTACGCTCCTAGACATTTCTGTTTATTTTCTGTCTCTCTCAAAAGAATTTAAACGGTTCCTATCTGTTATATATACAGATTTTTGTTTTCAAAAACAGAAACAAAAAAAAAACAACCTTCCAATACTCAGTCATCGATTTAATAAATATCGAGTCCGGAAGAGATTACCCGGCAATCGATTATTCCATTCATTGATCACTTTAAGTTTCATTTTTAACCTTAAATACCCATTGTAATGGGTGCCTCTAGTACACACTGATAAGGAAGTATGAATTAAATATTTCAAGAAGGCTCCTTTGTTGAAAACTCAGTGTACGTCCCTGTCGTCTTTAAGCATTCAGACATTTTTCTTCGCTTTAAGTCCCCTCCCCCCGCCCTTTACGTGAACATTCCTCACGGCTTGTTATTCTTTTGCAAAATTGATTCCCCGCGAAAAGCACTGCCTTCCTCAACCTCCAAAAACCCTTCTTTTCTACTCCCTTCCTCCCAGCCCCTTCAATCCTCTCTTCCAATCTCCTATCGAAACTTCACCATCCATCTTTTATCCCCTCCTTTTTACAAGGCGAATAAGCGCTGATTTATATTTTATATCGAGGAAAAAACAAATATATTTCATCTTCTCTTCCCCCCCCCCCCTTCCATCCAACAAACCTTATTCTTCCATTTCCTACCAAAAGGGTCGCCATCTTTATTATTCCTCTACATCTGCAAATAAATTGCATCAAGTGGCGGGAATCCGTGTATTTAAATGATCGACCCAGTCAGTCAACAGCCATCAACAATTGACGTAGCCTAAAAGCAATATAAAGTGCATATTGGTGATATAACAATCAGCTTGGGACGGAAATAGAATTATACATCAGAAAAACCGGCAGTCGTTTGGACCCGTAGCTGGTTAACAAATTCCAGAAAAGTTCTAGAAAAATCCATCACACCACACAACGATAGTATCACCCAAAGAATCCGATATCAGGTTCTGGAAAAGCAAAGACTCCATTTATATTACTCCAACCGCTACTCTATTAATTCCACACTCCATGAAGAAGTTCTTCCTATTTTTCAGCGAGTTTTGACCTTATCGCTGATAGCTTATATGAACGATAAGTGTTCATGAAGTCTTACGACACCACCCAGGATATAAAGCTCAAACTTACATACAGAAAATTATAGATTCCTTCCAGAACTAGTATACGCCGATCATGGTATGTGTTTAATTTTACAATAAATTTACTTTGCAATGAACCTTTCTGGAAAAGCACCCTTCTAGATACCTCCAAAGTTTCTTAAGAGTGATCTTTGATACAACCCTTAGCTTTAGATTTTATATCGACAATCTTGACTCAAATTCATCCTAAAAGAAGAAAGGTCGACTTATCCATGAGTCGTGCAGAGGATTCATGCAATCCTGAGGACCTGAATATAAACCTAGGCTTTATTTTGTAAATCTTCAAAAATGTAGACTGAAAAGAGAAAAAAGAAAATAAGTGGTCCATCACGGCACCATTCCACTCCGTATAACTGCAATCATCATGCGCTTAACAGGAAACAGAGATACAGATAAAAATTAACGATTGACATGTTTCTTTACAGTAGGTCTTCAAAGAAAACCCTCCGTACGAGCCTTTTAACCATATTTTCGACCTTGCGATATAGTTTTATCTTTTCTATTCTATTACTTTTTGGTGTCGGGTATGTTAAGTAAACATTGAATCTACGAGTGGTGATTAAAAGGTAAGGTTACAAAGCCTGCAGTGAAACGTGTACGTTTTATTTCATATAACCAATACAGCCAACTGATAGTACATACATTACGTTATTTTTCGACACAGTCTCCATATAGGATTATGCACTTGTCGGTTCATGGGATGAGTTTGAAAATTCCCTCCTGGTAAAAATCCTCTCCTTCCATGTTCAGCCACGTTGTCACGAAACGGCCAGGCTTCTCACCGAGGGCGTCATCCTCCTTCACGCCACGACAACGCGCGATCTCATATAGCCCAGAAGACCACCACGCTGATGAAGCAGTTTCGCTTGGACATCATCGAACACATATAGCAAGGACCACGCTCCAAGCGACTTTCACCTTTTCCTCACTTGAAGGAGCACCTAAGAGATCGGCGATTCGTTTCAGACAACACTTCGCAACAACGTGGCTGAACACGCAAGGACAGGGTTTTTACCAGGAGGGAATATGCAAACTCATCCGACGAACCGACAAGTGCCTAAACCGATGTGGAGATAGATTATGACGAAAAATAACCTAATGTATGTACTATCATTTGGCTGTATTGGTTGCATGAAGTAAAATGTACACGTTTCACTGCAGGCTTTGTAACCTTACTTTTTGATCACGTCTCATATTTGAAATTTAACCTACAGAGGCTTAGCTTGTTCTCTCAAGCATGTTAGGAAAGTGAAAAACACAAACATTCATGCCCTCAGCAGGGATTCGAACCCGTTATTCGCTGATATCGAGAGCGACTAGAGACTTGCACCTTAGCGCTCCAAGCCACCGAGCCGACATAGCGCAAAATTGATCCAGTTCTTACAGACATCCAGATCTTCACTCAACTAACCATGCCCTTACCTACCGACCTCGGCGTATCAAAACACTTTAGCACTTTACATCAAACCAATGTACTCTTCTAACACAACGATCACGCCTTAAATCTTTGCACATTCCAAACTAATATTACTTATGCTAATAAAAAAAAAAAATAATAATAATAATAATAATAATAATAATAATAATAATAATAAACCAATCCAATAAAATTTCTTTATTAAGAGCTGTCGCCTACTCATGAACTTTTCACTGCAGAAGATCAATCCCAATTCATTACAAAGTGAAATACGTCTAAGGAGCCAGAAACTTCTCTACCAGGCCATCATTAGCTAATCTACCAACGATTTATCTCTAATTTTCTTAATCTTTAAACAATCTTGATGAGACCGGGGCGAAGCGATTTCCTTCACAATGCTCACGCCCAAAGGCTCTTTGCTGAAAGGGATCAAGATTCCGTATAAACGGGGACAGGGACCCAAATTGAACAATAAATCAAAACAAAAAAAGAACTCTTGCACGAAGTAGAACAAAAAAATTATCATCATCAAAACTGATCTTAATTTAAATTTAATTTCCCAAAAGAGGAAAATCTGCGCCTTTCGTTTTAGAGTGACTCAATTGGCTAGCCAGAAGTGTGTTACACGTTCTACGCGTGCAAAAGGAAACTCCTTCGTTGTTTATTATTTTTTGCTTCATTATTTCTTTTTCCTTATCACAAATGCTTGAGCAACTTAGAGAGAAAACAAAAAAAAAAATTCCCTCGCTCGAAACACCCCGGAAATTAAAAAGTTCCTTCAACACTCGATAATGAAAGCGGGTTTTGTTGGGGAGGCGGATCTTTTTTTTCAATTTTTAACGCATTTCTGCCACTATGATTTCATATCTTGAACCAAATAGGCCTAAAGCCTTTATTCAAATATGAAAATGGAAAAACATTTCCATTTGTCCATTAGCTCAAACAAGCGACCTTGAGCTAAAACCTCGTCGCCTTGGCATTTAGAAAGTGATGACGGTGGAGGAGGAAGGTCTCTTTTTATAACTCACGTTTTTTTTATAAGGTCCGTTTAACGGAACCACCTTCTCGACAAAAGGGGACAACGTGCCACCAACCAAGTCACACCGGTTTATAAATCAACCACAAAAACCACTTTGAATCGAATGAGTCAGCCTAGAACCCGCGACCTCCGCCATCTGGCCAAAGCTTACCAGCAAAACCCTTACCAAGGTCGTCGTCGTTTTAGGAGTAAATTTCATTAAATACCCTTTAGGGCTATTTATTTATTTTATTTGTTGTAATTCAAAAGACGGCCCTCCTCTTCAGGATAATTGGAGGAAAATTTTTCACGAAAATTAAACACGGCACCTCAAATTGGACGAAGAGAATTTCAATTAAGCCAAACGGAATGAGCGAACAACAGGACCAGAGAAAGAGGGGGCCGTTAAACAACTTTCGACCGGCTCCAAACCGGACATGCTTACGCAATTTCGACCGGAAGTGGAGATGCAATTATTGCTTATTAACAGTTAATCAGGCGGGAATTTTCATTGTCAACACGAAAGAGAGAGAGAGAGAGAGACAGAAGAAAACGAGATGGTCGTACACAGGGAAAGAAAAAAAAAATTAACGGCGCCTCGATTTATACACACTGGCCAATGAATTAAAAACACGTGTTTATATTTTATTGGACCCACCCCTTTGGCCCGAATTACAGCATTGAATCAATAATGTGTAGAAGCACTTGTCAATGGAAGCCCAGGCGTTCATCAGATATTTCCTTAATTCTCCTAGCAGATTTCTTGCAAGAGGATCTTAAAAATTCATTGATCCATTACTGAACACCTGTGCGCGATGAATAGTCCACTGTTGTCCAAGAAGAAGCCGTCACATGCAGCATAAAAACCAAGAATTGCATATGGACTTGGTCGGCAACAATGTTCAGGTAGTTCGTGGAATGAACTCGATCTTCCGTGGAATGTATCCCATGAATAATGGGGGAGGGGCAGTTTAACGCCAGTAGGGGAAGCTTTATACAGAAAACCATCATCAGAGCTTTGCTTTACGGTGTGACACCACCATCATCTGCCTACCGTCCGTACAAAACAACGTGTATTGTGATTCGTCAGAGTACGTCACATTCTAGTTACAGAACTATAGACGAACTTTCAACAGGGGCTTTCAATAGATATGAGACTGCCGATTTGGTTCATGGAAACATTTGTATATTGTTTCATAATGAATGTTTTGTTTTTCCGTTCAAAGGCGATCTCGCTCATGACTGATTGCCTTTGGAGCAACAGTTACCCCTTACAGATGAAGGATCATTTTTCAACGGTTTACTACTCAAGCGGATCTCGCACCTTTCCAGTCAGCTGCTTCGTTGTTATAATCGTGCCTCTAGCTATAAAAGCACCAACAATGAATCCCTTTCCGAAGCCAGTTAGTCTTCTTTTCCCTCCCATACTCATCATATTCTATGATCCGTCCAGCTCCTTAACTGCATGGTTCAATCATAACTACTCAAACTATTTTGCACACAAACGGAATAAAACAAATTTACAAAATTTCATAGATGTTTCTAATTTACTGGCCAACTTGTGTTTTCCCCCCATCACTTTTTAAATAAACCAAAGTTAGGCGATTATTTACAAAAAACACTGATAATAAAGGTAAAACATCCCTAAAACAACCTTAAGGCTCCTGCATCCAAATTTAGCACCTCATCACATTAAGCAGACTTTCTCTCTCCAGCTCCTCTGAAAACCCCTACATAGCTTACAGCATTCTCGAGAAAGAGGGGGTGGTGAAGAAATAATCGCTATTTAACTTTCTTACAATCTGCGCTCAGAAACAAAATTTAATCCCGTAATGACGTCAGAGGCGCGCATACATTTTTTCCCCATTTTTTCCCCCATCCTCCTCTTCAGAGGCCTTCGGCTCACCAATTAATAAGTGATGCTATTAGGACTCTAGATACGGATGCATTACGGGGATGACAAAAAACTCTTACTCCACAGGGATGAGAGGAGGGGGGGATCTTGGATGGCAGGAGCGAGACCGTCGAGCCTTATCAATGTTTCAGGGAGCTGCAACGAAAGGGAAAGGAGGCTCATTTCCTCTCACAACGACATCCCCTTGAAAAAATATCTCGTCAACAGCTTCATTTGCAAAAGAAGAAGAAGAAGAAGAAGAAGACCTTCCTCCACTGGCAAGGCTGGACCTACCCTACAAAACCGGCCTTGCTCATGTTTTGACAACACTGAGATGAACGTCGTCGATGAAATTAAGCATCAACAGCCCCATTCTTCCTTCAGGGTGAAGCAATTTTCTGAACGAGAATTTTCATAAACGGTATCTTAAAACGACTAAGGTGGGACGCAGTCAATTTTCGTTTGGAAAATTTTCAAAATAACCAATAGCCCTAATCTTGTTTGGCCCAAATCCCCTCTTCGACGGCAGGACTATCTAAAACTCCCCATAAACCTAAAGGTTATATCTACACCGTGAAGCTGAAGGTAGAAAACCCCCCGAACTTCATCACCTAATCCAAAACACCGTCAAACTCAAGTAATTTGTTACAATCTACTAACAATCGTCTGCAAGCTTTTAGCATTACTGCGGAATCCTTATCACTAAGGAGAAACAAAAAGGTTCTCTCTCTTCCTCTCGCTTTACTCTTATAACTTGAGTGGTTTGCGAATTTCCAAGCTCATGTGCTATTTTGGTATCGTTATCAAAAGAAGCTGATAAATTTAGTGAGTGGGAAAAATCGGGGCAGACAGCCACTTTGATGTACCCTTGAAACAACATCTTTAGAGGAAAACACTCTACTCAAGAATATTGCAAGGAAGGTATCTATGGTATACACCGTCTGGAGATTATAATTTTGTGGCAAAACCAAAATAAGCGAGACTTTAATGTTTAAATTTCCGGAAGAGGCATTTAGGTTTTATCTTTCAATCCGCACGAAGTCTAGTTCGCGTCCACTGCCACTTTTGGCGGGAAAATTCTAAAACGGACATCACGAGATAGACACTAAATTTTGAAACCGAGAGCCTTCTGTGCCAAGGACAACTCTATTCATAGACAGATATTTGCAACAACATGTTCCACGATATTAATGGATACGGATGTGTTCATGGTCTTTGGATTGTCTTCGTATACACTTTGAAGTAAGAGTATGAATTTTTTCTCCACATCTTGGGTTACAAACTCTTTACAAAACGCCGTCTGAACAGTTTTAGTGTTCAAGTAGCATTCCACAATGAACACCAAATTCCATATCGACTTGTGAAGCTTCAAGTATCTTCACTAACAGCGCCACCTATCTTGCATAAAACGAAGCTTCCACAGCGCGAATTTCAAAAAGAATATCTCTATATTCATGGAAAGATATAACTGAAAGTATAGGTCACAGGACCTTAGATTCATGCCGAAATGACGTTGCACTGTGATGTCTATGAAATTTAACATGTAACCGAATACATGACAATAACAGGATTCTCCGCTTTTCATTACGCGTATACCTTTATCAGCTTTGTCATATCATATCAATTTAGCGGAACCCGTCAATTATTAAACGAATTTAAACTACCCAATAATAAACCCATTATTCCATTTTTAAAACTGAATCAATATCAATCAAATTTCAAAACCCCAATAATTAAAAAGAACTTTAAGGCTTCTCCTCTTGCAGCACTGACACAACGTTCCCGCGCTCCTGTTCCTCTTCTTCCTCTGTAATAAAATATTAACTACCAACAACCCCATCTCTTGTATACACATGTATATTTAAGTAATGGATATCGATTGAGAGCCAATAGAAAGCGCTCATTTTGGGAAAGGGTCTCCTCCCGCGCCCACTCCTCTTAGGAGCCTTGACGTCAGGCGGTGAAATATTTACAACCACCGGCTGACCCCGCAATTGTATTTCATCCGATTCTTTGCACATGTAATTCAATTTCCAGTCCATGAGTTACCAGAAACCAGGACCACTATTTTTTTTTTTTATCAGTTCGGCTTATCATAAGAAAAAACCTTACATGATGTTTGTATGTACACCAAAAAGAGAAAGGACGAGAAAGAAAATGAGAAAGAGATTGGGATGAGATGGGGGAGGGCCGGAAAATAAAATTTATTTTTAATGGCTCTTCATCTTTATTCCATACGAACGCTGTTTACGTTTCTCTTTTTAATGCCACATGCATAATTAACCGGGCAAATATTTACATGTCATGTTTAATGCCCTACCATTTTAATGAATCACCTTCATGAATATGACATATCAGGAATAATAATTTAAATAACCATATCTTTTACGTTCAATTAAACCACACCCCCTGTACAACAAACCGACTGAATAACAAGAAAAAATACTGTTTGACGAGACACTACTCAAACACATGAAAGCGCAACGCTCCTCATTACATAACGTGTCCAACTTAGTCACTTCCATCCTGGGGCATTCCACGTAACATAATGCGTTTGCTTCTTATAGGAAGCTGGCGGAATGGCTTCGAGAATGTTCTTGTAGAGTTTATCCACAAGAGATTCCAAACTCCTTGCCTTGCTCACAAAGACGACCAGACATTGACTTAACTATTGTCCTTTTGAAAATGTGCTTATCCTAGAGAGAAAGGTTTTTCATAACAACAAAATAAAAACTTTACATCTCAATGTTCTAATTAAAGACCACCCCAAACGAAGAAGACCACACTGCCATGGAGACATGGTAATGGACAGGGGAATAGAAGGGAGCAGCAATTCGTAATAATCATCAGTCTCTTGGTAACCATTTTGAGCACCTATTATAATTGAAGACACCAAAGCCGACTTATAGTCACCCCTCGATGTCTGTCTGAATTTAATTTTACAATTTTTATTTTCTGTGTGCATAGACTGCATATAAAACGTCCATGCTATAGGCAATATACCCTACATCGCATCTCAATAAGAATCACCATTCATCAGACCATTCGTGAACAGTAAGACAGCCTTTAGAAGCGAACTTACCGTTTTAGGCCGAAAATAGTGGCATTTGGCATTCCCTCACTGAGGCACAGCTGTCTGATTTCTATCATGCTCATTTTTCGTAGATCCCTAACATCGAGCATCTATTTCCGATCACAGACATTCTTTTGACTTTATTTTTTTTTTGTATTTCCTGTATTCATTCTCGATGCACTCCAGAAACTGCAGTTCCGAGAAAACTCCAGAGCTCACTGGCACCTATAGCGTTTGTCCGAAAAGTAATGTCACATTTATTGATCCGATCGGTACAATACATGAAAAGGTTTCAAATTAGGCTCCTCCTGTGTCGATACATCGCTTCTAGCGAGATTCCAGGCATCGAAGGCGTCAAGGTAAGCCTTTTCCGGAAGGTCCTTTAGAGCCTTGGTGCAACCCTCTTTGACTTTGTCACCTGTCCCGAAATGATGTCCTTGCATGGGAGTTTTCAAGCACGGAAACAAGAAGTCGGGGGGAGCCACGTCAGGCCAGTAGGGCGGCTGGGGAACCATGAGCACCTTAGAATCTGCCAGGAAGCGGGTCACTAGGAAGGCGGTGTGGACCGGCGCGTTGTCATGGTGAAGTTTCCAATCGTCCGCGATGTCGGGCCGGACGCGATGAACGTTTGAGTCTCTTGAGCACTTCCACTTGCCGAGTTTCACACAAAACTTGATAGCAATCGAGCGCTGCACGAGAGACGAAAACAAGGTTCACGAAAACGCCTGTCCTTATTCTCCGAATGGTCGGAGACGACTGAGTGACCGCGCATGCGTAAACTGACTCCTCCCTCCACTGACCTCCCCCCGCTCCGAGCGCGCTGCGACGTGTATTCGCTTCACAGTAAAATCACTGACATTACTTTTCGGACAAACCCTGTATATGCCTGTCCTAACCTCCTTTCTTAAACAATACATGATTCGAACATTCTCAGTAGTGTAATTATCAAAAATCCCAAATAATCCATGCACACTATTAAAATGTACTCCAAAGAACAGCAAACCCTGGAATTGTAATTTAAACTTCCAAAAGCTAGAACTCGTGACCGCGTGGAATGATTGAGTTGAAACTTTGTCAATAGGTAGCTTAGGTAGTTATTTACCTGCGTACCAAATTTTGTGGAAATCGATCCACGTGTTATAAAGGTATCTACTTAATATCAATCAAGCATCACGAATTTTATGTTATCCGCGGTTATAAGACAAGCGTGATAGCCGTACCTCAGAGGATGCAATATACTTAACCTTGCCTAAAGCACAATATTGAACCAATACACTGGCTTTGCTTAGGGGTGTATAGCCTTAAGCTAATCTTGCCGGAACCTATTCACGCCATTATCATCAGATGGGTAGAGATAACTGAATCTGATAACCTTAATCTTAAGCATACATCTCCAGAACTGAATAAGCTCGTTTTGATTCTACAATGTCATAGTTTCAAAAGTCGACGATTCCTGTAAGCCCAATATCACACTCAAATTTGCAAATGGCGAACGCATCATCGCTTCTTAAGTAACAAGTTAATCAGCAAAACTGCGTGAAGAGTTAGAATTCTCTATACCAATGTCACATCCTTTTACTGAAACTGGATAGGATTAATCAGAATTTGAATATTTAAAAAGAAAAATACCAATAATAAGTACAATAGCAATAAAGTTTGGCATCTTAAGCGCCTTAAGTTTCTGTTCGCATGCAAAAAAAAAATAAAATAAAAAATCCAAAAAGACACCTACCTTGATGGAGTCGTAGCATGCGGTGACTCGTCCATTCTGGACCTCCACGTTGGCTGGCGGATGGGCGAACTTGCACTCGGTGTCCGGTCTTGTGCATTTGTTGCGCTGGAACTCCCGACACACCTCGAGCTGCAGCCAACGCGAATCCTTCACGTTCACCAAATTGTTTACCATGGCCATCACTTCGTTGACTTGAGACCACAAAGAAAAAGGCTTATGTTTCAATATCTATACACCTAGTGTTGCTTTTTTGGTGTTGGTTTGTTTTGAAACAGGAGGAGCTTTTGTTTTAAGATTCTGATTTGGAAGAGTAATAATAATAAAAGGGGATTGGTGAAAAACAACAGTAGCAGCAGCAGAAACACACCTGGAATTCGTAGAACTTTCCACAGACGGTTTGTGTTTTCCTTAAAATTTAAAAACCAAAGAGAGATAGAGTCTGCTGCCTTGGAGTTCTTAAACGGGCGTTATTATTCGCAGAGAGTGTGCTGGGAAAAATGTTCTGAGCCGCCGATAGGAGCGCTGTTTATGGTCTGAACAAAGAACTTTCCTTGAGACTACGTTGTTCGTTCTTGAGTTTGCAAGAAGTTTTAAGTGTTTGTTCGTTGTTCTTACTCGTTGTTCTTGGTTGGTTGTTTAGTTGTTTGTGTTGTAGTTGTTGATATTGTTGTTTGGGCGGTAACGGCAGGATAACAACAGCCAAACTGACCGAAGACTTGTTTATTAACACCTTACGTTCAACACGTGGTACAAAAACAAAACAATTTTGTAGTAGTAGTAGTAGTAGTAGTAATTCAAAACAAAATCTTATGGGCTTGACGACTGGGAAAGGGTTGTGCTAAAAGTCCATGGATCTATGGCAGAAAGCTCTGTGATTGAGGAGGAAAGGGGTCTGAAACAAAGGTAAAAACAGGACAGTAAAGGTCTATTAGAGAACCGAAGGAATAGGGGGAGATAGGGTTAGTTTATCAAACGAACACGAGGGACTAGGCGGCGGTATAAGCAAAGATGGCTGCTGCTCCCGTTAAGTTCAGGCGTTTTTGTTTGTTTGTTTTTTTTTGTTCGCTGGGCAGGAGATTATAGGCGAGCGAGGCGAGCGGAGCGGAGTTGTTCGGCTGCTGCGGAGCAAAAAAGGCAAAAAAGGGGGAGAAAGGGAGCTGATGGCGGCGGCCCGAAGCTTCTACGAGGGAAGTCGGGGGCGGAGTATTCTTCTAGACGATGCGAAGAATCTGCAAATACACAAAACAAAAGCAACCGTTTAGTTCACTACGACTACACCAACACATAACAATGCACTAATATACAATTACACTACTTAAAGAACTATAAAGCAAGACTAAAAGCAAGACAAAGCAAAGTCAAAGTCGCCCAAGCTTTTTATCAATTACCAAGAAAGAAGAGCTACAAAAACATTGGGATATACAAAAGAAATGGACGCTTTTATAAATATATATACGTGGCCCAAAAATTTGGATTTATAGGGACTTTTACTTGTTCGCCAGTTCTACCTTAATAGTTTCCAGGTCACTGAATAGATCGTTGGGAAGTATGGAGGTAACTCAAATCATGATTATTCTGAGAAGGTTCTTGACCTGCATCATCTGGCATATGCAGCACCAAGAACATTTCTCAGCTGATTGATCGTAATATCAGTATCGAATGGATCACATTAAGAAAATATTCAGTAAAGTCCTTATGGTCCAGAATCTTATAGGCAAGTACAGGTGGTTTGTACGAAATATTTGTATCGTTTATATCGAATGCTCTATGCACCTTTTGGCAGACACCTATACTTAAGTCACTTCTGATTTGTTGAAGGTACTCCTTCAATTGCATAAGTGGAGGGTACAAACTTTTATCCTTACTGGATATCTGTTAGCGTGACGGTCTCTATTTATGCAATGCAGAAAGTGTCTATTTGTGTATATTTAAAATTTATTACGAAATGAAAAATTATAAACGAACATTCATATAACCCAAAACTGTAAGTACCCTACCAAAAGTGACGAGTATTTCATACAAAGCACGTGGTACATCTATCATTTTCATTTATATTTTAGATAAGTTTTAGTACACATTTTCTCTCAAAAACTGCATAAGTTTTTAAAATGCTATGGCATAATGTTTGCCTCGCGTCTGTTCTTTTAGCATGACAATGCTCCCTCGCCATCAAGGACCAAATTGAGAAAGATGGGAATTTCTTCCCCATCCTTCTCTGTAGTCCCGAATTGGCACTCTCAGATTATCATCTCTTCGATTTTGTGAAGGAACAGATGCGAGACAAACAAACGAGAATGCAGCAGTAAGCCAACGGCTGTTCATAGGATTCTTCTGGAGACTGGAATAGAGTTCAGTCGCAATCGGGTCTGGGTGTTTGGACATCACAGACTAAAAGAGGTACGCAAGAGCTTGGGAATCCAGCAGTGCGAATTGATAATAATCGGAGTCCAGATAGAGGATGCTCTATTGGAGTCTAAATCGCAGGAGATCGATCATCATTCCGGTATATTTCCAAAGAAAAGAGAATAAGAGGGTTGGACAAAAACGCTGTTTTAAAACGGAGAAATTTCTTTTAAAACGCCCACAAAGTTATAAAAGTTCACCATATACAGTATATACATAAAAATATTCTGGCTTTCGTTAAAATCGTCGCATAATCAAAAAGAGAAACTTGGAAATCCTCCAATCAGGATTCTCAACTACAGCCTCGAAGAGACTGGCCACATCAAACATAAAACAACGTAATGAAACTAAAAATTCAGTACTTCATGCAACCCCATTGGTGTGGCGCGTGCTTCCTCATATCACTTGGAAGGTACCTCAGATGCAGGAACTTGCATTCCTAGTTGCGCTTATGTATTTGTATCAGCGCAATCCCTTAACATAGTTCATCAAGAGGTGAAGGAAGTGACAGCTGGAATAATTCAGCGGAATGAACCTAAGCGCAGTTAAGTGACATCTGGTGGCTTATAATTAAAATTTGGCGCGATCTTTGATTGCATATTTGGAGAATATGGGGTTTCACTAGGGCTAACAAGGTCGAGTGGCCTTAGTTGTTCAAATACTAGCAAAGTTACGTGTTCCTTGCACCAACAGAATGTCTAAGAGAACATGCAAATTATATGTAGGGCGTTCCCTTCAAGGCCCAAAACAATGGGGGTCGCTTTTGTGTTTGGAAAAAAAAAGTGTCTGTAGCCGGGAAAAAAGATAAAGGTTTCGATCGGGAAGTTCGGTAGATTAAAGCTCCGCAGAGCCGTTAAACACACATTAAGGAAGAAAAAGAGTCCAGTTAAGAGGTTCGAAAAAGGATGGAGACGTTTCCACTCCTTTTTCCTCTTGAGGGATGATGGAGAGCTTCTGGTGCAGACTGTCTGCCTCCTTAACCCTTTCTTCTCTCTCTCGCTCTCCTTCGAGTTTCCTCTCCTGTCAGCCGCGTGACAGCTCGAGTCATCAACCCCCGGTGATAACGTCAACCGTTCGTCTGGTTTCAGTTCTGACGGCTTTGTCGCCAGCACTTCACCTCCTCTGCCTTCCACTTTTTAGGTTTGTGGGTATACATACAGAGAAGTACATGAGTCAAGGGAGGGGATAAAAAAAGACAAAAGGAAGATGGCGCCATTCCATCGGTCGTTAACCAGTGCGCTATTTAATGAGGATTTTCTCTTATTGTTGTTGTTGTTGTTGTTGTTGTCAGTTTCAACTTCCCCTCCTGCCTTGCCAACGAGGCCAACTTTTGAATAAGGGGAGAGGAAAACAGTTCGGTCGCCATGGAAACCGAACCCAATCGGGAAGTGCATTCGAGAACCCCCCGTCGTCTCAATATTATGGTTTCCGTCATAATGACGTCACGCGTTTCAGCACAGGGTTTTCACCATAATTACTTCCCATCCAAAATAATATTCCACCACCCCTACTTCGGGAAATTCCAAGAGAGGATAAGGGAGGGACTAGTGTTGCGGGAAGGAGGATTGGGAAAAAAAATTTTTTTGAGGGACAACTCCAAGAGATTTCACCTCCATCTCCCAAAATCCGTATCTGCAGCGCAATCGGGGGCTGCGTTAGCCGCAGTGGCGCCCTTAATGCCGACCTCGCGCATTCCGACCTCCAGGGATTCATTCCCGCATGCACACACACATACACAGACATCGGAGGGCTTTTCGAGCGGTGGAAGCCCCGGACGGAAAGAAAGAATAAAACGAAAGAGAAGGAAAGAAAGGACGGGAAGGCGGGGGTAGGAAAAAAAAAAAAGGAAAACCCGAAAAGAACAGTTTTGGCCTGGTGCCAGCCAACGTACGAGACAACGACGGAACGACGGCGGCGGCGGCGGCGTGTCTCCGACGCGGGACTCATCCATCACAGGCGCCGCAGCCAATGGCAGCACATGCGGTCAATGGAGTCGGTCGCCACCTTTAGCAAGAGACGCACGCACCCACACACACACAGACACACAGTAAATACGAAAAGAAGGAACGGAGAAAAGGAAGAAGAAAAAAAAAAAAAGGGAAGATAAATGATAGTGCTTCAATCTTCTCCTCCCACACTATGTGGATCCTCCAGACACCTTTCTTCTTTATTTTTTTTTCCTTAATCTTTTATTGGATTTTTACTCTTCGATTCTCTCCACTCTCTCTTTCTCTTCCCCCTCCTACTACTTCTTGATTGACCCTAATTCTTTACAGCGTTTCAGTCCGTTTCCCGATTTGATTCCATTTGTCTTCCTCCTCACACTCTTCACTCGTCGACCCATTCAAAACAAACACTCCCCTTGTCAGTCCGATATTCAAGGAATCCAAAAACATCCGCAATTTGTAGTCAGTAAGCGTGAATTATAAAATAAGTCTAAAAGAGGGGCCTATACGAATTAGTGTTAACTCTTACTTAGTTATCTTCAATACCCTTTCGGATTCCTCCATTAAAACAACGACAGAACCAAAATATGATTGTACACGTCCCTGCTTATTCATCTACAGTCCGTCCAGCGAGAGACGGACTTGATGTGGACCAGCGTTGATCTCGACCAATCACGACAGGCAATGACGCGCTTAGAATTATAGAGGTTTTTTCGTTATCCATGGGTTTTTATAAATTACATTCTCGAATTTAATTTTTTTAGATTCATTATTTTATATTTCAATTTCAAAGGTAAATACTGATGAAGTCCGAAAGGATGAAAATCGATTTTATCTTAATAAAAACCTTTGTATTGCAAAATGGACATTGCAAAATGTTAAATTATTTTTTTAATTTAAAATGTAGCAATACAATACACAACGTAATTTGACTATAATTAAAATAGTCAAAATTATGTTATAAAACGCTCTATACTAAAACAGGCATGATCGATCGTATGATTACACGGATTGGCAAATCCAGAACTTCAGAGGGTTGGTCGAGAGGTGGCATCACTTCAAAAAGCAATATGGCAGCTATCGTGGAGGTAGTTCTCATACGTTGTTTTTGCATTTGCAAGGAAATTCGGCAATAGAATCACCAAAACAGTTACGTCCTTTGCCATTAGAAGTTCCTTGCTGTTGGCTAGCTTCATAAAGCAGCATCTATCAAATGAACAGCAATTATCATGGGCTTTCTTTCTCTCCGCATTGTGGATTCATTTATAACAGCACTTTTCATAAAAGTCGGGATTTCCTATTGGCTGAGTGTACTGAAACCTATTACACGAGGTCTTCCTGATTCGTATATTACTGTACTTCCTTTCATCTATTACTAACTGCTTATTGATATCAACTGTACTCTTGCTGTGCGTAACCAGCTACGAGGGTTGGAGCATAAGTCATGGTAACTTTTTTTTTTTTTTCCTCATATCACAAAATGTCATAAGTCTCATTCGTGCATTCGTAGAATGTTTCCACAACACAAGATGATTGTGATTTCCTGTTGTTGCATAAAATGTTAAATCAGTTCTTAGGCTATCGCCGTTCAAGATAGATGGAACCCGAGTTGAACAACGCTCGTATATCAAAATAGCCGTTCTCTATTTTGATTTCTGTTACTTATTCTGGAACATGAAACCTACGATCATGCCCCTGCGCACTCACTGGCTATGGAATTCTCGTGGAGTTATCCTAATAGATTATACGAGGAAGATCACACAATTGCAGAGTTTTGTCAACATTCCCCGAAGATGCTGCATGAACACATCAAGCTGAAATGCTGTGGATCGCATTTTTCACGACAACGCACCATCTCACTCTGTTCATAGAGAGGCCTATTCTTCGAGTAAAAGAGTCGAAGAGCATTTGTTAATGAACCCCCCCCCCTCTCGTACAGCAACCTTTCATGACAAAGCACCAGGCCACTTTTTCAACTAAGAGTGTTTGTAAATTAGTAGGACTCCAGTCTAAGCTTTCAATATAACTTTATGAGCATCCGGTGTTCCCCCAATTGTCTTTTAAAAAAAGATAATGCAACTCTAACAGTAAACAAATGACAAAAAAGGGTTCCTGCCCGACGGGTTGCGTAAACATTTGACTCGCGTTCCTTTAAAACTTACTCGTTTAAACCTCGTCCGGATTTGAATTACGAAATGGAAACGCCAGGGAACAATCATTACCCCCGTTTTAGAAACAGCACGCTCCTCTTTCCTCACTCTATCTCAACCCACTCACTTTCCCTTCTTCCTTTCAAAGATTTTCATCTCGTTCTTTTACGTGAAAGATTTCGAGAGACTGCGTTTTTGGAGGTTTATTTTTAGAAAGGAGAGCAAAAGGAACGCGTCGTGAACTTTTCACAATTTAAATGGAGGGAGGAGGGAAAGGAAGGGGGTATGCCGATGTGTGTCGCCTGGAGGATGAGGACGGCACCGTCGTCTAAGTCGACCATCCTCATTCCCCCACGGGAGGAGAGCCACCGATCCATCGCCTGCCTACAGTGATTTATGGACCACAGATACGGATCTGAAACCTGTTTTGACACGAACGATACTCCAAAGGGTCGATAATTTATCCACCTGGCGAAGCAATCAATATCGGATGAAGAGAGCAAAGGCACGAGAAAGAGATTCCACGAAGAGGAGGGAGGGGGGGGATTCGTAAGGGCGAGGTAGCTGTAGTTGTTGTTGGAAGGGCCCTTAAATAAAAGGCAACTCAGATTGAAAAGGAGGGAAAACTGATTGACCAAATTAATTGAACGCAACAGCTGTCCACTCCTCTGGTCAAGGTGTTCGTGTTGCCAAGGCGTTCAGCATCCTCCAGCAGCATCTCATCTGGGTTGCCTTAGTAACCCGTCCTCCTCCTCTCGTTTATCACGTTCTACCGTGCGCCCGTGGTTACCATGACTACATTTCAAAAGCAACATCCACTTGACTCCTGCCAACGGTTTGAAGGTTCTGTCAGAAAACGGGGAAGGAAGAGGGGGTGGTGAAGAAGGAGGAAACTTCCCAATGCAAAAGGATTGCCGAGCTACGCAATAAACACGGCGCCGTCGGAGCATGCGCGAAACAATATCCCCGGCTTTATGATAATAACAATGAACAAAGTAGACGCTTTACGACTCTCGGGTGGCAGGAGACTCTCTACTCGGGCACGTGCTGATTGCGGCGTTTATCGCATCGAACAAAGACTGACGACATCAGCGGCAAAAGAAGAAAAGCAATGGACGCCCCACCTACAACACAAGGGGTCGCGGGACCCCCGGAGAGCAAAATGGTTGGCGCGCCGATTTCCAACCGAAAAGAGGGGAAAAGGACAGACAGACAGATAGACAGAGCGAGAAAAAGAATAAAAAGAGGGCGAACGAACGAAAGTAAATAGGTAAAAGGAATTTGTGAGTGTTGAGGAACCCAAAAGAAAGCGCGAGAGTCAGAGAGAGAAACAGAGTAAATGCAACGCATCGCATTCCTCGATTTTCATGCTTGGGCAAATAGCAGCAATCTGCAGCAGAGAGGGAGCGTCGAAACGACGTTAGAAGAGAAAAGAACCCCCCACTCCAGTCTCCTTCCCCTCGCTCTTTTAGACTTTCCAAATCCATTCAGCGATGGGATGGAAACGACTCTCATGAATAAAGACTTCTCTCTTCCCCCTCCCCATCCCTACTCATCACATAGGACCGGACATTTCAACCCATCACCAAAGCGCAACAGTGTTTTTCTATCAGACGAGGTCTGGGAATGATTGCCAATTGGGCCCTGATGCAATTTCTACCCTCCCTCCGCCAACCCCTCTTCCCTCCGAGAAAAGATGCTGGGCGCGCAGGGACGACGGACTCCGACATCGGCCGCGACGCAATTACAGACGAGAAAAACATCCTCCTCCTGCTCCTATAACCCCCAACCCCCTCACTAAAACCCCCTCCCCGTCGTCGTCGTCTGCGTTCCATTACGTATACTTTAGGGAATTCGAAGCTAAAACTCCTAAAACTATAAAGAAAAAAAATTAATAGTTACCCCCCCTCTCCTGGTCCCCATAATTGGGGCAGTAAAGTATCTCGAATAAAATCGTAACGAAAAAATCCACTTCCCCCTCAGTCGATAAATTTCCATTCAATTATCAGGAGTGCGCTTTCATAGAACCTTAAAAGAAGATTCACGAGCTTCAAGAAGAATTCTTTAAAATAGACAGGACGACTCAAAAGTACATGGGTTGGACAAAATAATGGAAACACCTAAAAAAAACAATGAGTGCGTGTCGGTCCGCCTTTTGCTTGCAAAACAGCCTGAATCCTTCTTAGAATGGTCCTGGATTGTTTCTAGTGGGATCTTCAGCCATTCTTCATGTAGACACTGCTCAAGCTCTTTCAGAGAGGCTGGAGGAGGGTAACGACCCCTGGCTCTAAATTGTAAACTTCCGTCGGTGTTCTCCAGAAATACACTCACACACACACGCGACTTATAATAGTAAAGTTGTGAATGTGGGCTCATCTGATCTCAGCATATATTTCCATAGACAAGGGTGACAAGTGGCTTGGCAATAGCACCTCGTCCAATGAATATTTGTTTGTCAAATTGATGCTGACAATCCTCTTCAATGCCCTCCTACCTCTGGTCAATGAGTATCGGTTTCCTCCTCCTCTTATTTTATAGACAATGTTATCCTGTATGCAGTCAATGACATTTGATACAGTAGCTCTCGATACTCCAAGTAACAGGGGCGACTATTGTAAAGCATGCACCAGATTAGTTGGGCTCTAAAAACTTGCCCTCTTTGGTAGTCTATCAGATCTAAGTACTACCAAAGTACTTGCAAAAAGACCATACTAATCAGCGAAAACAAAATATGATCATTATACAAAGTAGTTGGGCAGAACCATTAGTAGTAACAGGAAAGTCGGATATGGCATGCTATTCGCTATTTTGTCCAACCTCAGTATGTGCGCAGTGGCTGATTAGATGAAAATGATGGTTCAGAAAGGAGAAATTCCCTATCACTGGACGTCCACTTTGGTTCCCACTTTAGAGACACAAAGATGACTTGCTCTACCAAAGTCCGCGGTGGCCCAATTGGTAGAGACGACGAGCCAGACACTCGTGGCCCCTGGTTCGAATCCAGGTCGCGAAATTAATTCCTTTCGCCATACTAATTCAACTAACAACTTTCTTCACTTTCGCCACTCTCTCTATGGCTAGTTCGTCCAATATTGACAATTTTTGGCAGCGTACTTGACGCAAAACCACGTCCAACAACAAGGCTACATTTATAGCTTCGAGTGTGTCTAGAACTTGCATATTCATATAGTTCATTATAAGGTACTCAATCACCTGTATAAAAAACCAACATCTGAATAGCCGTATCCATTTCAAAAATCCAATTTTTCACTTGGATATCCTTTTTAGCAATCCGTATCAAAAGAGCACACGATTTTTTCTTTACGATGCTAAATCCACAAGCTGAAGGCGTCGCTTTTAAAGGTTAAAAATTCAGTGAAGGTTGGTTGTTATGACGAAATCTTCCTCTTTAAAAGTCTTCATTCTTGGCCGCTGACGTCACTAACCCCAATTTTTTTCCTCATTTAAACTCAACGCTTTGCTGCCCTTCCTGTGCCATTAAGTTTCGGCGCCTTTGTACCCTTCCCATAACCCTGGCTCGACTTGCGTAAACAAAAAAGAATTTCTTCTCAATCCATCCATCAAACCCATTCGCTTCTTACCCCCTCGTGGACGAACCCCTAAGCTTTTCTTGGCGAGTGAAGGGAAAGCCCACTCGGACCCCCAAAAATACATCGGCGTTAATTATGTTTTGTTTCCCCACCATTAACACCCCCATCACATTACCCCAAGTAACGATTAATAGACGCGCTGCTAAAATCTTCCGAGCTTAACGGCCTGTTAACAGGTTCCTTGGAAGAGCAACTTAAAAATAGGATCCTGTAAAAATAAATAATTTTTTTTAATTTTAATTTTGAAACCTAAACGAACGCATAGACACGCAGAAATCGATGTTTTATACATCAGGTCGTGTTGACGTCGGTTCCCCTGGGAAACCGCCCGCCCTACGCACTCCGTCGACATTGGCCTGCCTCCGTAGATCCAGCCTCGCCCTAACGGCGCCCACAAGGCACAAGAAATGGCAGCCGACGAACGACGGAAATGAAGACAAAAAAAAAAGAAAAAAAAAAACCAGGCACACATACTTATGCATACACACACACTCGCGCGCGCACATAAGAAAGGAGCGACATGACTCTCGCGATGAATGCAATTTAACAAACTAACCAACCAAATATCCTTGAAGGAACCCAAAGATTACTTTCTCTCTCTTCTCCCCTTCTTCCCGATCATTTTTGCATTGCCAAGAGATGCAAATGCCATCCATCGACGCAGCTGCTCCAGCAATGAATCATAATTTGAAGATGGCCGCCCACGCAGCACTCTCCCCGTTTTCTTCGCCATCTCATATTTAACCATTTCCTTCCAAAAGATCGAACAAGTAATCTTTCAGTGTCCATCTTGAAATTCCCAACGCTCGTGAACCTTTCAAGGATTTCTTTACTCTCCCCCCGACCGCTCCACCCTTCGCACTCGTTTCTGGCTTTTGCTGAACATCATCCCCAATGAAATGCAAAACGACATTAGCGCCTGTAGGCAACATCTAAAACATAGCTTGAGGAAAACCATTCCAAATAAATACCCAGTACTCAGTCCTGTAACCCAACTACGAAGTACGTTCAAATTTGACCTGGACTTTATACAGGGTGTTGTATAATTCGATAAACAACTTTGGAGGGGTGGTAATATGGCAAAAAACTTCATATGAACATGGGTCCGAATTTAAACGCTGAGATATGAATAGAAATAAAAATGCCGCCACCAAGATCAACAAGTTAATAACTCAGGCTCTGCAACGCCTAGGTTAATGAATTTTGGAGGAATAATAGGGTACATAAAACTATGTATACCGTTAAAATTTGATAGTATTCCAACGAGTAGTTTCCGCGTTACGCATTCAAAATCGTAACAGTGCTCACATGCGAGTACTAATCAGCACGTGTTATGATATTGGATGAAGCATACAAGTTAAATCTATCATATAAGCAGTAGGCAAGGATCGTTTGGTTGCCATGCTATAAAACTAAATGACGTCTAACCATGTTCTTCTTCAGTGGAACAAGGCCGCATTTTCATAAACTTTCTTTATAAGAAGGTGTGAAGGGGCTTTAAATTCATCAAGCATACATAATATGGGGAGTCTTGTCTGTCAGGGCCTTCAGTGTTCAATTGGTGCAAACCTTCAAGGAAGTCCGCGAATGTGTGAAGAATGAACCGACCAATGGTGTTTGCTTTCTGCACAACAATGCTGTCCACATACGTCAAATGTGACTGTGAATACACTGAATAAACTGTAACAGGACTTTCTTCCCCATTCTCCTTATAGCTCTGATTTGGCCTCCTTGTGACTATCATCTGTTTGGCCTCCTTAAAGAACACTTAGGAGGCAAGAAATTCATGTCCAATCATCAAGTGAAAAAACGCAGTTCTAGATTTCTTCGAAACTGCAATATAAAGTTTTCAGAACGCTGGAACTGCTGCATCCTGAAAAATGGAGAATATGTCGAAAATTACTGTGATGAAGTAGCGGAGCACTTAATGGTTTCACAATGTCCATCTGTCCGTCCCCTTCATATTTTCCATATTTTTTGACTTAGAAGGTAGAAAATCGGAACGTAGCTTACCATAAGCATGTCCTATTTCATTACTTAGTTTGGTTTTGATTGGACCACTGGGATCGGAGTTACGGGGGTGGGAGTTAGAGGGGACCAAGTGATCTTCCTGGTATTTGAGCTCAGGCTTCCGCTACTTTCCTATACGGTCCTCAGAGGGATACATTTCTTGATACTTTACTGTGTTACAGGTACGATTTGAGAAATAAGAAAGTGCAGATCAAATATGAATGAGGTAATTCCAACAGCACCCTGTGTACAAAGGCTCCAGTCGATCATATACTGCAATTAACCATTTAAGGGCTATAAGGAATCTACTGCATGAAAATTATCAAATTCCAGCCTTAAATGATTAATAACATATAACTACAGACTATATTGACATAAATATTCATGAGCACTAGAAACCGGACACCCCTAAAAGTGTGCTGTTCCATGCTTTATAGAAAAAACTCGTGTTAGGAGCGCAATAAAACGGTCAAATTGCTACTATTGGAAGCTACTATTTGTGATAACAAGTGGTTTCGAAGACGTGCTGTCACTTACATGCTATAGAAGCAGATTGAACCAGCAAAAGTAGAAACACATAGTCCCCAAAAAGCGGCATGCACAGCTGGCCGTGTCCACTATCAGCATTGTAACGGATTTGTCTGTTTCTCAATTCTCAAAAAGGCAAAGATTGTCTTGCCTGTTACAAGAAAAAGTTTGGTGCAATTGCAAAGAGTCAAGCTATTCAACGGCTGACATGAGGCAGGAAACGACATCTACTGGAGCGTGCTTTGCCAGTAGTAGATCCAAAAGATTATGAGAACACATGGTCATATAACCATTACAAGAATCCTACAGAAATATCTCTACTTGACTCGCAGCTTTCACAGTTGACGCATGTTAATGTACAGGGTGTTTCAAAATTAATATCGGGGGTTTGAGGCTTCGTGGTATTTATTACATTTAACTTACAGTTATAAATAATACATCAAATGAAAGAACAAATCAAACAGTTTTGTTGGTACACCTATGGTGTAACTCAGTACGCGATTGGTTAAACGTCGTTGTTCGCAAGGGGCCGAATGACAGAGCTTGTTTCGCATGGCCTCCACGATCATCCGATCTGACGCCGTGCGATATTTACCTTTGGGGGTACATAAAGGATAAGGTGTATGTGCCTCCACTACCAGCTGACCTGCTCGACTTAAGAAACAGGAGTGAAGCAGTTGTCGCAACAATTACTCCAGACACACTGATCAAAGTTTGGGAAGAACTCGAATATCGACTCGAAGTGTCGTGTGACGAACGGTGTTCATGTTGAACACTTGTAGGAAAACTGTTTGAGTTGCTCTTTCATTTGATGTATTATTTATAACTGTAAATTAAATGTAATAATACTAAGAAGCCTCAAAACCCCGATATTCATTTTGAAACACCCTGTACTTTCCTGTAAATCCTGAGCTGTTACAATGCTTTGAAGTAATGAGCGTATAAGTGGTAGACTGGTCAGCTCAACCGATATCTGGGTTGAACTAGAAGGTAGAACGAGAAGCAATCAGAAAAACGTCAACAACAGGTTGAGGCTTTGAAGAAGGAGTGAGCAGCATGTTACGATTGAGAGTATGTCACGTGTTCAGCTATACAGGTCACAATTTGCTATTGGTCTTAATGTATAATGAAAAAACTATAAAAAATTACACAAAGATAATGACCTCTTGGTGGTGATCACAATTTCTTAACATTCCTAAGGTTAGGAATGAACCCCAATTCCTAATAAAGTGTACAACATACATAGAGTAATTGATTATGGATCGTGAAAGGTTAGGAATGGTACTTTAGTAATTTAGTTATTAATTCCTTAATGCGAAAAAAAGCTTTCTAAATAGCACTCTTTCAAGAAGGTTCCATTTTTTTTTGCTTAAACTTAATAGGATTACCTCGAAAAATGTCTCCGTTCACGCAACACATGCTTCAGCCTTCGCAAGAAGCTGTCTCTTCACTCAGGAGAGAAAAATTTCTTTTAATTTCTATTCAAGTTACATAACGAATATATAAAGATGCGTCATTACTCAATTACCAAGGCCACAAGCGTGGACATTTAAATCCAGACCCTCGAAATTTAAAAAATAAAGACTCAAAAAAATACTCCTGGATCCAATTTACTCTCTCCTAAGCTTAAATAGGAGGGGAAAAAAATCCCCTAAAGACCACATAACAACACCCGGTTACACAGAAAACACGGATGCGATTCGGAGTTGGGTCCAGCTTCATACGAGGCTTAACCCCCACCTCAAAGCCCCCCTTTTCCCTTTTCCGAAACGCCGCTTGTGGGTTTTGGTGGTTTGGCGGTGGATGGCGTTCCCTGCTCCCTTTAACGACAGGATGTCGAGCATTTAAGGCCATGAGCCCGACCGGGTGATTAGTTCGCCTAATAGATGCGCACGCCAGTGTTCACGCCTTTATCTAGCATGGAATTAAAAGTTCCCCACCCCCATAACAACACTTGTATCTCCCTCCCTTCACAGCCTCTTTTCCTCCCAGCTCCATTTCCTTCAACAGGATTTCGCAATGAGCACGTTCGACTTTTCGGTTTTTTCGTTCGCTGGCGCCGTCTTCATCTCGTTCGTTTAGATTTACAACTGAACAAAAAACATAAATAAGTGAACACTCCACTGGCACCCAGGACGACAAGCTAACCGGTTTAGAATGCGCATGGCTAGTGTCACCGATGACAAAATAATAAATAAATAACACGAGCGAAAAAAAAAAGTCCTTTCTTCAACGCTCAAATAGGTTAATTGCATCACCGCTTTTGTTTCAAATTTGAACTCACTTCAAGTAAAGCGAGTGATTAGGGTACAAGAACAAGATATACTCGCAAGGGCTCCCCTTCATTTACATCTTGAGATAACACGTTGAAGATATCCCATTTCTTCGAAAACAAGCAACATTTATTTATAACGCAAACCCCTTTCTTAAGTGTAAGGAAAAGAAATACAGTTACTGTAAAGAAATAGAATACATGATCAAAAGTTTCCGGATACCGGTGCTTACGCGAAAATGGTGTAGACCCCCCCCCATTCTCCCCTAAGAGCGTTCATGAATTTACTCAAATATTGGGAGATGTAGCATACTTCCAAGTTATTCTTGAGATCAGTGCAAGCCAGTTCATTTCTTCAACACCTGTCTCCTCAAACTATTTGTGCACACATCTTGCTTTGTGTCAAGACCATTCTTATGTTGATACAAGAATGTTCCAGTCCCAAACTCTTGCCATATTGTTGGCAGAGCAGAATTGTCCAAAACATAAAGTTGCAGACTCATAGTTCTTACTACTACAACAATTGCCTCAATTCAACCCATAAAAATGAGTCATTTCATAAATGCCATCTCTTCCGAACTTCACCATGCAGTGCAGCATGAAGCGTTCTTCGGGCATCCACCAGACACAGACTCGACCATCTGACTACCAGAGTACGACAATTCCATTATTGCATGTCATACATAGTTTCGGTAAAAATCTACAAATAAAGCCTCTTGATTCCGCTCATGTGGAGCTGGGGACTAAAAGTTCACTTATCAACAATGCACAGCTTGTGACATTTAAGGGGAATTCTCGGCCTTTGTTGGATAGGGCATGGTATCATTGGAATGGGTTAAGCACAGTTGCTGGAGAGTTTTCTTTCCACTGTTTTCTGTGTGGAACCAGTTCCCATAGGCAATGGTCATTGTACTGGCGGTACTTGAAGTGACAGCTCGGAGATCTGTAACAATTGTTTCAGTCGAAGACTTCAAATTACATGGTGTCACTTTAAGCCCCTTACGCACTCTCGGCTAGTTGCTAGCAACCAGTAGTTCCAGAAAATGGATCAACTGGGAAACCAACTAGGAATAAGTTGTCAGGATTGCGCGAAATGGGCTGGTTGCCGGGTGAGTTGCTCTTTTTTTCCTATTTTCCGATAACCAACTGGTTGCCACAACCAAGTGCCTAAGCGCACATTAACCCAATTATGTATAGTGGTTGCTAATAGTGCGCACCTTGCTCTTTGAGGTTTGCTAACACTTAATAGTTGAACGGACTATTTGCAGAATGACAGAAATCTAATTGCATAAGTAAAACATCCTATGATTGTACAACGTCGGACGGAACACACTGAGCTTGGTTGAGCGACCCATACCGCATAATATGAATCCCAAATGAGTCCACTAGAGCATGTTTCTATTCTTACATGTAAATTAGGGGTGCCCGGAAACTTTTAATCACACAATATAAGTCATATTTATTGTTATTTGAAGACTAAGAGAACCCGTTAAATTTTGCTTTAGTTGGTTAATTTACATATTAAACTGAATAAAGTAGGCCATCAAGCAAGTGATTACAATTTAGTATATTTTTCACTAACAGCATCTTTTCCTTGATCATTGTAGTAGTCTAATTTTATTTTCGCAGGGGAGTACTAAATCAGCGTGTAATTTCGTCAGCCTTCAAACCTGTTAAGGGGCTGTCCTTCCTCGCGCAGTAAACGAAGCAAAGGTCGGCGGCGTTTACGTAAAGTTCGAACTCGAAACAGGAAGCACAAACCTTGTCGGGAGTCGACGTCGTCGTCATACACAGGACGGCCTTCACTTTATCTTTTTTTTTTTTTTTTTTTTTCCCCTCATTTCCTTTCCTCCAGAAAGGAGAAACCATTTTTTTGAAATAATAATAATAAATTCATTCTTACATCATTGGTTGGGCGACGCCCTGAAGGAGCGGAAGTAAACACTTGACCAACCCATTCATTTAGAAGGGGGTGTAGGGAAGAAGAAAGAAAAAAAAAACGAAATTAAAAAAAAAAACAAAAAAACCAACAACAACCCACCACCGATTTTGAAAATCTTAAGAGGCAAATGAGGTCAACCATGATGAATTATTCATATGGAAATGAGTCACTTTAAAAGAAAAAGGTCACCCTTCGAAGAGTGATTCGAAAAAAGCAGCCACTAACAAGAAACCTCCTGACATTTCCAAAACATTTCCATTCAACAGTCCTCGCCTGTTCTTCGTCGTCGTCATTAATTATCTTCTCCGTTCCCAATGGTTAATTAATTTCCTGCTGCGCCGCGTGTAACACACGTCGTCTACATACAGATATCGAATGGCATTCGATGAAGACGTCCACAGGCCCCGTCCAACTCAGAAAACTACCGCATATTTCACTTAACCCTTTTTTCTCCTCCAAATCTTTTTCCTCTTCCCTAAACTTTACGAGCCTCCAACATCGACTGACCTCAATCTGCTCGAAGAAGAAGAACTCATTGCCCGCCAAACCGGGGTCGGCGAAATGAAAACCAGAAACAGCATTTAAAAAACAAAAAAAATAATGGAATGTACATTCGCATAGGCCACCCACTTTAACATCCAATTAATACTACTTGACAGAAAAGAGAGAGAGAGAGAGAGAGAGAGTTACATAATTTTCTTTTATAATAGTCTACTTCAATCCTATTACGACGTAAAGTTCTTGTTTATTGGAATTTACCACCAGGCATCTGCTAAGATTGGCGTTCCAACTTGTAAAGAAAATCGATGGAGTGGAAGAAATCCATTTGGATTTAACGAATTTAGATATTCGGATATAGATAGCGTTAGTTTTTACTATCTCCAACTAAATAAATCTGTTATACGTACAAACGGAAACTTTCCGCAAATTGTAACGTATTTTTGTGAATCATGGAGGGAAAAAAAGTTTCTTTTCAGTTGTGGGGTGGAGGTCAACCCATGGGGGTATGGGTGGCGATGATAAAAACCTTAATTCCAAAATGGCTCGTCAGACTCAATGGCAGTTACTCGTACATGTCAACTTTATTGAGTTGAATAAATTGACTCGCAAGTATGAATGCTACAACCGTTTCTTTATTTCTAAAAAAGACAAATATGACCATAATGTCTAGCAACCCAAAACCCCGTGTTTTACCACGAATATACGTATTCCCCCTATTTCAATGGTCACAACAAAAGTTTATAAAACGTCGTAAAGCTTCAGTCTCTTTCATTCCAATTGACAGTACAAATACCAACCAACTTTTGAGTGTTTTAAAGGTAAACTCCACGGAAAAATTCGACTTTTTTTTTTTTTTCTTTTTTTGCATCATAATATTAATCCAGGTTAATGAAGTATATATCATTCACAATTTTTCGATTTATCTTAATATTTTATTAGGAAAAATGCCTCGGAAGATTGAAAATTGGCTCTCTGATTCTCGCATCCCTGCTGCAAAAAATAAGTCGGAACACGACTGACTTCATGCCGCGAGAACCTCTGGGAATTTCGTCGCCGAAATTCTAGTCGTTTTCGATTTTAGTTTCGTTTCGAACGATTCTACATAACATAAGATTTTGCTAATCTATTTTAAGTCAGAATGCATTCAATTTGTTTTTGTTTGGATGTGTAAATTGACAGCCGGATAGAAATTTCACGTTTCATAGATTTCCACAATCAAAATCGAGTATATTAGTTTTTGCCAGCGAGGGAAATGAGCATCGTGTGCTCAGCTCATTTTGAAGCGTCGTGCTTTGTCTACGCTCCCGCCGTTTTAAATCCATTATCAATTCAAACAAGAAATTCACTGATTCTAGATCACGGATAAGGTGGAACAAACTCTAAACGGACCTGGCGTTCTTCAAGAATAACGACCGGAACAGACAAGTGCTAATCGTCGAAGGAACGAGGTAAGCCTATCTGTTGTGTAGGGAAGTGCACACGCCGCGGCAAGCTGGGGGGAGGATACTGTATATCGCAGAAGTTGCAGTGGCATACGTCCTGTTATCAAAATCGCAACAGTTTCAATAGAGCTGGTAAGTGGTGACGTCACTTCCTGGCCGGTTGCCTAGCGATTCCAAACTTAGGTTTAACTTCTCTATGCTTTTCTATGGCTTTACACCACATTGTTAAACCTAATGTTTGGAATCGCTAGGCAACTGGCCAGGAAGTGACATCATACTTATCAGCTCTGGTTTTCGTATTCGTATCCGAAATATGATGCCCTGCAGCTAAAACCACTTGTTGCAGTTGTGACGTCATGATTTTGAAATTCCTTCGCACTCCAACGGCTGGTTGTGACGTCACAGCCTGCCGAAACATGGCCGCCAGTGTCGCTCGCAGAGGGAAGGAAAAAATAAAGGTTTTTCGTATATTTTATTAATTTTGAGTTCGAATTGAAAATTTTTATATATGCTACGTGGTTATTGAGACCTTCATCTTTCATTTTAAACAGTTGTTTTGAGTGTGGAATTTATCTTTAAGAAATATGCCATTTCATTTGGTCTTGTTTGCCGTTTCGAAGGAGTTAGCTGCAAAAAATTTGGTGACATGCTTACATATGTACACAAATACAGATTTTTCTTTTTTTGTGTGCAAAATTTCAACATATCTTCTCGAGTCATGAGTTTTTAAGTCGACTTCAGTAGAAAAACAAAATTGAGTTGGCGTAGACGAAACCATAGGCCCTTAGATGGTGATCAGCCAAAATGAGAAGAAAAAAAATTTTCAAAAAATTTTTATTAAGGAATTCCAATCTCCTTCCTCCCTAGTCCACTTTAACGGTCAAACGAACCTCCATCTTAGCGACTGTCCCATTTGGGACCAATAAACCCCGTTCCTGACCTCCGGAACGAAAGGAAAAAAACCGTCTCCGGAAATTTTATTATCTCTCGTTCACGTTAGGAGAAATGAGAACGGTTGCAGGGAATCGTTTTAACGTCCTAAACCCCTAACCTTCGAGACCCAACCTAGGCTTACATCACCGTCGGGGTCGCAAAGAGGAGCTTCTTTTAGGGTAAGGGATTAATACGTATTGATATCTCACAACTCGAAAGTAAAACTGGAACGCACTGCCGAGTCCGTTGAACCTACTAAAGAGTCCCCACGAGATGAGGATGAGGATGAGAATAAAATAAAAAAAGGAGCCTTCTAATGGCTGTAAAGACCAGTTCGAGTGTTTTATAATGTCAGGCGAACGAGTCCTTTAGAAGATGATTCATTTGATGATCTGCCCGCCTACGCTCGAATAAAAGGTCACCGTTTGTTATTGTTGCGAAATCCGCTTCGGTATTGAATTCAACCTAATAATGAGTGACGATGACTCCATGTGCAATAATTAAAAAAATATTAAAAAAATTGCAACACCCCCGGTGAAACAAACAAACAGAACCTAAAGTTCGAAGGGGGGGGGGGGGTATCCGCCTGACGCAATTGTGGCGCCATTAAGTCCGAGTGAAGAGAATCGCAAAGAGTTAAGTCTGATTAAGTCCTCTTAAAGGAGAAAGACGCCTGGATGGTGGCGACCAAAGCGTCTCCTTAGGTGACATCGTTACAGTTTCACCTTTCCTAATCCTAATCCTTTCCTCACCTCCCTTCGATCTCCATTCAACACCCCCCATGTTATGATTTCTGACCCGGAAGCACACCGCAGTCCTCGCACTTCTTTCTAATAAAGACAGAGGATGGGGTAGACAAGAAAAAGAATAGGGGGGCGTTCTTCCAACTATTTTATCCACAGACGTCATTATTTTAATCCTGGATGAGTTTCCTGATCCCCTTTGTCCGTCTACCCTGCCAGAGATGGAAGACTGTGCGGGGCTTCTTTTCACCGCAGTGCAAATAAAGGATGACGGCGTGCAGCGTCGTCAAGGGTCGCCACGCTCGATCGAACCGGACCAAAAAGGAGACTACAATAACAATAAATAAAAAAAGAAAATGGAAAGGCTTTTAAATTGTCACAACGCCCCCCATCTATTGCTGCAGTCGACACAAAAGCAGCTTCCATGTCGCTGTTGTTGTTACTCAACGACAACATTAAACTGAAAAAATAGCCCCCGCTAAATTCCTCTCTTGAACGTCCAAAGACTGGGAATGTGAACGTAATCTAATAATGCTCGACATACGAAGGAACTATATGCTACGAAGTTCACTTCAAAAATATCGCGCTACATAATTTTTTTAAACATAATTTTCAATCCACAGATTTGGTGACGAAGGAACCCTGCTGAATCTCTTTTTTTTTGCCATCAGTTGTATTCGATTACAGACTCCAAGCATTGTGCGAGATCGTCGGGCTCATTTAAATAACCCAGTTTACTTATGCAATCTTGACTATACAGTTTAAGGTTACTGTCGATTTGGCGTTAGTACGATCGTGGCACTAAAAATGTAATGTAGTCTACAGCTTATTTTCAAATTTTCATGCGACGACGGACTTACCACTGCCTGCAATACTCCTAGATCCTCTTTTGTAGTTCTGGATTCTGTTTCAACGCTGGCTTTGATTTTATGCGCTGCGCTTTGATAATGGCGTCTTTCAATATATAAGGGTTGCCCAAATGAAAAGTGGACGCGTCCCATAAAATCATAACTATAGCAGCGACAACAGCGCTTTGCTATTAGATTCCAGATGCATAAATTGCGACTTCACCTGTTCGTATGCATGCAATGAACATTAGAAAGAAGAGGTGTAAAGATGGATGCGTCCAGGATAGAACAGAGAGGAGTAGTGCTGATTGATTTCCTGCTAAAGAAATGCACTATCAATTCTGCATAGTACTGCATGTATACAATCAATCAAAAACAAACGCCTAGATCTTCTCTCACAACAGGTGATCCTTCTGCACGACAATGCGCACCCCCACGTCTTCCGTGAAACCACCATGTTACAGAAATGCCGGTGGGAAGTCTTGGAGATCTTGCCAATAGCCCAGACTTGTCACCATGTGATCACCGCACTTGTGGGCCGCTCAAGAAGGCATTGCAAGGGAAACGTTTCAATTCGGACGAATTCATTTTCAAAAAACAACAACAATCTTTCTATGCCAAAGGAAATGACCTGCTGTGTAATCGATGGGACCAATGCCTCAACAAATACAGTGATTATTTTTAAGTTTCAAATAAAGGTATTACATATCCAGACCTTTTCATTTGGGTAATCCTCATACTGTGGACCTCTATTTTAGAAATTACAAAAATTAGCACTGCTCAGTCATTCCTGAACAGAAATAATTACGGGTCCGAAAGGGCTTTATATACCCCTCCCAAAAAGCAGTCCACAAATTGATGACACCTTACAAGATATGGGGAAATTCGAACAAACTACTAGCAAAGGGCGCTCGAAAGAAAATGCAAAAGTCGACTGCCCACCAGTTTTGCTTTTGCTTCAGTACATCACTTAAAACCAATGAAATACTTCATTGACCTCCACATTATGTGATTTTTGAGTTAAAGTGGTTGAGTTAGAGTCTACGAGACACCCTTACCCAGACCATGTTGGACCATGATATGTTGCAATGTACTGAAACAAAACATTTTAATTTTCTCTCTCTACGCATTTGTGTATTAAACTTGAGTTGCACGTATTTCAAATAACATCATTTATGCTATCCTTGTAGTTAGATTCTTCTTTTTACTAAAAACTTGCTACTTTCCATATAATCTCTGAACAAGACCATGTCTGCTTGGTTCTTTGTAAAAACGACAGCATCTTCTTCATACACACTTATTATACTCACCTGTGAATGTTTCTTATAGCCTATCTTACTCAAGAAACTCATTTACAGTTCTTCCTTCAGGTAACCATTTCGAATTAATACTGCAGGAAGAGGATGAAATTTACTGGTAAAGAAGCAGGAAGAATATCGGTTTCAATGGACTAGGGTATGGACCTAAATTTCTCAGTAAGAATGTTAAAACCTATTCATAGTATAGAATTGTTAGGGTAATCTCACCACTAATGAATTCAAACAAGCTTAGTCCGCTAAATAGGGCAGATCCTATAAACAAGCAGACTAATCAGCTTTAAATTACACTGACATTATATTTTCATGGATTCAATAAAGAGTCACAGTACGATGGGCACAATCCCTCTAAAAAGTACGTCAGCCGAGGAAAATATTTATGGTAGAACACGAATAGATTCTTGGAACAAAAAATTAAATATTCCTGGAAAAGCAGGAAGTTGTCCTTTGAAAATTGTTTTTCGTTTTCCAATATCCAGAAAATTTTTTCTGTGTAAACATCAACGTTAGTCAAATAAACATCAGTTCTGTATAAACGCAAATCAAAAGCGCTAACAACAACAATACGTTTGCCTTCTCAAGCTACACAAACACGTGATCAAAACGCCAATATATCACGCAGCGACCACCCAACGCAAACGCCGAGGACATTTCAGAGCATCCAGGGGTGTTGGACCAGTCGTCATTAGGTGTCGGTTCATCAACAATGTCCGTCTTCCCCCTCCACGACCTCTATTGCCGCCGCTTCTCGCACTATTCCGATGTAATCAAATATAAGCAGCCGTTCTCAAAATATTTGCTCAATGCAAAATGGATGCAAACAGCCTCCAGAGGTTCCTCTCCCCCTTCTAACGAGTCGGTGGGAGGGGCAAGCGATGACGACGGCGACAACGAGGCAAGGTCACAAGCGCGCCGCTCGACACCATTATGACACCATACGGGGGAGGGAGAAGAAGGGGTAGAGGAACGGAAAAGAGCCAAAAGACACCTACCCTTCCCTTATAACACCGCCCTATACAGATACTCACAATAAATAACGCCACCCTGTCGTAACTCAACGCACAAACGGGTCCTAATGGCGTTTCCTTCCTCCTCGCGCTACCAACAACAATAATAATTTTTTATTTTATTTTATTAACATTTTTTATGACCCACCAATAGAACCTATGGCGTCTGCCGTGACTTTTATTTCCGCCACATTTTTTTCGTCACCACATTTCAACGAACACACAGACGACATCTATAACATTAATCCTGTCTATGTACACAGTATCTCGAGGTTAATGAATGTAAGCGCAATTACCAAGTACACTTAACTTACAACAACAACAACAACAGAATCAGCATAATACGTTTCAATAAATTAATATTACGAGGCAGCTTTGATTTAAATTCGCAGAGCAAACGCACAAGGCTGTCCACATCTAGTTATTCGATAAAGTAATACGATTCATTATTTAGTAAGCTTAACGCTTTAAGACATTGCACAATCATCAGAGGTAAAACAGCAATAGATGTAGTTTACCACATCGCTATATCGGGCATTCTCTCTATTGTACATCGCATGATGTGAATTTAATCTGGCTTGAAGGACCAGAGTATTCGACAGTTAAAACAATCTTAACAGAAGTTTTCTCTATATGCAGAATAATTCAGAGAAACGTTATCATTAATGAAAATAAAGGCCACACAAAGGTCCCAAATCGGAAACATACTATTAAACGAAAAATTAAATAAAAATAAAAACTTGTGATAATTACTCAAATAAAGAATGACGAGCTTTTTATAGTAGTTAACCAACCCCAACTAACCTACTTTCCCTCTGAAACCAACTCAATCAGGGTGTACAAACGAAGACGATCAGCTCGTTCGTCTCGTTTGAAAAAGCCCTTTCCAGCTTTCAATAGAGATTTTCAAGAAGAACAAACCCCCAAGGGCTAAAAAAAACAGGAATAAAGCGTAAACACAAACCCGTCTGAACAAAAAGAGGACAAGATAAGGGGGGCTAAAAAAATCCATAAAAATTGATCGACAACAACTGAAAGAAGAGGATTGTGTCGGTCGCAGTGACTCACCTGCACAATTTCGGCGCCTCACAGGTGGGGAAACCTCCTTCTGTCAACTCCGTTAGTATTAATGCTGTTGCCGCACACAATCGTTGAAAAAGGAAACAACTCCTCGTCGTTGAAGGAGTAGGAGGAGGAAATTAATTTTTTTAAATTTAATTTAAAAATTTTTTTTCAACAAAACTTCTTTCGCCTCCGTAACCTTCGGCATACACACTATTTATATTTATTTTCTTTCCTCGAAATAAAGAGAATGAACCCCTACGCATCGTAGGCGTGACCAATCGTCCTGCAACATACTTTAAGTCTTTCGAAACTAATCGCGTGATAACGACATACAGAGGAAAAGAAAAGGAAAAAAAAACAAACTTAAAAGAACCCCACTCCATTTCGATTAAGAAATTAAACAGGCAAACATTTCACGAAGAGGAAAGGGCGGGGGATGTTGTTAGAATAGAAATAATTTTTTCTCATTCAATAGCCCATCTATACTTAGCCACTCGACCATATCAACAGACGAGCTGTGAAGGAGGGAACGACTGCGACATCGGAGCCCAGAAGTAGCCGCGCACTTTTTTGAACAACCCAACTTAATTCGAATCTTCTTCTACTTTCTTTCAACATCTGTCTCTAGTAGACCCATCTTCTCCTCCTCCTCCTCCTCCTTCCTTATCATTCTTTCCCACCATTTCCTTCTTCATTACGCTTCCAAGTGTTAATGGTTATTTCCTTCCAATGGATCACGAGTGTCATATTAATGCGTTATTACCGTCCAACACACTCTTCCTTACTCCACTCCCACTGGAAACGAGTTTCGAGACGAACCCAAGGACGGCAAATGGTCGCGTGCGCCTAAGAAAAATAATCTATAAAAGGACCGTGTATCCTTCCCTTCCCCCTCCCCTAACCAATCAACAGCGCTCGCCAATTAAGACTTTTTCCCCTCCTTCTTCACCCCAGCAATATCCACTTGCAACGTAATCCATTTGCTGCCCCAGAGAGAAAACACTGGCGCTAAATTTGGACTGATATAAATAAACCCAACAAATATATTAGTTGTTGTTCATTATGTGTTTGCTCATCTTCAAATAAACATTGCCTGGATATTTAAGCTTAGTTCCTTAACCTCCATAAGGCCTTACTTTCAACTAATTCCTTCACTTCTAAGATGACGACGACAAAATAAAATATCTGTCTAAAAGAATGCTTGACCAAAATGTACAAGCCGAAGAGCTAAACTTTTCCTCTACTCTTCAAGACTACTCTCAGCTTCTTAATGGTTAGATAGAAATAATGAGGAGATTCACTAAGAAGAAGGGGCTTGCAAGATTAGGTAGGATAGATTAAGTAGGTAGAATAGGTTAGGTTAATTACATTAGTGTACGTTATGTTAGATTAGGTTGGTAAAGTTGGTTAATTCGGTTAAGTAAGGTAGAATTAAGTTAGATTAAATATGTAGATTAAGTTAGCCTGGATAGTAGATTAGGTTAGGCTAGCTTTGTCTAGATTAGGTTACTTAATTAGAGTAGTTTAGTTTAGGCTATATCTGATAGTTTTGTAGGTTACTGTAAGCAGAGTAAACAGATAAATTAGCTAGATTAGGTTTGTTTATGTAGTTTTGGTTAGCCAAGTTAATTTTATTGACTTTGATACGAATAAACTCGAATCGTTGACGATTTTGAAGGTTTCACTATTCTATTCATCTATTACCAATTTGGACGCAAGATAAATAACATAAAATTCATTTTAGAAAGCTCTGAGTTAATTTTAGATTCTACCCAGTCAACAACCTTTAGACACGAGCAGTGAAATCTTAAACCCTATTAACTTATACTGAAGTCTAATGAATTTCCTTTCCTCATTATTTAAATCAAGTATAACCGATATCTTCCTCTATCACTTTTCCGGTCAAAAACGACTTCATTTTCACAAATATCGCGCAATAATAATACAAAAATATATCCTCTTTGAAAATCCTGTTTTTCTTCTATTCAATGGATATTAGGGGAAGCAAAAGACATAAATCGGACAATGGACAGCATGCTCGAGTGATTCTTCTTCTTCATTGCCTTTTCCTTAAAAACAGTTACGTAAAGAAATAAAAGCAAACATTACTTTTTCTCATTTCCAATCACAGGATTCCAACCGCGTGTGGGAATTAATTGTTGCTAAGTGAAGTCACACCCGCGATCCACGAAGTCAACGAGAAAGACGGGCCCTGAACACCACCACCTAGATAAAGAGAACGCCTTCTAGAGAGAGAAGGTCTGCGGACAAAAACTGTATACATTGTTACATCATCATCAAGCAGCCCAATATAGGGCTTATTATTGGTAGAAATCACGGTCTATAGATATAAATGGTCATCGAGTTCCATTGTTAAAATGAAGCTAAAGTTTCTAGCTTCCGATAGGGCGGGATTTCTATTGAAAAGTGGCGCTGCTTGTACATTCGGCCCAACTCAACACCTCCTAAAGAGAAAGCCTCTGCACGGAAACCGTCATACATTGTTATACTGTGGGTGCGCAGTTTGAGAACTTTCGTTCTTACATGTATTTAAATGTCTAATAAAGAATTCCGTATGTAAATTTCCAAAAAGATGTGTTATACTTTTTATGTGATTGAAACTGCATAACTCATGGTTTTTATTAAATACGATAATTTAGTATAGTCATCGATTGTAGCGCACCAAGCGAAAGTCACCGGCATTGCTACAATAGATGAAGTCAAAACAATGAGCTCTCTAGTTTCCACTCCTAACAATTGATTGTCGCATCTGTGTGATAAGTAATCTGTGCTAAGGCCATATCTTTAGGTGTTGCACTCCTAAAGATAAGGCCTGAGAGCGAAAACGTCATACATTGTTACATCATCATCCGAAGACATGTTTAATCGCATTTCTACCAATAATAAGTCCAAAATTATGTCTTCACATGATGATGTAACAATGTATGACGTTTTCGCGCTCAGGCCTTATCTTTAGGAGGCGTTGCCCCGGCGCGAAAGAGTCACCTGATCATAGCAGTCCAGCCAACAATCCAACTTTCATTGTTTCCAACAAACGAAAAAATATTGATTGCTAAACTCCAAGATGGAAACAATGAATGTTACATTGTTACTCGGACTAGTAAGGTCAGGTGACTTTTCCGCGGTGGGGCCAGATCAACACCACCTAGACAGAAGGCCTGATAACGGAAGCGTCATACAATGTTACATCATCATTACTCGACCACTGTTAATCCTATTTCTACCAATAAGAAACCTAAAATTGGTCAACGTTTCCATTATCAGGCCTTCTGTCTAGGAGGTGTTGGCCAGATACGATGGTGGCCTTTTGATGATGAAGATGATGTAACAACCGTATCACATTTCAGTGCGCAGGCCTTCTTTATCTAGGTGATGCTGCCCTAAAATGGAAAAGTCACCTGACCGTCGGGGTCCGAACAACAATCCAACCTTCATTCTCTCCATCTTGGATTGTTTTTCCGTCTGTTGGAAACAATGTAGGTTGGATTGTTGCTAGGACCCCGATGGGCAGGTGATTTTTCCGCTTCGAAGCATGTCTTTCTCGTTGGCGTCGCCAGATCCACGATTTACTCAGATAGCTTTTTAGTCTTTAAAAACTAACGACTGTGGATGCTTTTCCGTCCCATGCCATAGTAGCTACCTCTTGATTATTAAAAATTACTTTCGTGAATTTTGTTTTAACTGAAAACTCATAATTCTTCCAGCTTTACAATTAAATAAATACATTAAATTCTATTAAGACTAAAATCGACTGTTATGAAAGCAAAGCTCTTTTCTGAAATCGTTAACTCCTCCCCTTAAGAAATACTCCAAAAATAGTCCTCAAAGCCGACTCCGTTCGCTTTTTCATTCCATTCAGAAACGATCTGTTTTGGAGGGGGTTCCAAGGCGATTAAAAATATTCATACAGCAACCCTTAAAATCCTAATAGCTACAAACTGCGAATAGAAAAGGGCGCCAAGCCAAACTGGCAACATTGCCTGCCGTCAAAAGCTTCTTACCACAGTTTTTTTCCACCTCTCATCTGATACAAGCCCTATGTCTCATCCTTTGAAAACAATTTTTTTTTAATATTAAAATGATTCTCGATTAAGATTCGTAGAAGCGGAGGTCAAATTTTGAGAACTGTATTTTTTCAGCAAAAAGCCTCTGGTAAGTTGCTTTTTAAGGATGGTCTCCAAAAACGATTATCTCTTAATTAAATTAATTTAATTTGCATTCTGCAAGTTTATAATAGACAGATTGCTTATTCTAATTAAATTGTATTGTGTTAATAATCGTGTGGCACTATCATCTGATAACGTTTACCCAATCCTCCGCTTCTGCTCGTCTTTCACCAGGAGCTCTTTCTTCCCCACTTCTTGAAGGACGCTTTTATTATCATTCATGTATACATGTACATTTTTTAAATATTTGCCCATTCTGAAAACACTTGGCATCACCACGATAAGGCACGAACTCGCTAAAACCCCTCCTGGAACCATTCTTTTTGCCTTTCACCACTCGTCCATTCCTGTCACTTTCCTCGTCACCGTATGTCTTGAGTGAGAATGCACCAATAATCAACGTCAAATCTCGTCCCTGCTAGCTTTTCTTCCTTTGGAATTCACGAGCGACACGCATATACACAAAAAAAATCCGATGCAACAAGGGCCCACCAAGAAGAAGCGGCAAATGCGCATGCGTCTTTTTATTTTTTTTTTCCTTCCCACTTTTTTCCCCACTGTATACACCTCCTTTCCTCAATGTGCGCGAAAACGATCTTGTGAAGAAAGGCAAGGCAGTCAAAACGGATTAAAAATAGTCGATCGTTAAAGTGAATGAATGAATGGCGGAATGAATGAAACAAACCATTGCTTCAGTGAACAAACACAGGTCACAGATGCCAAAAAAAATGAGATTCAACTTGAATAGTTTTTCCCCTCTCCCTTCTTCTTCTTCCCTGCTGCCATGAAAAACTTGCGCGAAACCCTTTTTGACGAAAACATTTTAATAGAAATAAACTCTGTAACACAAGTTTTAAAAATAATTTCTAAACTTATTACTCCTTCTCCACGTCCCCCTACGAATTTCTTTTATCTCACCAACAAAATCTTTTTTTAGACCGAATTCCTCGTTTCAGTTGATGAATCACACACGTAGATACACACACTCTCAAGTACCTTACCCTATTTCGAGCGGGTTATTTCCGTGTGATGGAACATTCGTTATAATTTCTCCCCTTTCCCCCCATGAAATATCACGTCTCGTTTTGAGCGATAAAAAAACATTTAACGAAGACGAGCAAGGAAGACAGGGGAGAAAACATTTCACAAGACCAAAACCTTCATGTTTTTATCAGTCCAGAATAACCTAAAATACTTCGAAATTAGTGGAAACACCTTTAACAAATCAACCCTAAATAAATCGAATTAAAGGGCTTGATCCCAGAAAGGAAATGTCTAATTATATACACATAGTTTATAATTAAGTGTCAGCTTTGCGTCTACATTACTTTCCTATCAAGAGTATATTTTCGCGCGATGGTACCGCCCATCTTACAGAATATAATTTTTTTTACTGCACTAACGGTTGCTTTCATTTTAGAAAATGATAGGCGGATCGAAAAAAAATAGACATTTTAACTTTTTTATATTCATTATCGTTCGAAGTACGAGGGTCGTTTGATAAATAAGATCAAGAGTAAAAATGATACTTAAACATATATTTTTGGAAAAATTCTTTTTCAGCATAGTCTCCATTTAGGGCTATACATTTGGTCCAGCGAATTTCCAATTTTTTCATCCCTTCTTACAGGAGCATTCGTCAAAGTCTGCTTAAGTCCGTTTAAGCGGTGGTGATGTCATCATTCAGTAACCCCCCCACCCCCAAATTTCAAATATATTCTCTGATTGGAAACAAGAAGGTTAGGTTAGTGGATGAAGAATTAACTGTATGCTTAATTCGTGCAGTTTTGCCACTGCAACATTTGATCTGAGCGATAGTGCTTGTCTTGGTGGAACAATTATCTTTTTTGTGGTAACTGCTGCAACCGAATGACTTACACGTGAAATCTGACTTAAATTTTTGGCACGAGCAGGTGTGAAGAGTAGCGCGTGTTAACCATCGCGTGGAGAAAAAAAGATGGAATTTACCAAACTTCTAACGACCCTCGTACGGAGTGATAGCCCTGGTTAATAGGGCTGATTCGCTTGAGAGCCCAAGTAACCCAGTAGGGATGATGAGTTGATTATTTGGCCAAGGACCTGCTAATTAATTCAAATAGTAAAGTATCTGTTACCATGAAGTCACCCGAGTTACCAAGTTCCGCGCTTATGAATAAGGCAGAGGCTCATATTCAAAAAGTATGCCACAATCTCTCAGGGCCACTGATGGCGAAATCCCCACCTACCCCTAGTATTTCAGGAGATCTTTTACTGTCAACCGCTAGGGCAGACACATCCTGCCAACTTAAGAGATGGATTAATGACAAACCAGCGTATCATGCGCGCCTATTACTTTATCTTTTCGATGTCGATGATGTTAAATAACCATTGGATCTATTTGAAATTTAACCAAATAGGTGATTAGCCTATTTGAGCTAGCCAGCTTGTTAGTGAAGAGACAAACACAAACATCCATGCCCTCAGTGGGATTCGAACTCGCTGGTCTAGAGAGCGCCAAGATCGACGCCTTAACGCCCTCGACCACCGAGCCGGTCCTCTCTTGGGTCTGCCTCTGGGACTAGGCTTCCAGGCTTGATCCGAGTTTGGTTTTCCATAAATAACACATAATAGGAATAGAAAATCTTATGAGGACGTTAGGGTTCAGACTGATCCTTTCCTCCAGGAAAATACGTCAGACATAAAAGTAATTGAAGATGATACACCATTTTTAATATATGCCAGATTCTAAGATGAAGAACAAGATAAAAAAAAATCAAACGGATAGTACGATGCAAGAATTTTACTACTTGAAACCTCGTACAGATTATGTCGTTAATACTTAAGTACCTGATGGAAACTCGTATCCACTTCAGCAACTCCAGTCAATGACTTTTATTTGTTTGTTTATTGTTGATTGTGTTTCGTAATTTCAAACATATTCTTTGATTGTAAATAACTTGATGGAACTGACTACCTCAATATCCACCACAAATAGCTAAGCAATCTTTAATGTAATCTTAACAATCAAAGACAACCAATTGAAAATATATGGTATAAACTAATCTGGAAAACAGAAGCACTCGCGCTGGGAAACAATTTTGCAAACCGACCAGACAAGTCTTCCACCTGTGTTATCATACAGCCCTGCAAAAGTCTCTCAAAAATGGGATCTGTCATGTAATACGATTAACCATATTCAGATGGGAGAGCTTTTAAGAAAAAGTTACTTAACTAGAAAGTCTATGCCTTAATCATGTACTCTTTACTACGGCATTGAATTTAATGCACCGAGAAATCCCCCCCCCCCTACTGTGGTTAATTTTGGTAAGCTCAAGTATTTCATGTTATCTCTGGTTATCCGTATAAAAAAATACAAAAACCAGGACGTTTCAAAGAGACACCTGCGCTCATTTTACTATTTCCATCAATTAAACAGAATTTATTCATTATGGATAAACTACAAGTTTTTATATTATAAAATAGCAAAAGCAGCAATGACAAGACCCACTTATTTTCCTAGTCATAATAACGAACACAACCACAGAGCCAAGAGGATTCATCTTGGGAACTTTAATTTTGTTGTGAATGGCGTGGCAGGATTCAAGAGCACTTCACTTGAGAATGAATGACATTAGCTTCAATGAGTCTACGTTTAAGTAATTAAAAATAACAGAAGGTTATGAAAAGTCTTTAAAGGACAATGATATAAAACGCAATTAGTAGACACCAGCTAAATTCGACTCTACATACTCGAAGGGGCGACCAAAGAAAGGTCATGGTTTCGGAGTCTTTTCCCTTAAATATTGTATAATTATCCAGCCAAATCATAGATTAGGCTTAAGATTTGTAAAAAGAGCCAAAAGAGTTTCATTCCACAAAACAGCTGAAGAACGTCTACCTTTCCTGCTGCGTCTATCAACACAACAATGTTCAGCGACTTTTGCATCATATGGAATAAGTATCGCATATTTTTGAGCTATTATGCGTTGAATTATCTTTGTTGTTACCTTTTTAAGCCCCTTCATCAAACTACAAACTTCTTAAAAGAAACTCCCATCCTTCAATCTCACTTCGTTTAAGTGTAGCCATGGAACAGCATTGTCTTCCTCACTCCCCCCTTCCCTTCATCGCCCATTTTTCCAAGTGAAAAGCAGCGGCTATGAAGAGACGTTGGCATCCGATGCCTTCAATGACTTCGACAGAAATAGCAAAATGCGACCGACCGACGCATTCCACCGACGAAGATCCCAAAGGGTTGGAAGCGAAAAGGAGATAGGAAGAGAGGGGTGTTAAGAAAGGGAGGTAGGAAAAGAAAAAAAAAATCACCGAACACACCGCCGAGAAAACCCTTGCGGTCGAATTCTATTTCAATCTCTCCATCCATCCAGCCATGCATTCATTCATTCATTCTTTCGTTCATTCATTCATCCATCGTCCCTTTCGCAACCTTCCCTTGTCTTCTCCTTCCTCCATCCACTTCTGCCTTCTATTACCTCTGATCTGATTGGGTCCGTTTCTTGCGACTGGCTCCGCTCTCATTTCCCTGCCGTTCCTGCTGCTAAATTCCCCTCGCACCCTCCGGGGAAGGGAACCGATGACAACCGAGGATCAAAAGTCAGTCAGGGGCAAGCGGCTCCTTCGCCTGCGACGCCGCGAAACATACACACACATATACAAAAGGAAAAAAAATGGAGGGGATAGCATAAAAAAAGAAGGAAAAACCCTTCAATTTCAAGCGACCGCTTTTCGCTTTATTCCCTCACGAGTTTTTGACAGTTAACAATGCGCGGTTACCGTATTTTCCACGCGGTGACTCTTAGAAGAAAAAAATAAAACGAGGAGGGGGTAAGGGAAGAAAAAAACCAACGCAATAACAATAACAACAACGAGTTAGAGAGAAAGTAGCAAATAAAGAGGGAGTGGGTAGGAAAGCAACAGCAACCCCGGGATCTTTTTTTTCTTCCCGACCTCCTTCTTCGTAGTCCGTCCGAATCAAGTGGTGAGTGACGGCTGGTATTAAACCCTGAGCCCGGTCGGGCGACCCAGATATTGGGGGTGGATCAAGCCATCCATCATGGTGCGGAAAACACGGGATGGCCATGAGACAAGCAAAATTGCGCGGAAAATTTAGGGTTAAATCCTTTGCGATAAATTGGCTTTGATCCTTGGGTTGTTTGGTATGCCAGCGCCGCAGGCGGGCGGACTCGACATCCCACCTACACCACCCATTTTTACCCCATACCCCCTTTCTACTACCCCCTCACCTCTCCAATCCAGCTTTCTCAGAACGAAGAGCTTACCTCGTCAGGTCTGGAAACGGAAGAAAATTCCGTGGATGGAGAGAGAAAAGTTTTCAAGAAAAGGAGGCGAGACAAGGATAAAAAACTTAAAATTCATCGTCCGAACGCTGCGAAATAGAAGAAGTCTAAAGGAACCCGTTTACACCCTACATGGACAATTTCATTTAAAAATCTCATCTGTGTTTCAACCAATTAAGTCCAGGAAGCTAGAAGAACCAAAAGCAGGAGGAAACAAAGAAACAAAAAACCCTGAGCCTCCTCCGTTATGCACTGAGCGTTCTCTCCTTCAAAATGACTTCCTGCATTCCATCATACATTAAACATGTTTCCCTTTTAATTGCTTGTAAATATCTGGCCAATTGAGAAGCTCTTAGAAGTCCTTGGACGCCTCTGCTGTTTTTTTTCTTTCCAAATTTCCTTTTTGACCCTTCCTTCATCCCCCGCCGCTTGCGGCTATTTCTAAATTGGTCAACCCCCTCACTCTCAGCATGCAAATTTCAACATTCGACTTCCCGCTCACACGAATATTTAATAGAAAACTACACACACACATACACACAAACACAGAGTCTAATGTAGCAGCGGCAAAACTATCCAAACCGAAATTCTGCACAAAAGTGGGAAACTAGTTAATGTAACGAGCCCGAAGGTCTTTGAATAAAATGACCCTGTCCATTTATCAAGCGAACGTCCTCCACTGCTCCAACAGAATAAATAAAACTTTTAAGAGAAATTTCCTCCTGAGCACAGTTACGTAAGCACACTTCCTCCCATTATCAGATATAAAACATTAAAGGCTCATCTTCGAAAGTTTCGATGGAAAATTATCAAACGTCAAAATAATTAAAAATATCTTCCTTCATCCCTAGGGACCTCAAAATTGCACTCTACATATGCGCCTTTAATGGACAGTTCACTCAATTTAAAGCAATGGACTGTTGCTGTTTCTGTACGCGAAAATTAGGAGCCAATCAATAGCGCCATTCTGACGTAACCGTCTCTTCACTAATGTTACGCCTTGTTAGTCACTAGTAAACTGAATGGCACTACGTCGACCATTAATACTGGAGCCGACATCAACAGCTCATACATTACCTCGCATGGCCTACCATTTATCATTGTTCGTTACGTCCTACCAGCATCCATCCACTTCTCCGACGTCTTTGCCAAGTTCCTAATTAGCCACAACACTTTCTCACCATCGTAACTGCATTCCAGACAACATGCATATGCAAAGTACCATCAATGCCCAGCATTGACCCGAAACCTGTTTCGTCTGTTTTATTCCTGTTATTAGCCGAAAAGACAATGTAGACTACGGAGTTCACCACATAACTGCCTTGCCAAATGAGATTTTCCAAAAGATACAGACCAGTTTCCTTACCGACCCCAATTAGAAATGATGTAGCAAACTGAAGTAGTAAAAAGGATTACTGTGTCTTTAGGTAATATTCGCTGGATGAGATCACTGGATAGCAAGTTGTGTATTAGAAAAAGACAAATTCCATGTTCATGTTATTTCAATTTAATAATAACTCAAGAGTAACACCCGAACGGGGGCTTACTACTAAACGCTCATCAGCACAGGTACCTATAAGGAATAGCCAATATCCAAGATGTTTGCTACATCATCCCTGATAATCCAGATGTCCCGTCTCCCTTTATCGGTAGGTATCTTTTAGATGTGATTACATTATTTCGACATCTATAGGATATTATATGGGATGAGTAACCAGCGAATCAACCTCAAGCTAGTCCAGCAAAGACAAGTGTCACAGTGAAAGTCCAAAATCCGGCGGCACCTAAACAGCTTACTGGTTCATATCTCGGTAACGAGGCCCAATAAACTATAGGAACACCACTGTACAGAGTTTCTATAATGACTGAATTCAGTTTAAAAAGATATCACTCAGTCTAGACATCGCATTTTCCTATCATCTCTATAACTAGTGTATCTTTTTTATTTTTAATTATAACACTGTCATAATTCCTAGAGACGAATTAAAATCTGCTCGAGGTTCCACGAATCAAAGCGCCAATCCTATTCAAAGCTGATTTTCGGCTTGGATTGCCGCTCATAATACACTCGACCAATGACATGGCAAGAGGTAATGACAACAATAATGACCATTTCTTCATTAAACTAATCAATCCCGTCGTCCATTAAATATAGTTAATCGAACAATAAATTTTCAACAGCAGCAGGTGGCAATCAATGGGAAATCAATTCGAAGTTTCACGAGCCCAAGAAATTACCGTCGCAAAAGATGCAGTGTTGATAATAAACGTGCACTTGGTATTAAGTGACGTCATCAACTCAATTCTTAGAGATACTTATTTTCTTTTATTTAGATCATATGCGCTATTACTGCTAAGATTTCTGAAAAGTGAGCGGATGGGAAGGTCAGCAGATCTATTAGCTAGACTAATAATTTGCATAATTCTATATAATGAAAGTGACCATATATTTATTCCAATTTGTCAGGCGCAAACCATAAAACTGAAAACGAGAAGTTTGACTGCGATGTTCTGAGACAAAAGAGAGTGTAACACCATGACGCTTCCCCTGAACATATCTCTCTCATGGTAAAGAACTTGCTGCTTAAGCTTAACACAACCACTATTCACGCTAAAGCGATCAGATTTGAATGAGTTCTTCCAAATCGTTGGGATCACTGTATAAAGCCCAAGGCAAGTATTAAGAAGGTGTCCCGACCGAGCTTTTCGTGCCCGACGACTCGGGGGAAAGGGAGGTAGTCTTGTGGTTGACGGAGTGTTATTCCTGAAACGAGCCCGTTCAGGTAATCCGCTGGCCGGACCTCCTCGAGGAACTTTCGGTTAGCATATCGTACCACAAAACACAACAGAAAGCCACAATCTTAAGCACTCTTCATGGAGTGAATTAATTCCCAAGACATTAATACTTCTACTGACACATAACTTCCAATTCCTTACCTGAAGCAGCATGAACTTGGCCTTATTTTTGTCCGCCTCTGGGACTTTGTTTCCGGACTTCTTCGAGTCTGTTTCCTCCCCAAAAGAACAACAACAATCTCACATCTGTACAGGACCTGTTGGCGATCAGGGTGTTTCATCATCACAGTTATTCCTTACTCTGTTGTCTATTGTATTACCCGCGGCATTGAACAGGTGCTCGTAGTTCAGCAGTAGCAATACTCTGCCTAGCTCTGTCGTCCGAACTACACATGCCATTCATACAATCTGTGGTCCGTTTTCTTGCAAAACTGTTCTCCTGATTCTTGCGAAAGGCACCTGAGTATCAGTCCGAGATACGTTTAATATACTCTTGTCAAACTTTACCAATTCACTTTAATAATTGTGAAGCTTAAAAATCCTTTGATAACAAGTGTGTTATAGATGCGCCAATGTTCAACGACTTTTGTACACCATGATACTCATTTTCCAAGCTAACTGAACGAAACTTACATGTTAAAAAAAAACTCTGAACTATCATAAAATTTTTGTTTTTTTCAATGAAAAAGGGGACGTAAAAATATGCGCAGCATTATTGCGTCCTTCCTACACATCCAATAAAAATCAGGAGCGAAATGAAGGGAAGAAAGGATAATGAAGGAAAAAGAGAGAGAGAGAGAGAGGAAAAAAAAAAGAAACGTATGCGCTCATAAAGCATCGTTGCCGGCTCCAGTAATCTATTTATAAATAAATTTTAACCGCCAAAAAATTCCCCACAATATGGTTTCGCCGAGTTATTCCGAGGGAATACCGAGAGCAATAAAAACTTGCAACTCTTTTCCTCGTATGCCTGGTTCGAGTCCGTAGGGGGTCCACCAACATAATTAGGCGTTCTTTTTTCTCCTGGCAGAGGACCATCTCTCTTTTGCAGCAGCACGATGCTCTATTTCTCCTTCGTTTTCTAAAAAACTTTTCCTCCCTCCCCTTTATTCAATTCCAACCTAAAACGTGATCTAAAGAAATCCGCACTGCTTCAAAGTTACCACTACTCTTTAAGAGAACTTCGGTGACTAAATTTTTAGGATTCTTTGTTTTGAAAAGAAGGGGGGTTCATTTTAATTTTTTTACCTCTCCCCTAACAGCCTCCTCCTTAAAAAATGTTCTTTTGTCGAGTGCGGAAACTATCCAATAAGAAAGGGAATTATTTTTCACATCCGAAACAACAAAAACAACAACAGCTCAAAAAAATTTTCTTCCATTTTCTTATTTTTCCGGTGATGAGAAGTAAAATAGAACAACAAGAAAACGTGAATGAGAAAACGGAAAAGGGGCAAGATTTACGAACGAAATCCTCTTTTCTCTCTTCCTTTCTTTTATTTCCAGCTAAAAATCATCATCTCTCACCAACGTTGTCACACACACTTTCAAAACCCCCACCCGACTAGGCACCCTCGGAACAATAGAACCGAATCATTATAAACTCCACTCTCTTCCTCACCAATTTTTTTTAATTCACAAATTCCCAGACCGCAACCTCACAGAAAAAAAAATAATAATAAAATACCCCACATCCAGAACCTCCCTTAAAAAAAAGATAAAAATAAACTTAAATAAAATCAAAAAAAAAAATTCTCCCCCACCACAGACATTTTCAAAATCTGCTTAATGTCCCCCGTTCTTTTGTTTACGAGCAAATTATTACGCCGAGGATTATTCCCAAGTTTATTTTTCGTTTGGTGCCCTCTTGTGGCGAACTAATAAAACGAAGTTGCCAAGCAACAACGTCTGGTCTTTTCACACATTGAACCGAGAGGAATGTGACGCAGCTCTCTTTTACCCCTGCACAACCTCCATCATCTCAGCGAACCATCCGACCGCCCATGACACCCACCCGCCGGAGTCATTGGACCGACAGCCGCCGCTTTCGACCTCGTCCCTTCCCCCGCCCGCTCTTCATCAGCGGCGTTTAAATTTTCGTCACATCGCAGCACCGTCTCCGAAATGGAATTTCCTTCCAATCTTTGCAACAGAGAAATGGCGAGGGGTGGGGGACAAAAAAAATCTTCAAAAATACTAAGGGGAAAGAAGGCGAAGATCCTTATAGCAAGCAAACCAGGGACCAAAGCTTCTAGTTTCACAATGACGGAATTTTCCAAGTCAAAAAAAATTATACCTCCAAAATGATTAAAACGTCCTCTTCAAATCATCACTCACACGGAAACCACCTCCCGGTACCAGAGAGTAACCTAAAATTTTAAAATCGCAGTACAGTTTGTAGAATAACCTGTATAGACCGCACACATAACAATGAGATTTTTGGTTCCTAATGAAGAAATTTAATACCAGAATAGTTCAATTTGCAGGCACCAGATGACGCAGTCTGATTGCAAATGAACGAAATCTCTGACTGATCTCAATCTTACTGTCGGTAAGATGCTACTGTTAAGCTTACTTCTAGTATGTTGTATTTGCGTCATTAAGCGCTGTTAATTCAATGCAATGGAACCAATCTCTACTTGGGCAATGAAACAGAAGATGAAAAATTTTGAGGACACGGAATCCTTGTGTCCTTGGACTCTTTGGAAGTTAAGTCCAAAAAGATCTGGTCGTGGGTCTAACATATGGTACGTTGGTGTCAGAGATCGAATACGAAATAGACACACCATCGCAATGTATGCAGTATGCGCGAAGTTTCAGAAAACCTGGCATTTTGTATGGAACTGTCTGGAGATCATCCTAAAGATATATTCCTACAAATCTAAGAGTTGCAGGTATATACTGACTTCATGAAACGGCTAAGATTTTGCAAATAGGGTTTTCCAGCAAGCTGATGCGGATCAGTTGTTAAATGTGATATGAACTGAAGGATCACATTTTATGGAAATGTAAAACACAAAGCTGCCGTGTCTTCATTCAGTTCATAAACGGATGCATTAACAAAAACCCTCTTCATCAGCCAAAAACTGGAGTTACATGCAGCTTCTTTCGTTATTGGACCTTGCCAAGAGGTTCGGCATTTCAAACTGCCAGAGGTTATCGCTTTTATGGAACAGCGTGATCCCCCATCTGCAATAGAGGAACTGTACATTCATGCAAAATGGCTATGAATATTTAGAGAAAATTATGTCCTAAATCACTCCTTTCCGAATTGAATAGCCTACAAAGTCTCCAGACTTGGCAACTTTTGGATTTGGGACTATCTAGGGATTGGCCACGTTGATGGACATTATTTGGTATCGTGTTTCTGATACACCAAATGAATACTGCGCACATGTCTAACCTCGTCTGACAGGTCATTGATTTGAACATGATGGAGTCATCCATCAAAAAAAGCTTTCACCTGCTTGATCAGTGTGGTCTGAAGTATTTCAAATAATTCAAGGAATAAGACTTATCTGTGATGTCAAAAGACGTGTTCTGTACCAGCAACAATGGCACCATTTTCAGAATCTTAACAAAATTATCTGAATTTGTCAATTCCATCTGAGTCTTGATCACTCTTAAATGAGTTGCACACCACATTTGTAATAATTACGCAACAGCGCCATTTGGTACAAGAATTTTCTGTTACTTTCGGATCACCTAGCACAATCTTGTAATCTTTACCCCCTCGTTCTGGACAAGAGTTCAAAAGGCTGCCACGACGACCTCTTGCCCTTGCCCGCTCTCGGTGGCAACCGAAAAAAGATGAGCTTCTTGGAGGGGGGGAATCAGAGCCTGGAGCACGAACGGGTTGAAAGGAAAGAAGGCTGGAGAAGGAAGGAGAGAGAAAAAAAGAGAAAAGAGACGAACGACTCCTTAGTTTGTATGCAGGTGAGTTCGCGAGCTTCACTCGGATGACCAAAAATCTCCTTTCGCCAATTGGGAATACCGAACCAGCCCACGATCCTTTTTAACTCACCCACTTCGGTTTCATTTCTCCTCCTTCTCCTCCTCTTAAATTAGAAGCCAATTCAAAAAAAAGAGGAGGGGTAAAATGACCCCCCACCTCTTCATCCCATTTCTATTAGGATTCGACTGTAAACTTTTCTTGTTGCGACCAACAACTTGTTGTGACTCTCCTAATCAACTCAGGGGGCAGTCTTTTATTTTAACGTGTTTCAAATCCACTTAACTCCAAAGGAACCTTTCTCTCCCTGCACAACTTGTTTAATCCGAGAAGGGGGCGTTATCTTTTATTTTTTCCCCTTCTAATCCGAGGGTCGCTCTTCGTCGACACCGTTACCCTTATCTCGTGGCTCCCTTTTCCCCTTCACGGGGTCGACTAGGTTTTCAACTCGGTGGCAAAAAGTGATAAGCATCCACTCTTCCCAGTTTCATCGCGATCACCCCTCTTCTTCTTCTTCTTCTTTCCAGCAGCCAGCCAACGCGCCTGCGCACTGGTCGCTCGCTTGTACTACTTTCTTGCGGCGAACCCAAGTGGACGTAATGGATGTTTGACTCTATCCGAGGCTTATGCACGGGGATTAATGGCGGCGGCGGACGAAGGCTTCGCGAAGCTACATTCGCGCTCCACTTGAGCCGGCGCACACGGGAGGGGCGGCATTTCCCATGCACCCTCTCTTTCCATGCAATTGCCTCGCGAGATGCCGCCTTCCATTGCCAGGCGACAATAAATTTTTCAACTTTTTCGTCAGACAAGCGCCAATTTCCTTCCCTTCCCCCTCCACTTTTTTTGGGGTCGGTTGCTTGCGGGAGGAGGAGGGAGGACCCGCCTACAGACCCCCATTTAACGTGACAGTCATTCTTCAAAAACTGATGGAGAAATTTTTAGCCGTTGCTACTGGCGACAAGAAACAGAAGAGAAAGACTCAAGAAGAAGAAGAAGAAGGTGTTAAGTCAAATGGAGAGGAACGTTTCACGGGATCTCCTGAGCTGAATAAGAATGCGCGCTGCATGCCAGCAAGGTTCATCCCATCGACAGCTCAAAAAAAAAAAGGAACGCAACAAGAGTGACAGGCTACAAGGGGGGCGGATATTGAAAAAGATGAAATCCAAGCAACAAATTTCCCTTCTTATGAAATTCGATCTCCTTCGTAAAAACAACGTTCAGTGTACGAGATGTACAACTGGAATGATAATAATAATCAAAGGAGACCACCCACCAACGTCGTCACAATTGGATTACGAGTGGAAATCCAATTCCCTTTTGAGAAAGAGAGACTGATTAATATCGGAGAAGGGAGGGATGGGTAGAGAGTTAATTCCATCGTCAGATTTACTTCTTACAAGGGACCCTATCCAAGCATACACTCCTTCTTTGTTTAAACTATTATCACAGAGAAAACGATATCGACCATGTCAAGGCTTAGGTTAGATTGGGAAGAGGTCAGGTTAGGTGATGATTAGAATAGGCTCGGTTAAGATAGTGAGCTTAGATTAAGTTCGTGAGATTAGGTGAAATTAAATTACGTTAGGCTCGTTATTATTATCTAAAGTTAGGTTTAAACACAACAAACAAGAACTTATTGACACCGACGAAACTATGTTGCAACCACCGTTACTAGCAAAGAATTATTCTATAATGACAACGCTCAAGATGATTCAAATGTCCATATCCAACTTCGTTATCTTTGACAGCAGTTGAACGACTCCTCTACCACTGGAAAGAGGGGCTCGTCAAGTTTCTTGAGGTTGCCGATAGAGGTCTCCGCAGTCTCAGTTATTTTCGATATGGCAACCCAGCAACAGAAAGCATTCTGCGTCCTCCGCTTCAACAAGTGCGAGCCAGCGATAGCCATCCTGTATGAATTTCGTATAAGATTCGGATCAAAAGCCACTACTGCTATAAGCATTAGAAAATGGCATCAAACATTTCAAGAAATGGATTGTAAGCGGAAAAACACAAGTCGGCTTCGTACCTCTGATGAAAAACATCGATTACCGTGTAGATGTGCGCGTGCCGTGCATCCGGAGGGGGTCATATTGAGCTCCTGCAAATCAAAACTTGACGATATGATGAATATTTTGTATTTTCCACATTTCTCTGTATTTAACAATAAATACAGCAATTTGAAACCGGGAACAAGCTTTTGAATCATCCTGTATAGTAACAAAAGGGTGTCTATTCATCAGATTCTATTGGCTATGTCGAATTTTGTTCGACAATTAATATTACAACAAAATAATAAGTAATTAAAATTAAGTTTAAAAAACGAAAGGAAACATTCCCCGATCTGGATTCGAACAAGGCCTACGAGTGTCTAGCTGGTCGCCTCTACCAACTGGGCCATCGCGGACAGCAAGGTTGTCTCCAAATGTCCTAAAGACCACTAATTAATCAGAGTAGAAGCCCCATGATAAGTCAGGCACCCGGCTCGCAGGCCAGGAATTAATTAATTAACAATATTTCATTATTATTAACCACCTACTCTACCTATTTCATTAGAACCAATAAACCACCAGCTGCGTTCATAGGGGGGCAGCAGGTGTTTTTTGGTGGATAAAGTATGCGGTGTATTTTTCTGGAATTTTATTTGCGAAATTCAAATTATCTAGAAATCTATGGCATTTTGTCAAATGAGGCAATTTTGTGACGTCATTGTTCGCGATAATGGCTTTTTTGTTATTGAAATGTGAAAGGGCAACAACCATAAATAGGAACAAAAAAAAGCAGTAGCAAAACAAAGCCAGCCATTTATTTGACATTATTGATCTGACCAGGCGGACTTTGTCCGGAAACAAAGAAATGAGTAGGAGTGGACTCAACAGAATTTTCCTGTTTTTGTTTTTTTTTTTTAGTTTTGAGGTAAAATTATGCGAAGATTTGATTTTTGGTTTGTTTGCTCATGATCATTTCTACGTTTTTCACAGAATACCGCAAACATTTTTCAAGAATATCAAACCCTGAGGATGATCGAAAAGATCGGTATCATCCTTCATCTTTTCTTGAGTATTCTCTATGATAACAGTTTATTACAAAATCAGAGTATCGTCCTTGAATCAGGTCTCTTGTTTGCATGAAAAACTAAAGGGTTCGATCTGTGCGACATTTTCTTTAAAAAATCTCATCTACACCCCAGAACTGCCATTTCCCAATTGATGCTCTTCTTTGTTTTGAATTCCTTTCCTAAAGACAATGACATCGAAGAGATCAGGTTATAGGCGAGGAAACGCCGAGACTAAGGTGTAGAAGAGAGAGAGAGAGAGAGACAACAACAACAGATGACAATGATGATGTGAAAATTGCTCCGTGGCTCTTCCATTTCACTCCAAAGGGAAGTCGAGTGAGACGGACAGAACCGAAACCACTCTTCAGACCATCCTTCTTGTCATTACTTAAGCAATCCCTTCTAGGTTGGGAGAAGGGAGGGGGGTAAAAAAAAACGAACAAGATGGAGGAGGTGGCGAGCAACCATTGCTTCTGCCCAAGAAAAGACGGTGTAATGGTGCTCGAGAATAATAAACAAGAGCTTCGACATCATCATAGAACGCTCTTCTATGCCGTTGTCACGGCAACTGACGAGCCAGCTGTTACGTCGCAATCAATAATCAACAAAGGAGCCAATTGGGAATACAAAAAAAGGGAAAAGCGAGAGAGTGGGGATGAGGATGGGAGGGGGGGGGGGAGGTAAAAAAAAGTAACGAAAATCAAACTCGACGACATTGATTGCGCACCGGATGTGGCGAGCGCAGCACCACTCTTCCCACCACTCAACCGACGCCAGGTTTATATACATAATGCACGTCGGTCGCGGTGAAGTCTCCTCCTATCTACTGCCGTGTCGACAATGACAGGTGCACACGGGCGTCCGAGGCAGTTGGGTTCGCCACTGGCGTCACCATCGCAACCCCCCCACCACCCCCCTCAATCGGAGCCACGGGGGCCCCATTCGTCAAAGCAGCAGCAAAGCCCCTCTACTACCCCCACCACCTTTCCGATTGTCTCTCTTCTCTCTCTATGCCACAGGTGGCGGATCTGTCGAGGACCCCCTTAAAGCATCTCCTCGAAAGCAGAGGAGTTTTTAAGATGGGTGGGTGGAAGAACCTCCTCCTCCTCCTCCCTTTTCAACTCCTGCCGTTCTAATCAGGTTGTTTTTCAGACAAAAGGTCCAATGATGTTGACGGTGCAGTAGAACAAATGGAAAGTGAAAGCGGGAGAGGAGAGTAAATGGGGAGCGAGGGGTTATTTGAGGTAATTTCCAATGGCAAAACGAGATGAAAATAACCAATTGGAAACAGGGGGGAAGAAGAAAAAAAAAACAAAGATCGGGATGGAGAGCCCTAAAAGCACTGCCGAAATCTGGAAACTGGATCTAATGGTAAAACGAATATTAGAAATGAAACACGACAGACTCGTCAATTTCAATGCCCAAAATAGAAATGAAAAGGAAAGCGATAATCAAATGTACCTGAAAGCTGTCGGAAAGGTAGCGAATTACGATCACCTAGTATTTATTTATTACCTTTGAAAACTACTTACATAGTTAAAGTTCATATCCATTATGGCACATCAACGTGAAGTCTAAACTTATGTGGGTCCGTTAAATGGTTTAGAGGGTCAACCAAACAGCATGCATTGGTCGAATTGTAATAGTTTAGACGACATTAAGAAAGAAAGAGAGAAAGAGAGAGAGAGAGAGAGAGAAAGTGATTGGAAGGAGAGGATAAGGAAAAGATTTTTTTTTAAATTCGCTATCCAATATATAAAAATAAAGATCGATCGTTGTTTCCTCTTGTTTAGCAGACGTCGAGTAATGATTTTCAATAAATGGCGCGCGTTGATTTCACCCATGTTAACTCAAAACTCTAATTTCGTCTTCCCATTAGACTCCCAGTCTCATGTTTCAAACCCTTGTGCTTTGGAAATGACGTAAGAAAGCGAAGCGAGATTGGAAAACAGGATAATAGAAAAGAAAGGAGACGAACGAAAGGTGACAATGTAATGGTGGGTGAGAAAGAAGGAAAATTAGACGCGCGATATTTGTTTCAACCACCAAACAAAAGCACCAAATTCAAGAATCTGAGTAATTAATAAATCAAATGAAAATATATGTATGTCTAGCCTTTCTATAAACTTCTCTGAGGCAAAATAAAAAACACAAAATTCTGTTTTTTATCTGCTCTCTCGTTCCTATTTGGTCTAGCTGAGATGGAATTTCATTCAGTTTTCTTCCTTGAAAAATATTACTTCAAGAGTCTACAATGTAGATTTCAAAAACTTCATTATTTTTTACTTTACTGCCAAAAGCGATTCGATACTTACAAATTAAAGGGAAGATTCGCACAAATAAACAATTTAGGCAAGAAAGCCCCTTACGCACTGCCAACCACTAGACATAACAAGATAACCCGAATTTTACCCCCATGGCAGACCCGTAGCCAGGGGGGGGGGGGTAGGGTCGACGACCAACCCATTATGGAAAAAGGTCCGCCGCCCAAATATGAAAAAAGGTCCGACTCAGTGGAATTTTTGAAATCCGCCTTGCCGGATTTGGAAAAGTCCCCTAAAAACCGCTAATGTCGCTAACTGCAAAAGAAGTCTGGGTGAGAAAGCCGCTGAAAATTCGCTAAATGGAAAACGAGCTTTAGGTCTAATTTACGAAGCTGTCTTAAAATGCCGAGTTTCCATGTCGTGCCTTTTAAAATGCCTTTTCCAAGTCGAAGAATACTGCGACGGGAAGTTTGTTTAGAATTTGGATATTTCGTTTATCACTGCTTTCTAATATGGCTAAATGAATGAAGTCGATCTATTGATACGTTCCATTAGTCTGCAAAGACAACTTGTTAGGATAAAAAATAAAAATCAAAAATTTAGGCTTACTTAATTCACTCCCACTCCCTAAAAATCCATCACAAGTACACTGAAAAATTCAACTCTTTTCAAGAAATAAAATAATTTTCCTTGCTCAAGAGTCATTCCACGTCCCAAGTAAAGACCCCTCACATATAAATATTAGCAAAAATTTCGGTCTTAATTTTATAGAACGCAAGTCACATTATCTACGCAATTAAAGAAATATCCTATTTCCACGGCTCATCTGTATGTCTAAAATTAGCCATTATATGGAGAAACTCAGCCCATGACATTAATTAAACCTAACGTGGTTACATAAGAAAAAAGGGAAAAGAAAAAAAAAAGAGGAACCTGACCTCCAGGAGCCATTATCATCAATTATCTTATACTATGCTGAACACAATCGCATTTATTTAAATTCTTTCCTTTATAATAATAGCGCAATTAGGAAAAGCAAAAAAGAGGCGGCATTAGAATAAGCATTTTCACAATCCAAACTTCCGGTTTCAAATCAACCGCTGTGTTTATTTTTTTAAAAAATAATTTCTTGTGGAGGAATGATAAGCAGCACCGATAACCCAACAATAACTTAATGACGATAGGTAAATTAGTAGGACAAATCGATCGCTGTCCGCAGATAAATCCTGCCTTCGTTAAAGAATTAACCTAATCATATCGGTTGAATAAAAAAGAAGAAATGTATAAGAGAATCAAGAGTAAATTGCGTAATGAAACGGGTATCGATAACATCAGGTCCGAGCAAAGTTCCCTTCGAACGATAAAGCGATAACAATCCGATCAATGGAGGAGGCGCGACAACGCTAGACGAGTGGAGGTGCTAACGGCAACCTGTTCTCTCACTCTGTCTCTCTCGCTTATCCTTCTCAAAAATATATATAAATTTACCAGCAACTGCTATTCCAGTTTGCCGTCGCTCACCTTATTATGAAAAAATGAACTGGCTCTAGAGACGAGAAACAGTTGTAAACATTTTAAGGATACTAAGTAAGACCTAGAACTATCAACCAAGAAGGGCTTTCTTGTTTATTTTATTAAGTTTTATAATGTTGAAGTAAAACATTCCTCTGCGTCTTACATGACTTACAAGAAAAGATCTACAGTTCCGACTTCGCAAGAACTGTTTAGTCATCCAGCAAGGTTGAACCAAATGTTGATATCGATCAATTAAGACAGGCATCGATGTGCTTGGAATTATGGGGTTTCTTCATTATCTTCTCATGCAGACAGGTAAGTCAGGCATGATCAATCGCAAAATGAAGCACTGATTCCGTCCCAACTGATCAAATATACACTCCAATGTTCGAATTTCGATTGTTGTTCGAGGGCATTATTTCTAGGTTAGTCAAAAATCCGAAGAAAATCAAGAGAACTTAAAAACCTGCAGATAATTAGACGAAATCCTCGAGAGAGAAGGAACCACCTACTTTATCCACAAAACTCTCTAATGTATACATTAAGTTTTTGCTTATGTCTTGATACGGACACATCTCCAAGAAAGGCAAAAACCTAGAACTACCACAAGAACTCTTGAATTTCCACTATAGACAATCCGGTTTGGATTTAGTGCTGGCCTCCCACTGGTCCACAGTTATGGTATTTCTTCCCTGTCTATTTAATTCTTGATGACTCACACGTCTGAAAGAAGGGTGCATTGCAGCCGAAATACAGGGTGTTACACAACTATATGGTCAAACTTTTAGGGGAGGTAGTATGGATGATTCTAACCAAAAAAGTTGATATGAACATGGGTCCGAATTTGAATGCTAACTGAGATATGAACAGAAATAAAAATGCCGCCACCAAGATCAACAAGTTAATAACCCAGGTTCTGTAACACCCAGGGTAATGAATTTTGGAGGAATAATAGATGCATAAAAATCTGTACCCCGTTAAAATTTGATCGCATTCCAACAAGTAGTTTTTGAGTTACGCATTCAAAATCGTAACAGAGCTCACATGCGAGTACTAAGCAGCACGTGTTACGATGTTGAGTGCGTTAACTTGGTAACTACTCGTTGGAATTCGATCAAACTTTAACGGTATACACAGTTTTATATACCCTATTATCCCCCCCAAATTTCATCATCCTAGATGTTACAGACCCTGAGTTATTAACATGTTGATCTTGGTTCGACATTTTTATTTCTGTTCATATCTCAGCGTTCAAATTCGGACTTATTTTCATATTAACTTTTTTGATTAGAATGATCCATACAACCTGCCTTAAAAGTTTGACCATATACAGCCTGTATACAAAGGTGTATGAAAAATACTTTTTGGAAAAGTGGTGCTCCCTCCCTCGAAAATTCCACAAAAGAGTTAGCTTTATTTCGGACTTAGACTCTGTATTTAAGTTATTGAGGATTTGAATGGTCAATGGTCTTGCCGATACCAAATACACATTGAATATTCTATAATACAATCTCAATTCAAAATAGAACGCTTGTATACTCTGAGCGATCGCATGGGCGTTCAGACTAATAGCCGTTGCGGGTCTGGACACGGATGACAGAGTTGCAAACATCATAAATCAGTACAATTGTGCCATTCTCTTTCATCGATTTGTTACTATTTTGCAACCTAATTTACGTGCCCCCAGAAGAAAATCCAAGTCCGGTGAACGAGTGGAGTACTCAATGCTGTAAGGTAGGTAATGGGGAAATGCTCGAATAAAAGTCCTCCTCATACATATGCTATGAAGAATTCCTGAAGCAAGTTCAAATATAAAGTGTTGTTTATACACGTTCTGAGACGCCCTACACACTGAACCAACAGCAAAGGCAATCGAGCGGGGCCCGCCATTGACCGCTTAATAAATACGGCCCGACGATTACGAGAGGTACGAAAATCGCCAATCAATCAGCGCCACGTTTATGTGCCCATTTAATGCCCCATAATCGCCAACTGATTAATCCTTATGGCCAATATTTCACGTGCGCTAATCTCAAAGATAGAGAGAGAGAATAAAAAAACGAGAAAAAAAAAACCCAACAACAACAAATCGTTTCCCTCTTCTCATTAGGCTCCCGCATACACATTCGAGAGACCAAATTCACTCCCCACCCCTCAACCAAATTAAAGGACTTAAATAACAACAAACGAAATTTCAGTAATTGAATCCAATATATGACCAATAACCCTTTCTCTACCAGAAAAAAAAAAAAAAAAAAAAAAAACCGCTCCACCCAAAATGGCAGACCGGAAGAAAGAATGGACAGAAGCAAGCAATTAATGAAGATAAATTATTCACAGGCTCCATTAAATGCTTTAAAGAAACGTTCGCGGAGAACACAAAATCGTGTTTTCATCCTCCAGACCATTCACTCTATGCTCAAATTGAGCTGGGCCTAATGAAATTAATCAAGCGCATTCCCCCTCGAATCCACTCTCACAAACAGTTCAACGCCCTCTCGAATAACAATAAGTCTATAGCGCATAGCATTTTAGGCTAAGCCCCATAGCATTTCAGGATGCATCACATAACATGTTAGCTACTTCACTAAACATTTTAGGCTGGTCGCTTAGCATTTTGAGCTGCGTCGCGGAACATTTGAATTAGTCTTAAAAATTAATTTTAAGCCTTCGTACGAGTTTTAGACTTCTCCCTCTCTCTCTTCCACCCATTTTAATATTAATAAAAATATTAAATAAATTAAATGGACGCTTTTTAATTACACAAACCATAATGAAAGCAAACCAGATCAGCACAAAGTCGACGTTAAAATGAAAATAATAAATTAACGAGCAGGGGGGAAAAAAGGCCAGCAACAGGCCTATTTTCATATTATAATACATTAAAACGAATGGAAAAGCTATTATACAACACGTGATCGTTTTATTAAATTTGTTGGATGTTTTCAGGAAATTAAAATCATAAAAATAAAAAAAAATCAACAAATTATTATTACCTTTTGACAGACAGGTGCAATAGACATAAAACATTATTCCAAATCGTTAAACATTTTTGTTAAAAAAAATTTTTATCCAACGTCAAATCTAATCAGGTAATATGGCCACCTATCATTCGTTCAATTCGTGATCAAATTAAGCAAACATCCCCTCGAGATCACCGTGAATATTAATGGATTTCCCCCTTACTCCACACCCCCGGTACCCCAATTCGCGTCTGTTTGCCGGTCACGGGGCTTAAATAATTTAAACTCCCCCCCCCCTGTCTTTATTACTCGTTAATGCTGCGTAAACGAACCAACATACAAGCGTTGCACACCTTTCAATACTCAGTTTCATGGAAGGAAATCGTGCGTACACCATCACAATAGGCAAGGAAAAACAGGTCTATAGGGGCTGTGTCTATGAGTCTCTGACTCTCTTTCTCTTTACCTTCCACCACCATCCATCATTGGCATTTTCGAGTGGAATCCTCGAGGCAGTAGAAACAGATTTTGGTCGCTTTAATAATGGCCATAATTACGAGGGAAGTTCACAATGACTCATTATGGAAAAGAAGAAGAAGAACGCAGGATAATAAATGCCATTCCTCAATTTAAGCGTAACAGAGATGAAAAAAAAGGAACATGTACAAGAAGGTTCTTTAAAAATGTATGTACACAGAACGAAAAAAAAAATTTTTTTTTCTTAATTACCCACGTAGTAAACTTTTATCTTTCCTTCCCTCTCCTTCAATAACCTTATTTTATCTTCGACCGAAAACATTAATGAGAACGAAACCACCGACAGACTCTTATCTAATAGCCACCAGAACATTCAAGAATCCCCCTCCCTGCATTTTTATTACCGCCGTACGGAACTTACTACTATACTACACCCCTCAAACCAATTCCTTTCTCTTTATTATTTAAGTTTCTCTTCCAAATAACTCTTCTCCAGCATCGACAGAATTACATCTCAAACGATCGAAATGCTGGTCTACAATTATTAATTTATACAAAAAGGGCATAAACAGAGTCATTGGGGCCTTTCATCGGGCTAATAAAAACTTCTAGTCCTATTTCGCTAAACTTTATTAAAGCATGAAGACTGTAACAAAAGTTCTGATCATATGTCCAGAAAGTAAGTACCTACCAAGAAGTAATAGAAAAATGAAATTTTTGAGGTATACAGCTAAAAAAAAAAAAAACGTCCCAAAGCATTTGATGATAATATACGCTTTTTCATGGATTGTCTCTACCTACAACACAAAAGCTAGCCCGATCGCCGATCTCTCCTGATGAGCACTTGCGCTCTGTGCGGCGCCGGGGGGGGGGGCGGCGCCTAACAAAATTTGACGAATAAGCCCGTCAATTGGAGATCTATGGCAAAAACACTATCAAGCAACTTTATGAACCGAATAACATTCTGAAGCGAGGCCAGAAGTGAACCAACGCCATACTGATTTGTAATGCTTTTTAACCAATAAAATCGTCCAGTTGTCTTGAAAGTCTAATCACTTCTAGACCTGTATAGTGTACATTACCAACTTTAACATAAATTATGTACTTAATTCTTGGCGAGTCTATAATTTTGTCAGAGTGATATAAATGAATTACAGGTGCAAACTGTTGCACCAATTTCTTTATTCTCAACTTCATTCGTAGTTGAGACAGACACAATGTTCAGTCAGGAATATTCAGTGAATTTTCTTCAGAGCGCCCTTAAGGGTCTAAGCCAATGAGAATTTGAAGAAGCAGGGTCAGGACAGTATGTAAAATCTGACACCTGAATTTTCTGATCGGTGGAATCAATTGCTTCAGATTCTCCTCTAACATTGCTCTATCTTTTGCTGAATTGATTCATTCATATCTCAGAACTATGTTTTTATAAAGGATAAATATTCAGCCTGTCTCAGTCTACTGCAGGACATAGGCCTCCCCCACGGGGGGAGTATTATTTGGTCTAATCTCCCACGCTGACCAGACGAGTAGGGAGATGCATTTTTGAGCTTCTACCAGCTTTTTACGACTGCTACAAGGTGGTAGTAGCAGCCGGGACCGACGTCTTAACATGCCCTCCGAAGCACGAGGGTGGGGATAAGATCTCGCTTCACTAACTGGTCACCCATCCAGTTACTAGTCGTGCCAGGCGATGCTTAACTTCACAGAGCTAGCTTGCTCTGCGAAAGCCCCCTAGCCTACGGTCTTCCCATATTTGCATAAAAAACGCCACTAAATTAATACAGTAGATATAGGAACGTTGAGATAGTAGCACCCTCATCTGTTCAGGACGTTCCTTGTTGCTTCTTACTAGTGATAAGGTTCATAAACCAAAGACTTTCCCACCTGGCCTTAATGGCTCTTGACTCTACTCTTGAACTATCATACTTCATTCAGCCACTTAAAACGTCTCTACTTACTCGTGCAATGCAGGTATCCCAATATGGTTATATATGAATACACGATACTTCGATATAAAAAATCTAACAACTCCTCACTGTTTGCCGCCCTTCCGATTACGTTTCTTCCTAACTGAAAAATTCTCAATTTGCCATAATTTTTGAACCACTTTACATGACTAACTAATCAAATATGTGCAATTATATGAGAATCTCATCATCAAACAGGTGCAGCTTGTAATCGAGCATGGTTGCGCTTAGTGCTAATTAACTTTACGCCGTGTGCATAATACTTGTGGTGTGAGATCGCAAATTTCCCCGAAATGGACATATGTACAATAAATTATTTTTGTGGAAAAAGCTTTAATGTAATGTTTTCACCGGTTCCGATCCTTATTTATGCGTCATTAATTATTTCGGAAGGAAATTTTGTTATTTGTCTTCTTTTTAGTTTACTGTTATGTTGGGGTAATAAATAAAATTATAAAAAGGATTAATTTACTCGAATGCACGTGCAATGTAGGCAACTCGTTGATTAGTTTTTTTGTTTTTTTTTACCTCACGTGATAATCCCCCACCCCAATCTGTAATCTCCACTGATCAAATATTGCAATAAAAATAAAAACATCACAGCTCAAAACAATTTCTCGATAAAAAAGTCACGTGACAGATAAATCCCTTAGCCTCTTCCTCGTCCTCCACCTGTACGGATAAGTTTAAGGTTATCTCGTGATGGAGGCGAAGTTTTTTTCCGATCCTGACGGTTGATAAGTGGAAACACTTCATCATTCGGTCTCCTCCACAAAATCATGTTTGGAAACAGGTAGTAGTAGTAGTCCGATGGAGCCAAATCTGGAGAGTAGGGGGACGCGAAAAGACTTGATAATAAAAATCGATCAATTTGCTTTTTGTTTTGTTTTGTTTTCGCAGCAATACAATTTTCCCGCCAAAACAAATAAAATTCCTCGTTATCGCACAATTGTAAGTTTGTATGAGCATGAGAAAGGTACAACAACTTTACCCCCTTAATAATAATTTGTCTGCTTTCCATTTTTTCTTGTCTTACTTGTCAGTCTGGTGTCACTTGGCGAGCAGGATGGCGGCGGCAAAACGCAACCGACCGATCCTATCAGTCCAATTAAAATGCCAAGCTTCAACCGATAGAATCAAAAAGGAGGAGGAGAAGTGCCTTGAAGAGGGGGTACCAAAAGAGGCGTCAGTCGCCTCGTCCATAGAACAGATAGGAAACACCAGTGAAGAGAGGGTTAAAACAAAAGAAGGGGTAAAACGTTCGTTCGTTCGCTCTTCTTCTTCCCCTGGCGGTGGAGACGTGACAGTAATGGGGCGCCACTCCGCTTGCGTGGGAGGGGGGAGGCTTGGAAATGGAAAACGGCAGCCAGCGCCACCACTTGTTTTCATAACCAGTCGTAATTACAGTAAGAACGCTCCTTTTATGAACTTCAAGGGGACGCCGAGGCTGGAGATAACGATCCCGGGGGACAACGGCGTGTGCGCGCCGGGGCACCGGAGGGAGGATGATGACGACGGTGACGTCAAAACGTAGTGGAGGAGGAGGATCTCGAAAAGGGAGGCTTCACGAAAACTAAAAGGATACATACATCATTACGCAGCCACCTAATTGAAGCCTATAGAGAAGTTTTCTGTCACTGTCAACTAGGCGCCCCGAGATGAAACTGAAGTTTTAAAAGAACACGCAAAGGGTACTTCATTTGCAAGTACGCATTTATTAAATTAGTAGCATACAAGCGCGTGTTAAAAAAAAACAAAATAACTAAGCTACCAACACGGAACGTCATGACGATCATTTTCACTTGCAGCTGCGATGTTTATGGCTTTCGAAGGCCGTCATTATGTAATCGAACCAAGGATGAATCTAATTGCTTCAGGCAAGCATCCCATTCAAAATAAAGACGAATAAATACATGGAGTGTATCGTAGCATAGTGCATGAGAGAGGTCATTTGACGCTAACCTTACATAAACATCGAGCTCATATTTATGGCTATCGGGTGGAGCACTAGAAAAGGTTACTACTGCCATTCATCACAGGTTCGCGTAAGAAATTTAATTTTAACTCTTTTGAGAAGCACTTCTAAAGTTACATTATAAAAGATACGGTTCTTTGTACTTTCCTTTACCTTATTTCTTCCATTTACACTGTAAAGCCTCCATAAAGTTCATTCTCTAAAATTAAACAACAATGAATACTGCTAGTCCCATTTCTTTGCCACTTTACTCAATATAATGTTGGACTGCCTTTAACATCCAAGAAGACCTAAATTTGGCATTTCGGCCTTCACGATAGGGCAAGCAGAATAGCAAGACATAGCTGCCCAAACCAGTATTGCGTCTCAACCATGCTTTTTTTGGTCTACGTTTGGGACGATGTTCGCAACAGGTAAAGAGGTCCCTGTGTGAACTCGATTCATTAGACCATATTAGGCTATAGTCCATGATCGATAGTCCATGAAATATGGGCACTGCACCACTCATTCCTTTTCTGGGCTGATATAGTGGTTTTGCAATTGAAGAATTTTGGATCTTTGTTGGAAAAAAACACTTTTGGTTGTTCTTGGATCCTCCTGCAGGGTTTTAGGTGGAGGACTTTACGGAGGACTTTTATGTGGACAAAGTTCGGAGGAGGCGGGGTGATTGTTGGCACGACAAGGAACAAAAAATGCCTTATGAACATATGTCCGGAAATGCTGCATTTGCGCAATAGATGGCAAGGCCATTAGTCTACTGTAGCTGATGGCGATCCCGTTAGCCCAAGAACTGTGGACATGATTTTCATATATGGACGAGCTAATGCTTATGGAATGGAAGCAGCACGAATATACTACGCGCGAATTCCTAAACGGAGAAAATGACATCCTGCAGAAGCCTATACTGCTATTAGAGGTGAACCTGAGACCTGAGACGGTTCCTCGGTCTCTACTTCGATGTTGCGACGCTTGGATTGCCAATCATGGCAAATCACTTCGAGCACATGCTGTGATTGGGAGTAAATTTTGTGCATGCCATGCCGATATTGCGGTTTTACTGTGCATTTTCTGGCATATATTCATATGATATTTGTTTGTTTCCAGAGTCTTATATATTTGATAGAAACCTACGAAAAGAAAAAAAAAATGCTCATGGAACTTCAAGCTTCAACATCTTTGAAGTCACATTTAATCATCTCCTGTTTCCATATTTTCATTCCACTTTTAAATTTGGCAACATAACAAAAATCGTAATCTCCACCCACGAAAATATTTCAAAACCCTAAACACGATCCCCAAACCACGCGCGAATAAATACACTCAGAACGCCCTTCAAGAACTTCCTTGTTCCTGGCGTCGAGGAGGAGGAGGAGAAAACAACAAGGAAACAATTGTGTCTTCCTCGACAAGGACCCCTCTGTTATAAAAACAAGCCTCAGCCTTCTATTTTATCAGCTCAACAATATCTAAAACGGCCGAGACCAACGTCCTGTGAATGAGATTCCTCGTCGACTATCGTTACGAAAACGATGGACCAAATGTCGAGGGGGGTGAGCCGGGGTCTCCGAGTGTGACAGGACCCCGGGAATGACAAAAGGGGACGACGATAAATTCAAGGTCCGTTAAATAGGCGGCGGAGGGAAAAGAGGACACTCAAGGACAACCTCAAACAATTAACGAGTCGAAATCAACAGGACCGATTCCGTTACGACGCCCACGCACCTATCCAAATCGGACCCATTGTTCGTATGAGTAGAAACACATGAAACGCAAGATTTATGAGCGACAGAGTTAAACGGTCAGCTGGAAAAGAACCCCCACCCACTCCACAGCATCACTTTGTCTTCTCCTTCTCCATCTCATAAACAGTTAAGCCGCCTTCATATCATTTCCCTTCAGCGTTTATGACGTCATATAAGAAGGAAACGAGTGGCGCTATAAAGTCATTGCCGAGAGATGGAAGGCAATGGCTGTAAATCACGTTTCACAATTAGCTAAATTTAACCTCAACGATGGCGAGACCTTAAGCTCCTGGAACCTCTCGATCTCCCTTTCCCCTCTCCCTTTTCCTGAACTTTTTCGATTTAAGTCAGAAAACGCCCAACTCACCTCACCTCTGCAACTCTACTAACGATCATCATCATCATTCCAACCGCACCAGCGGTGGTAAAGGAGTTGGCTAAAGTCGACAGAAGTAGCATGTTGTCCTCTCATAAGTGCAATCGTTAAGAAAATATTCAGAACACCTGTATATAAGGATGACGATCTCTTTAGCCTTATCCATATGAGTGCAAACATTAGCCCTATCGCACCAATAATCAAGAAGATATTAAACTCCATCTAATCATCGTGAATTTCATCCCGAATGCATTTTTTCAGTTTGGATGACTAAACTATACAGCACTAAGGTACAGAATATCCTACACCATTGAGTATTCTAATACAATCTTTAAAAAAGTCGATGTACTCCGATCATAATGATACCTCACATGCAAATAGTTTTCAACCGAATATTAAAAATTTTGCCTACGTGTCCAGTGCAGGACCCTCACAGCACAGATGAGAACATTTTACACTCCCTTGTGCTGTTAATCCTATCATGGCAATTGGGGCTTAATTTTCTACAAGATAAGGCTCAGTCACCCTTTCCACCTTTGCTGATCGGCTAGGACTTTCTCATCTGAGCAAATTTGTGATCTTCCAGAGAGTAATACCAATTGTTATGAAATTTTTATTGGTTCTAGATCAGTTTTGATTCAAATCGACTCAAAAATTTGTGAAAACAGATTCCGTCGTCGTTGTCCACAAAATTTCCAAAGGACAGTTTGAACTTTAAGAAATTCTGCCTATGCTGGATGCCATCTATCTTACAAGCAGAAAACTAAGCGGCTGATGGTGCTACAATGATATACAAGGTGCCCAAAAATCTGGAATTACAGGTAGTTTTGTAGAACATGTATAAAAGTGATTGCCAAAACTGGGGAATTACAGCGGAATCAAGGTAATAAAGCTGGGAAATGCCTGAGAAGTAGCATACGGAACCAGGAAGTTCTTCTTAGCAGATTGATTCTACAATCCATGGAATTGCAGTATTTGAACATATTCTATACATATAAACATATCTCCCTGTGATTCCGCACTTTTAGACCCCAATAAGGTAAAGCTTCTAATTCCGCAATCCTCGGGATGAGAACAACTTGTTGCCTCATGTGGCACTGCGGGTAAACTTTCCAGGGGTTCTCCAAAATACTGCATTACATAATAAAAAGGTCCCTAGTATGAGAAAAATTTTAATTAAGAGATAAATCACAAAGGAACCGGAACTCATGGAGTACACTGAAGAAAGTGCAGAGGAAGCAGTAACGTTACAAGCAGGTCTAAGGAGATGGTAAACAAGTTTTTTCTATACCCATCCTTTCAGCTTCCTATAATTTAAAATACTTCGAAAATCAAAAAATAAATAAATAAATATATAAATAAATAAATAAATAAATAAACGGGGTTCTTGGAATTGCGGGTAATGGAGGAGGAGACTGTGAGGGATGGTTTAAAAAAAAAAAAGCAAAATACGCAACCGCGAAGCAAATAGCATCAAATGGAAAACGGATGACAGCAATAATGATCCTAATGGATCCAGTCGGTCGAAAATACCAGTTCGGAATACAGGAGCAGATGGCGCACCACCGTTTTCTTCTCCTCATTTATTATTCACACACTAATTACCGTATGTGTGCGCGCACAAAATTTAATCACAAAACGAGGAAACAGGTCTCTTTTGGTGGTGGATATATATACAAACACACAGACACGCTTACACTTTCCTACCAACTCAATCGGCGTCACTTTCAATTTGCCTTTGCAGAATTTCTCTCTAGCAACATTCACAGATGCGACTCTTCAAGAACATGCGAAAAGGAGAAGTCCCTCCCCCGGCACCAGCACTGAATTAAAAACCAGTACATTTAACCGCAAGAAGATTAAAAAAATAATCTGCTCAGAGGACGCTACCATCCTGTTTGAAATTAAATTTCATCCGGTCAAGTTGAAAATCTCACACGGACCCTCGTTTCCTAACAGCAATTCGTCGCCGTCGCTTCTCTCTCTCTCTCTCTCTCTCTCTCTCTCTCTCTCTCTCTCTCTCCTGAATGTCAACTGAAATCTCTATTCAATCTGTTTAACACTGATTACGGGGTTTATTCTCCTTGTCAGCGTAATCGGATCCTTATTCTCAGCAAAACGAGCCAACTTTTGAACACAAAGAACAAAAGGAGCGAGGAAAAGCGATTCTTCATTGCGCCAACCGCAAAACCGGATCTCGGCAAGACACTTTCTCTCACTGCATACATATGCAGGATCAGCCAAAAGTACCCACTAAATGAAGGTAATAATTCTAAAACCTATTAACAAAACATGCGTCAAATCAAATTGGAAATCTTTTAATTTTAGGAGATTTAAGGCCAGGACATTAATTAGAGCGAAATTCATTTCACTGGACACCTTGGTATTTCAATGGACTTTCACCCTAAAGTACCAAATTCAGCAATGCTTCACCATAGATGAGACTTGGTACTCTACCGCTGGCCCTAACCTACCTAGGTCACCGGATCTTATGCTTGCGACTTCTTCTTTGGCAATACGTCAAGTGTCACTATTGCCCAGAAGTCTATATGAGCTCAAAAATCGCAATATTACCCTGATGTGTAAATGGAGCGAATTCAAGTATTTGAGGTCAGTACGGGATTATTCATAATTTCTTTGATAATTTGCGTCAAATAATTATGTGGCGCAGAAATAGCCAAAATGGAAGTCTGGCGCAGTGTGTTGTTATACGCGTAAACGAATTCAGTGCTCACTGTACGGGAAAATTTAGACGTCAACTTGGAAAAAAAGTGGCATTGGTCATAACAGCGTATGAATAACTCGAAGGTGATCTTCAGCTCTCACTAGATCTGACTTTCGGGTACGTGGAGGACAATGCATTCGTTCCTCTGTTTCTTGCTAACCTGCGAATTCTTAATGCAACTCCATATATGGATTCTTAATACAACTGCAGATATGGATTACAGTCAGGATGTCTGTCGCATCACGCAATGTGGACACTTTTACGAAAAAGGACATGGTTAGCTTTTTATTCATTTGATATCTCAGAGTTTTTCCTTTGTTTTATTATCAAATACCGCAAAATTTTAAAAAACATGAATAAAAATTTTGTAAGATCAGAGAGATATAACACGCGACAGTTTCATGTGCCATTTTGGATACCTTACGTAAGCATTAATACTGTGAAAGCGTACATTAAAATAGATTCCAAAACTTCAGCTGAGAGCAAAAGTTCCACAAAGTGCTGGCGCATTTCCTTGAAACAGCTTACCAATCGCGCCGTCGGCATGTCTCTTGGAAGATTCCACACACACTCACTACAAAGTCCAAAAGAAGGAGCATATAGCACTACCTTTCCATATCATAATGGCGATCAATACTAAACATGATCTTGTGGAGAAATATGCAAATTATGCAAAAACTAATTAAGGAAAGCACTCTTACACTTTCATTAATAGCGGCCAGGTTAATTACTTAACTCTAAGGGGAACTTACTTAAGGGTCATAGAAATTTAAATTTATTCGAGGATAATAAAATTTAAAATAAAAATTAATTTTAAAGCTAAACTGACCAGAGAAACTATCCGGCATACAATTGTTCCCTTTATATATTGACAGCCGACTGGGCGTCGAGACCAGCAACAACAATCGTAATAATGATTATCAAGAAAAGTCTTCCAGAAACCCCTTCTGGCAACACAACTCGTCTTTAATTGGCATTTTTTCGTCAGGCCTAATTATTACCCTTTAGACATGAGAGCGTAATCTTGTAATTACCTCAACTGGCAGTCACGCTTATATAAACAAATTGCAGTCCACGCTCTTTTTCCTCCCCCCCTGTAACTCTTGAAGAGCTTCACAAGTGGCCATTATGCCAATGAAGCAAATTTCCAATACCTTGGACTCTCATGGGATAATTTTCGTTTCCATAAAGCAAACACGATCTCTTAAAAGAGTCCATCTTCGTTTTGTGAAGGGGGGGGGGGAGGTTAACTCCTCCGATTGGGGTAGATTGAATGTAAACCCAAAGCGAGAGGGGGCAGCAAACCGAAACCGCACGAGTCGGCGCTACGTTTAATTCCTATGGATTTTAAAATGGCGCCACGGAACGGACAACCGAAATCGAATTAGCAATTAGAAATGCGATCTTTGGGTGTAAAACTTGGAAATTCTGCTGCTGCTTCAGAAAGATTAATTACACACGGAATCGGGTCTACAATGTTGACCTCCTCGATAAGACTATGCCTTTAGGAAGCTCCAATCTAAAATGCTATTTTTATAGTAATAATAATAAGAGGATGCCCATGAATGTAGTCTGTGATTGTCGCCCATGAATGTAGTCTGTGACGTGATAATGGTAGATAATGATACACATCATAGATCATTGTATACTGATGCATTTTGTCCCTATGAACATGGGTTCCGAATTTCAACGCTAACTGAGATAAGAACAGAAATAAAAATGCCGCAACCAAGATCAACATGTTAATAACTCAGGTTCTATAACATCTAGGATGATGAAATTTGAGGGAATAATAGGGTACATAAAACTGTGTATACCGTTAAAATTTGATCGACGAATTCCAACGAGAAGTTTCCGAGTTACGCACTCAACATCGTAACGCGTGCATGTCAGTACTCGCATGTGAGCACTGTTACGATTTTGAATGCATAACTCGGAAACTACTCGTTGGAATACAATCAAATTTTAACCGTATACATAGTTTTATGTACTCTATTATTCCTCCAAAATTCATTACCCTGGGCGTTACAGAACCTGGGTTATTAACTTGTTGAGCTTGGTGGCGGCATTTTTATTTCTGTTGATATCTCAGAGTTCAAATTCGGACCCATGTTCATAGGGACAAAATGCATCACTATACAATGATCTCTTATGTGTATCATTATCTACCATTTGTTTTTCGTCACCCTGTATATGAGTAAAGTGAATTTTTTTGCTCTGGGGTTCAGTTTAAAGAAGCTTTCACTTCCTGGTCCCTGCTGAACTACCTTCCACTTATCTGTTTTTAAGTATTAGAAAAGCCCAGAAATTACAGTATGCAAAGTCTTGGCTTTTTGGTGGCTGGTCTAGCGATCATTTGTCTATATAATAAAAGTATATCCTTTTCGTCCGCCATTGTAATACACACTACAATTTTTATAGCGACAACTGCGCACAGTCTTTACTCACATAAACAAAGCACGCCAGAGACCATCTTCGTGGGGAAAGGTCACAGAATCGACGCATTGTTGCCAGTCCAGGAACAGCCCTTTATTTCTGAAACCATTTACGTCATTGAACTCATTAATAACTGTTCCACTTTACAGTAGTACCCCATTATTCCGGACTACCCTTGATCGAAGCATGTTTGGATTAGCGAAAGTTCGGATTATCCGGACTCGATGCTAAAACCTATTACAACTTAGATATTGTTTATCAACAATCTAACAATCTGAAAATGTTTTACGAAAGTGCTGCTATCAACATGAGATTGTTGACATGGCGTTTCTGTGAAACCTTATTCGGAATATCAGGATTTTAGGATTAAAGGTAAAATTGTTCTACTTGAAACTTAAGACATAATATCCTAAGAAGGCCAAGAGTAACAAAAGTTAGCGTGACGTAGTTTATGGACACTCCTTAATAACAACACATATTAAAAAAATGAGGGGAAATGTGACGTAGGTAATTCAGAATCATCACAAAAAGCGAAGAAGAAATTTAATAACGTCCCTTCCCGAAATAATAAGTTTCCACGAAGCCTTTGAAAATCACCGAATGAATTAATGATCTACGTGTATAGTGAAAAGAAGACATGGAGCACGTGGTTGATTACTTCCTTTTCAGTCTCCCATTTTTCTATTTCTTTCCCCCTGCCTTCTATCCCATACAAGTCTCTCTGTCGCCCTCAAGTCTATATTAGGTTCATTTTCACTCTTACTTTAAAAGAAAAAATGAGACGTTCGATAGGGGTAAATGAAGAGATAAAGACTTTAGAAAAAATAAAAGCGAGCAGTGGGTGGAGCAAGAAATCGGAAGAACTTCAAATGAAAGTGCGCTCTTCAAATTGAGCTGAGCAAAAGAAAAAAAAACAGTTCCAAGAAAACACGACAATTAAACGAGAAGAGAAGGAACCCGATGCTCCAATAATGACGACAAAGATGAACGAACGTTTCCTCTGTAAACTTTACAATTTAATTACTTACATATAATTTTTTTTTCAATTTACTCCCTCGTTTCGATTTCGTTATGAGGAAAAACCCCTTCTTCAAAAACAGGTTTCTGCTTAGGTCACATTCCAAAGCGTAACTAAAAATTAGCAAGCAAAAGACGTAAAGAAATTTTAAACTTTCACCTCAGCATGATGACGTTTAAGATGAAAAAAAAATCCTTCAAATAAAGCGTACTCCTCCAGGACATAAAACTAACGTACGCTAACAACTAAGCAATACCCTTTTTGGAGGGGTAGCTTCTATAAAAGAGAAAGCGGAAGGGGAAAAGAAAATAAAGTGAAAGTCTACAAGAGAGGAGGGAAATCACTTGCTCTCCGATAAGGAGTGGACAGCACTGTAGACAACGAGATAGAGGACACTGGTGTCGCAGGGACATAATGCCACCTCCTTCTCTCTCTCTCTCTTCTTATTTTTCCATTCTTCGTCGTCCAAGAGAAGATAAAACCCCGAGAGTGGAAGGAAGAGGGGGTAGCAGCAGCACTGAAGACAGGGCAGACGTCGCAATTAGGAGAACCCCCTACCCCCACACTATGTCCCCTCCGCCGTTCGCCCGCAGTCGCCAGACCCTCTGGCCACGGCCGTGTAATTGGAAGCGAGCTCGCCGTGCTCACCGACTCGAACCCTCTGCAACTGTGAAATTGAATCTAGTGTTCGGAGGATGCGAGAACCAAATCCTCCTTCCAAACCTATTCTCCAACTCCCCCACTTCGTAGACCCTCTTTCTCCTTAGCCCTCCCATGGTTGCAGACGTTCGAACTAACAGACTTTTCAGCCACGCGATAATCATTCCCTTTTCATATTAAACGCAGGAGCAAAAAGAAAGAAGACCCTTCCTTCCTCATCCCCCTTTCCCTATTTTCAACAATATTCAGTACGTGCAGCTTTCACTGCCCTCCACTCGCTCGATGGAAAAGGGTTAAGGTAAGTAAAAGGGTCTGCACCGATTCATTAGCGTTAATGAAACAAGTTGAAAGTCCCCTCTTTCGCCTTGCTTTCGTCAGAACCTATTTACACCAGGACGAAAAACGGAAGATGAAAAGAGCACACACACACACACACACACACATACATTTCCACACACACACACACACAACACAGAGAAAGAAAAGAGAGAAAATGGAAGATGGGGCGCAGCGAGTACCCGCCCCTGACCTTTCCCGCCGCTATATTTCTCCTTTTTGTGATTATGGACAGTGAAGCTGAAGAACAACCGCGGGAAGCATGTGCGAGCAAATGTTCATGGAGGGAGCAGAGTAGAAGAGGGGGGAAACAACAACAAGACATAAAAACAGATGAGAAAAACAGATCTTCGTGGGTCCAACAAAATAGAATTACAAACCAAACAATAGACGAAGAATCCACCTTAATAACATCCACTTACAAGTGCAATTGCCAAACTGCGTTATGACGTCACTGCTGCTACACCATATTATTCTACCAACGCTCTAGAACTTTTCTACATACAAAAACTCACAACAGTTTCTATTTTTACAGTGAATCGTCTACAGAAACCAATTCAATTCAGTGCCCTCATTACACGTTTACTTCATTAAATGATGATGGATCGAGAGTCATCATTTCCGCAGCAGACTCCAATGTAGAGTCGGAAAAATATGCATTCCTAAGTTCGGAGTCATTTAATCAGCTTTAGTATGCCCCATTATACGCAAGTTATGGAGAATTATTCACTCCACGGATTCAATAAGAGCTGAATCCATGCAGACTATGGCGATGACATACCTTCCAAAATTAATTCAACTCAGGACGTCTATTTCACTTCGTTGCTTCGTTAAGTGATGATGCATCGAAAGTCATCATTCCCGCTTACAAATTTTCTATGGTCTAAAGATTTACATTTCTAAAACGGAAAGTCTATCGATGGTTTAAATTGCGTTATCTAAGCTTTAGAACTTCGTACATTGTTTGGGAAACCCCGCTTACAAATGATTCATACTGGGATACAAGTACTCGTTGGGAAGCGCCAGAGGATTAATCTGGGATGTCACCTTGAAACTAAGACTCAAAAAGCTCATCATTCTGTAAGTCTCAAAATTCTGGAGTCATAGGGACGTTTGTAGAATATGCCCCACTATTCGTCGCACACTCGGCTAAAGGTATTACGATCAATCAGCTGAGAAGCATATTTGATTCTAGATGTCAGATGGTGCAGGTCAACTGCCATGGATTTTAGGTGTCAAATGGAGTATTCAACACTTCCTCGACGACCTATCCAGTTCCCTGGAAACTATCAAAATATCATCGCACAACAATAGTGTCAATTCTAAGAGTGGGAAAATCAATCTGCTGAGAAGCGTTCTTAATTCTGGATGGTTGAGGCCAACAACAAAATCAGCGTATACTATGCCCTTGAGATGCCCAGACACGTAAAAGGTCTGTACGTGACGGCCACTGAACACTTCCTCGGAGGTCTGTACTATACACTAGATCAAGATATTCTCGTACAGTACACGTCCCATCAAATTCTCTACGATTCCAGACTTTTGAAACAACCTGTACAAAAAAAAAAATAAAGGTGGCTAAAGGTCTACATATCTAGAGCTAGATATTCCAAAAAAATGTAAGGGCAATCCATTTTGGTCTAAAATGATCAATTAAGATGTTCATCAGCTTCTGTGTAGGTTTCTAAACGAGGCCAACGAGAAAGACAGGCCTCGAAGCGGAAAAGTCACCTGACCATCTGGGTTCGGACAACAATCCAACCTTCACTGTCTCCATCTTGGACGTTAACAATCAGTGTTGTTCCGTTGGAAACAATGAAAGTTGGATTGTTGCTTGGACCCAGATGGTCAGGTGACTTTTCCGCTTCGAGGCCTGTCTTTCTCGTTGGCTTCGTTTCTAAATAGATGACGTCATCTCTCTCTAAACGAGGCCTACGAGAGAGACAGGCCCTGAAACTCAAAAGTCACCTGATCATCTTAGTCCAAACAACAATGTATCCTTCATTGTTTCCATCTTGAATTTTAATAATCAGTACTTTTTTGTTTGTTGGAAACAATGAAGGTTATGGTAAACTAAGAAATAAAAAACTCTTTCGCCACAACGAAAGAGTTTTTTATTTCTTAGTTTACCATTACAATTATCCACACTTGTCTTTTTTATTATTTAATGAAGGTTATATTGTTGCTTAGACTAAGATGGTCAGGTGACTTTTAGTTTCAGGGCCTGTCTTTCTAGTTGGCTTTGTCTTTAAATAGATGACGTCACATATGCTTTGAACTGTTTCCAAGATTCAGCAAGATCCGCTTATAATACGTCCCAAATAAATCCCGCAGCAGTACAAGACATTTAACCGGGCTCTTATGCCTCTTTTGATTGTTTTTTTGTATCCCATTGACTGCATTTAATGATCTTTTAGGTAGTGTGTAAAAAGATCTTTATTTCAGTTCTACAGCTTAAATAATTATACGCTACTTCTTCGACTGCCTGTTTCCAGTTACGATTCATGATGGATAGCAAATAATTTATCTAATAGGGTGAATTTGGGGATAATTTAGGATATTAGGTCAAATGATTCAGAAAGCTGATTTTTTTTTTAAAAGCGCGTTATAACGGAGCCTAGTTTTTTTTTTTAAACGCGGCCATTTAATATTTTTATTCTCTCATGCTTAACGCATCCCTCTTATCGAATATTTTACATAAAATCTCCAAACATGTCTTCTGAACCCAACACCTCCTTAGGTGGTCGGATGGACTTTTCTCCTTTCTCTTTCCCTCCCCTGTTTCTCATTAAGTCTCAACGGGGGCTGTCTGGCATTTTGAATCGCCTACACTGGGCGTCGACGCCAAAACCTACCTCCGGTTGGAAGCCCCTTATCAGGTGTGCGCATGGGCAGACGGCCAAGGTGGCCTTCCAGGTACCCCCTTATCCGAAACTCCAAGCGAAAAATTCTTTTAACACGGGCAGACATATTAAAGGCCGTCCCTTCCATTCCAGCCCCTTGACGACCAACAACGCCATCTGGACATAAGCCCGACAATGGCCAGTGTCCACTACCTTGCGTCCCTCTTTTCCCACGTTCTTTTTTTACCCCCTTTTCCACCTTCCCAAGTCGCGTCACCGCTTTTGTGTCGTCGTCTTCGAACTCTTCAAACTAATTATTTATCACGAGCGATGAATACGACCAGAAGGGGGAGGGGGTGATAAAACGGAACCAACCTAAAATGAAACCAGCAAACCAGACATAATGGGAATGATTTTCTGAAGGGGGGAACCACAACACAAAACAAAAAACGAGGAAAAAAGCTGCATAGTCAGCAGTAGCATAAAAGCGTCAACCCTTTCCCCTCTCTTTTGGGGTCCTGTCCATCATTAAGGCCAGTCTGGAATCTCTTCAAGTGACCACTACTCACAGACCTCTCCTCCAATCCATTTTCCTCTCTCTCTCTCTCTCTCTCTCTCTCTCTCTCTCTCTCTCTCTCTCTCTTTCTTAATTTTATCAGGAGCGTCCAGTGCCTCTGAATGGATCCAGACGGAGGAGGAGAGTGAAAACGCGGGGATCAAACCCCTTCCCTCCTTCTCTCCTAACGCCACCATCATCACTCCACTGGAAAGTAACCTTTTCGAGGGTAGGGGGAGGAGACTACATTTTTCAAGTCTCTTCTTCCTCTTCTTGTTGACAGAGCGACTATTCAAAACAACAAGGGAGCGAATGGGGAGGGGGGGGGGCAGGGTATTTGGAAAACAATTTTGGTCTCCAAACAGAGAAGAGACAGGAATAAAAAAAATGGCCGATCCAGCAAGAAAGATTTAAAATAATCAAGAGGTCAAAACACAAAAAGGTAGTTGACCCCTTTTTATTTTTTAATATCCATTTTTGCATGCAGAAAGACAGGAGCCACAAAAGGGGGATCTGCTTCGTGAGACCCAGCCGTCACGACCAAGCAAATTGGTGCCTTCAGGAACTCGAAAAAAATATTTTTCCTAATATTACTCGCAGGTAGAAAAGACAAGAGATTGCAGCAGCAGCAGTAGCGTGTTCTGCTTGCAAAAATCATAAATCATGCGTCATGCACGACGCGTCTAACATGGCGCTTATCTTTTTTTATTTCACCCCCTTCTTCCTACCTGCGAGCGCTCTCCTCCCACGCACGCATTCTCACCTCGAACTAGAGCCAGACAGGATCTCTCCCGCCCATGCAGACCCCCTTTTTATTTTATCTTCCCTTGCCCGTTTAATTTGGTCACTCAGCGTAATTTGCATCTGGGAAAAATCACAATGAGACGACTCGCCTCCTCCTCAAGACACTTTTTCACACGTGACGCGCATCACAGACAAGAATAGAAAAAGGGAAGGGTATGAATCACAAGCTGGACTTAATTCACGAGATCCTACAGTTTCTTTCTTTTTTATTGCTATAGAAACGCCACTAAGTGATTAATCATCGTTAGCGAACCAGACTTCTTCCCTCCACCCGATGTCCCTAAATCAAGGGAACCAATGAGATTCAACATGCTGCTGACTAATAACAACATACTATAACAGAAAGCGTTAATGTTGTTGCAGTCATCGTACATAGCAACGGCTTACTCATTTGCAAGGCTGATTCAGAAACACGTAAGGAAAATTACGGTATAAGCGAGTCCAAACAAGTTGCATACTGAGCTGTCTCTCACCATAACCAAAAGATGCATTCCTTATACAATAATGCTTTGTTTGTATACAAACAAGCTTTTTCAGCAAAATGAGTTTATCTTTCAAATCCAGTGAAATTTCAGAAATCCAGATTATGGACTGCACGATTACAGGAAAAAAAAAGCGTGAATTTAAGGTTTTATATTGAAAATTGAAATAAAGTCCTCTATATTCAGGTTATACACAATACTTTACAATCAATGTAAACTCTGTAATGCGTTGTTTCAACTGCTCACTGCTACGATTCTTCCTGGTAAACCTTCATCTTGATAAGACCAGACAGAAAGTTTACAGTGATAAAATTCTTAGCGAGCCAATCCATTGACCGAAAATAAACGTGATTCAGAGAGTCGCGAACAACTGTAGCAAAGTGCCCATCCAGTTGGAACACAAGTGTTCATAATTCCGTGAGACGAACAGTGGCTCGAAGTGCGTGTTTCCAATAATTTTTTGTTCTGCGAAGATGTTCTCGCTAACTCCGCCACACGTTGTATTATTAGTATTCTGGTCCATTGGAAATTTTTTGCGAGCACTAAGATCTATAGAATCTTAGCGACATAACTAAAATTCAGACTTACTCTTACTACAAAAAGCTCATTTCATATAACACAAGCCTTAAGAGCTATAATAGCAACCTTAGCAGCCTTAAGAGTTATTGTAACATCCTTAGCAGCCTTAAAGGTTGCGGGATCCAATTAGAAACATTGCGAGGACCTAAGTTCTATACTATTGTATCTTAGATAAAAATGAAGTTCATTTTATTGTAAAATAGAACTCAATACGTAGACTAGGTTACGGAGCACAATTGGTGCAAAGTCTGAACTCGCTTTACATAAACGAACTCGCTCTACAATCAAAGTTTTGCGGGATCATAAATTTCCGCCATAAGCGAATAGCCTTGTCCACTTTTTGCCAAGTTCTATTCACAAAGTGATTTAATAAATTATATTCGAAACTGCTTCTTACGTACGAAACCTAAAAGCTTTTCTCTGATCAATATCTTCCCTACACAGTAGTCTCAATAAAACATGCATGTCTTTTGAAAGATTATAATTTCATAAGTCGCTTTTGCTACCTATCGAGCGAGCCTACCCTTTTGAAATCAAAAGGATTTGGGTAAAGAGGTAGTATCAAATTCCCACCCACATTAACAATTGTTCTGGACTTTAATTTGAAAATGTCAAAAATAAAGTTTTACAATCAATATAAACTTGCAACAGTCAATCCACTGAGAATAGAAACTGAAAGAGAATGCACTCAATTGAAACGATTCGTGATGTTTGCGGTTGCAGCTGTCCGAGTTATCAGCAATGTCGAAGTTGAACAACTGTTCGAATACCTGCAATGACTCACAGAGTCTACACTTGTGTTCTTTAATTTGAAGTATGAAACATTCTTAATAAACGTTTATTTGGGACACTTATAAAATTCTACAAACTCTCAGTGTCACTGACGCCTATAGATACTCTAAACACGCTCTAATTTTAAAAACTATAAAGTAAACTTTCATCCATGATACCATATTAACTTCCCCAGATACATCTACTAATTAGACAATTTTCCTGTGTTTCTAATAGATACTTAGGGAGTTAGAGCTAGTTAGGCATCTGGACAATAATACTGCGAGACCAACTATTTTGCTGTTTGGGTCTACCAATTTTTTTTCTTATACTTTGATAGTCGCCAAAATGATAGTCAAGCCTTGGGACATAGGCATTCCAGTGATAGATAGTCATGGGTTCGAATCTCGCCTTGGGCATGTTTGTATTTGTCCATGAAATGCTTAAACATAATAATTATCTCAGGATCGAATAAGGATATTACTCATGTGAAAGCGTGCAAAATGGCCTGGCTCAAAAACCTAACAAACCAACCAACCTATGTAAAGAGCCTTCATTATGTCTAGTGCTATCATGTTCGCTTGTTCTTTAGATCACTCGTTCAACTAATTCCGCCTTTACTCACTAAACAACGTGTAAAACACACACTATAGGAGGCACAGCAAATATAAAATTTAAAAAAAACTCCAGCAGACCCCTCCTCTATAAATAAATCTCAAATCTCAACCTACTGGAGAGAGAGAGAGAGCAATTCATTCTCATTAGCCGCATACAACAAGCGCAAAAACTAACAACGTCATCAACTGTTTTGCTGTTTGAAATTGCTTCTTCCCATAGAGCAAGGGTGGGGCTCTATGAGATGAAGAAGAAGAATCGTAGGAGGTAGGTGGTCAGTGGAAAAGGGAAAACGTTTGCCACCACCGACCACTGATGAAGTTGAGCCAGCGAATGAGAGAGAGAGTGTCCGAGATGAATTTTAAATGGCGGGCTGTGCAGCAGCGTCTAGCAAATTGGCCGACCTCCAAACGCCATCCATCTTTCAACATTACTATGGTAATCGACCTCTTGATCTCTAGCCTCTCTCTCCTGCTCTCCCCGTCCCTTTGGTTTTCCATTTTTTACTCTCATTTATTCTCTCGCTTCCCAATGGACAGCCTCTCGTCTCCTTTCTACACTTCACTCACGGACCTATATTTCAACTTACAGGATTCCATTTCCCTTTTTTTCGTTCGTTTCTCCTCTCTCTCTATCCTTCCTTCCCCTGCTCCTCAATCAAATGCTGGGCTCGAATATATTTTTTTTAAATGTAAAACGAAAAAAAAAATTGAACGAACTCATGATGTGCTGCTAAATACGTTTTAATACCCGCCACATTTGGAAGGAACACGTGCACTCAAATTCAAAGCAGTTGTTGTTACTTTTCGTAAAAAGAGCCTTCGCTAAAGGGTTACGTAAAAGACTTCGCGAGTTCTTAATTTCATTTATTTATTCATTCATCGCTATGTCCTAAAATGTCCCCTGACCAACGACGACAAAAATTAATTTTAGTTTATTTATTAATTTATTTTTTGCTCTCACGGAACCTACATAAGCGAGACCCCCCCCCCCCCCAATAACGAAAACAACTAAGTAAACATTCACCACTTTCTTCTTCACCAAGTGTGACTCAGCGTGAAAAAGCTTCAAACGTGCGTCCAACATTATTAAAAGAACTGCGACCTATTTATACTTTTTAATAAACTATTTTCCTCAGGGCGCGAGAATATATACAAACAGAGAGAAGGGTTCCTTTTGGGAGGCGGCCATTGCAAAACCCTCGCCAAGGCGAAAGCAAGCTAGCGCCAGTAGTCACGTGGTTTTACCAATTAACTTAACAACAGCGACAATTAATCGTGCTCGAAATGAATGAGACGTCGAGAGTGATCAGATGGTCTGTCACCCAATTGTCGTCGAGGCTAACTGCGCTCCATTGAGCACGGCAGCACATCACTTCGCATCAAAAATAACACAGAAACAGCGCCGTCCCTCCTTCATAACGAAATCGAACACTATATAAAAGCCCTCTTCTTATTTCTTTTAATAATAATAATAATAACAACAACAATAGCAACTCAGTCATATTTAATCAGCGCACACAGAACCTTTTCCTCACCGAATAACACAGAGCCTTTTTCCTCACCACGCATACAGTCCATTTTTTTTTATCAATTTCCGCCGCCTCTCCGCCGGACAACGTTCCAAGGCCGTCCACTCTCATTCGTTGTCTTTCTCATCACCACCACCACCAACACCGAAGACACCAGTGGCTTTAACATTTTCTGACATTTGCAGCTGCCGACGCCCGTATGCCACCGCACTGCACAGCAAAAGGCTCGCCTCGTCTCTTCTGATTGCGCATGAGCAAATGCCGTTGGACGAGTTCCCAAACGAATTCCTAGGAATTCTTCCCCTCCCACCATTTTCCCCCCTTTTCCCTCTTCACAATCATTCACTGCCCTGCAGTCGAAGCCAATCTGTTAAGTTCAAATCTTAAAACGAAAAGCAGGACTCCCCACCAAGCTTCCAACAATCGCATGAAACATTTAAATTAATAAATAAAAAAAAAGGAGGAAAAAACATTCTAAATCATTTACATACATACAACAACTCGGTATCCTCCCCTTGTATGTTTACACAGAAACAAATCATAAATCCAAATGTTGCACCGTTAACAATCAGCTCCTTTCTCACCCCCACCCTAAACACCTGCGCTATCTGTTCACGGAACTTTTTTATCAATCTCATTATCAAGCAATTTTTTTTTATACTTTACAACATTCAAACATCAAAGCCTGTGAATAGACAACATTGATACGGTATCGACAACCTCCACCAACAGCAACAGCAGAAGCTAACCGCCAGCACCCTCTCTTTCTCTCTTCACTCGCCGTCTCGATCGATAGTCGGAAGGCAATTTGCTTCGATCTCATTTCGAGTATATTGATACACCCCCAGCAGGGAGAAGCGAAAGTTAGAGGTGAATTAACATCAGGACATCGATTTAGGGGGGAAAGAGGAAAACACGATTGTTGGGCTACTCCAAAGAGACCTCAGAGTCGTCTCCATTAGAAGACAGACGCCGGCAGCTAAACAATTCTCCTGCAATATACGTTGTAGAATTCTAGCCTAAAACACATACGCCCAACAGACAAACAGTTAAGCACTACAGCGATCTACGTAATTTAGGCCTTATACTGAAACTACAGCCACGCAAATCCAACTTGAAGAAAGACTGCCGAGTCTATACTTGGTAGAAGACGGCTGTTATGTGTAAAGAGCCGGTAATTACTAACATTCCTTCCTGACTCGTATTCCTATGGTTCTATTTTACTGTCTGATTCATAGTCTTATATAGTTCATAGGATATTATGCATGTCCTCGCCATTTTGCAAAGGAAATTCCCTGACCAAATTCCTTTATCAACCAAACTGCGCAATCGCAATCTTGAACTGTATGCTCAAATCGATACAGCTCATTATTTAGCAACTGTGCTTTCTCAAAACTTAAAAGAGCAGTCATTCTTTTCCATTATCTACTGCAAGACCTCCATCAACTCCATTAAGAAGGAGAGAACTGAGAATGCTATGCTCCATAATAATACCAACACGTATTGAGCATCATCAATAATTATCTTACAGATCAGCATAATATCACTTGCATTGACCACCGGAAAAAAGCCATCGCAATCTGGTTGGAATATTTAGAATGTAATGGTCAGCATGGATACCATGAAGCTTAAATATATTTTCTAGTATGCATCGCGCATGGAGCTACTATGAACAGTTCTCCGAAACAAATACGCAATAGATCTTTGGAGGTCCTGCCACCTCTGCTTGGATCTAGTGTGGATACGGTCATAGCATCCCCCAAATACTGGCAACACACTCAACAATATATGAAAGCCAATATTCTGGGAACATAGCATTGCAAGGACACGACCAAGGACACGTCTTGGATCGTTCTGCCATTGCAAGGGAAATGCTGGAGACCAGCTTGTTGCGAACAATGACCTTGTAGAACTGGAGTTTGCTAACGACATTGAAGGAAGCGTTTCGGCTCAATCTAGCTGAACTTGAACCTTTTGGCCCAATTTAACAATCGAAGAGGGAATGTACAATTGTTCGAGTAGGACAGAAGCAGTTCTTCCTCGAAACTCATTATACTTCAAGAGGTCATCCATAGGTGAAAAAGCGTTTTAATTTATACGAAGGTTGCCTAAAAAATACCATTCTGAAGACTTACCTAAACACCTACTCCTGATTGTTCTAACCTGATGCCAAACTAAAGTTAAGAATCCCGTTTAGTAATTGCTGCATACTTTTTAGATGACCTGTAGAAGAAGATTACGTAAGAAACGCGTGCACACTAATTAAATTTTGAGGACACCTGTACATAATCTTCAAATCAAGTTATGGCTGTACAATCAAGTATACAACGCAATATAGTCACATATATACAAATCCAACTTTTTCAATATCTACCCAGAGCATCACTTCAAAATCCCCAACCCAACTCTTGTCTTACGCACTTGGACTTTTCCAGTTGTTTGAAGTGTCGGAGGCTTAAGTTGGTCTTTGGGAGTTTTGACAATTCATTTCGATTGCAAAAGATGGTTCCCTCTGGAGGGGGAAGATTACAAAGTTACTCGAACGATTTCCAAGAGACTTTTATCCAGGGATGAAAATACGAGAGAACCACAGCGGGCTGGGTAGGGGAAAACAGAATTTAGACTGATGAGAGAGAAAGAGGGAGGGAGTTGTGAAAGAAGAAAGGAAGGGGTGTTGGAGGCAGGGTAAAGAAGAAGAAAAAGAAAAAGGGACTCTCACTCTCAATGGATTCCAACTTGTGCGTCACTGGTCGTAATCTAAGTGCTTGGGCGATCTCCGAGGTGGGTTCCAGAGCACTGACGATTCCGCTACATCGAGAACGCGATCGCAGAGAAGGTAAAGGGGGGGGGAGTTGGGGATGAAAAATAAGAAGGTGGAAAAGAGGCAGAGAGAAAAAGAGGGAAGAAACAGAAAAAAAAGGGGAAAGTTAAGAAACTATGTTGATCTCTTTTGCGGCGCTGATAAGAAGTAAGCGCGAAAAAAGAAAGAAGTACTACGAGAGGGGGGTAAGGAAAAAAAAAATTTGGGAAAAAATAAAAATAAATTTCATCCTACGACTGTTTGGTAAATGAAAGGAAAAAGAAAAAAAAAACCGGAAAAAAAATTCTCCTGCTGGAAAAGAAATCGCTACTGCGTTATAGCTACAAGGCGAAGAATGCGAAACAAGTAGAGAGAAATTAAAAGGGTGGGTAGGGTAGGGGTACGGGGTGAGAAAAAAGAAGAAGAGGGACTTACACAAGAATTTATAGGAATGAAGAGCGCGAGACAAAGCGCGAAATAAAAACTTATAATAGAAGACGAGGAGTGAAAGTGTAAGGGGTAGAAAAAAAAAGTAATGGAGGTGGGGGAAAGGAGGTACAAGTAATGAGATGACTAGTCCGTGTTGGGCGGTAACCGCAGAAAATGAGGATCGTTCATTAGGAAAGGTCTGGGAGGAGGGGGATAGCGAAACGAAGAAGAAGCCCCACTAGTAAAAACCCCCACCTCCTTAGGAGTGAGGAATAACGAGCGATTCCTATCGAGTCTTCTCGACGGAGCGCTTGTCTTCGAACTGATTTCAGACTGCTAAAGTTCAGCTGCTTATCACGGGTCAATATGCAGATTAATGGGAAAGGGAAGGAAACTGCGAGCAGACAGACAGCAGCGAGAGAGAGAGCGAAGCGAGTGACACGCCGGTGACGACAAACACAACGCAAGCGCGCAAAGGCGCCTCTCCCGTGTTTCGGCGCTGGGAAAACAACACGGGAGGGCGGCCTGGCAGATTTAATCAAAGGAGGAGGAGGACGGGAAAAATAAAAGCAGATAACATTACAGGATGCAAATAAAATTACACGACGAGATCAGGGAGACGGAGGTTGTGTGGTTGGTGTAGTAAGAAAGCTCTTCAGCAAGCAGTACTTCTGTAAGTTCTAGCAAACCTTTTGCCTTTGTTCTAGCAAACGATATTTGTGTTTTCTCGATTTGAAGGCTTTTCACCATTACATTACATTACTCATGAACAAGGAATAATTAATACGGCCGTCTTCCGTTGCATCCATATGGTTAGATTTGACAAACACAAACATCCATGACGCAAACCGCGACTCAAACATCTCCAGAGTTCTCGGTCACCAATACAATTTAAAAATCAGAAAATGTCTTCAGAACGAGCAAACTGTAACTGAAGGTATTCCAGGGAATGGTTAGGTTAGGTTAAGTTAGGTTACGATAAGGTCGTGTCATGTTTCTCACCTAACCACTCACTCAAGAGATACATGAAGAGCAGAACCCCAACTTACTGGCTACGCAGACATTATATATCTCGAATAATTACTTTATTCTTAATTTTTCCTCCGCAAGATGCACACAAAGCAGATAAGCACAATCAGAGACACACAGAGCGTACAGCATACAACTGTTCAATCTCTGAACTAGCATGAAAACCATTGTCAGATGGTTGAGCTCATAGCACTCTATAGGAAGGACGTCATATTCATCAAAAACGCATGTCATTCCCCTCTGAAACTAACCCATTATTACGTAATCATCACAGTATCCCCAATGCTCATTAAGCCTGGATCGTGGTTCAGCGCACTCAAGCAGTATATTTCCACACTTTTTCTTTTTTGTTAACATGCGCTTGTTATTTTTTGTGATATCAAGAATTTGGAAGCCAGTACAAAAACCGTCAATGACGTCATTTTACAAAAGAAAATTAAGCTGTTCCTCGATGAGGTTGGTTTGTTTGTCTATCACAAAAGTAAGACATTCCAGAGAAACCATGGCTATTATCAAAAGAACAGCTCTTGGAATTTAAAAATTATTTTTCTTTGGTGGAAATGTAAACGCAGAATCTATCCACTTGCACACCCTCATCTTGTCCGATATTTTGAACCCAGACATGGTCCAAAACGATCGGTCCAACATTAACGGAAACTTAGTGTCTTGATGTCTTTTCTAATGCCTAGATAGGACATTGCAACATCAGTGGTCGTATATCAGATCTCAGCTAGCGATGTTTTATACATCTAGTTAGAGTGTGTGATAACGCGTCCATCCTATTTTGTGAGGTCCACATCTCGTATGGGGCATTCACTGAATGTAAACCGAACCTTACATACGCAGATCTCTCTGAACACCTGCTTCGATTTTTATATGAATAAATACGAACTCCCTCGGTATATACTCGTTTCAGTACATTTCCCTCACCCCTTTGATAGCATGTAACTAACATTACGTTCTATCACCACCAGACCACTCCTCGCTCTCTTCCCTTTCGTTCTCATCTGTTCGCCATCCTTCAAACGTCGAGGCAACAGGCAGCAGCGTTTACGCCATCGATGACAGCAAGCCTCACAGGGACCCCTCCTGTCCGCCCCCGCAACACTCTGAAATTTAGAAGGCGAACAGAAGAGAGAGAGATTAACACAAAAGGGAGGAACAGAGATTTCCAGAACAAAAATAGAAAATGAAAGAAAAAAAAAACCACTCCACCAATTCATCACATTTGAAGAAGTCCGCGCATGCTCAAGTCTGTCAACTACTATTCTCTTTGAGAGCGCGACAATTTCAAGGGTTACATGTTAATTTCAGAGTAAACAAAGACTGGTAGAATAAGGGTGGGGGTATCGGAGGATGATGATGATAATAATGATGATGATGATGATGATGATGGTTTGGAGGGGACATCGAGGATGTTCTGAGCAAAAGTCGCTCAACGCCATTGTTATACACTGGGCTCAAGGTCGTAAGAAAAGGGATCCCGAACTCATTAAGCTTTTCTTAATTGCTTCCTTTAACTGGAAAAAAAAAATTCTTCGCCATCCTTTTCACATGGTAACAAAACCAGGACAAACAAACCCCGCAGAGGAGCAAGAAAATTTTCAAAATCCATTCACGCGGTGCCAAAAAATCCTGACTTGGCTCTCGAAGCTCCTCTAGAACAACGAATCGTCTCAATGAATCGTCTCCGTCATAATCGAGCAAATTAGGCCTCAATAGTTCTTTACAGTCAACAAATAGTACATTACAACCCGTCTGTACCCCCACAATTATGATAACAACCTAATTATACTCGCGACTTTAAATAGCCCTCATTATAGAAACACTTCAATAATAATCTTGGAAATAAAAAAAATATTCCACGTCCTTTCCAGGACGCAGTTCTTAGTAAGTGATGTTACAGGATTCCAAGAGCTCAACGTCATCCGGCTTTGTTGTTGCGAGCTCGATCATTCACAGAAGCGTCATAAAGGGTCCGTTAAACGAAACAAAGAAAAGAGAAATGAATCAATCAATCAATCAATCAATCAAACATCGATCCCTCCTGCATTGAATTTTTTATCGGCACTACCATAAAACAAAAGCCGAGTCATAAAAGGGTTACCAGCATAATCTCTACACAAAACACTTTACACCACCAACTCATATCTGTTGACTCATATAGGGACTTATACACTTATATGACGCTAGTGTATTCCCATAGAGGCGTCACGTAATCTATGTAATTGGCTATGAATCACGAGTTAGTCTATGGAAAATACCAATAACAACAACAAAGTGATACACTTTCCTCTATTTGTTTGACCAATGCACGCTCCTCCGCAAGTATATCGATGTAGGAGCACTGGCGAGGCACTGACTTCATATTGTGAGAGCCATTTACGAAATGAAATATTGGCAACTAATTCACAGTGTAAACAACCTAAATCCAGTTTATATGCCTATTAAAAAGAAGCCCAATGACTTTGTCGTATTAGAAGGATCCCTTTCACGCAGGACCGTATCAGGAGAAAAATTTTACACATTTAAATTTTTTAAAGGTCTTCAAAAATTAATGAAATAATTAAAAAAAAAAATAGAATTTTATAGTCGGAGTCCTGGACTCGAACCCAGATCATGAGGATTTTTTACAGAAATATTTTACAGAAAAAAATCTCTCCACAAATTACACACGAGCCCATTTTTACTTTTCTCTCCCGAGCCTCCTCTATCCTCATCCTCCTTTCCCTCCTTAAGAAAATGAGATTAAATTCTAAATGCGTTTCAGTCTCCTGTAAGGCTTCAGCAGCGCAGTTTTAGAGGAAGGAACGGACGGACAGACAGACAGCGCATGAGAGCTCCGCCAGCTGCGAGGGTGGATGGCCAAGAGCGCAGGAAGAGGAAGCGGCCTATCGCCTCGACTACCCGGGGAATGTAAAGTGCCCTTGGGCGAGGGGCACCAAAACAAGGATATTATTAGCACGAGGAAAAGACTTCCCTTACCCACAATTCCTTTCAAATGAAACCTACATCATAAAAAACACGCGTGTAAACGACATATATCGACAAACCACTCTCGTCGCATACTCGTGCCATTAATTAAAAAAAAAAAATTCAACTTTCATTCGGGCTCATACTCCTTCACCACGACCCCTCCAAATCAACACCTCCTTTCTCATTTTCACGGCCTCCACTTTAACCCGTGTCGCCATGACTCACATATCGATGTCACGGTTTTTATTTTCAATGTCACATCAGTGTCCTCTTCTCAGAACTCGACCCTCAGGATAAACAGAGAGGAAAATTAGCACGAGATTTTCCTCTACACAAACACTACGAGGGCATAGCGCGTTACTTATTAACATATATCAAACGATAACAAAAAAATATATAATAATTCCCGCACCCCTCTTTGAAACCAACGGATGGGAGATCCAATTAGGCTGAGAAAGTGGAACTTCCTGGATGACGTCGAGGAGCATTTTGATATTTGATTCAGAGGATGACACCAATGTCGATACAAGTGCACTTGTCAAAACACAGTTCGAAACTACTACTATACTACTACTCTTTATCTAGCCCTCTCTCCTAGGAGACTCAGCCTTGATACAGAAATGCTGGTTATACTTCATTCCATATAAGCTATAGCTACAGCCTTAACCCAATTAGAAATACTTTACACAAGCGCCTAAGCTATATAGACTCTTAGAGTCAAAACTACCATTCAGAATCCTCATTCCATGAGTATATACCTCAACCAGCCTTTTCAGTTATATCTTAGCCTCGGGAAGCTATAGCATAGCCTTAAGAGCCTTAGGAAGCTATAGCATAGCCTTAGAAGCCACAGGGTCCAATTAGAAACATCTTTTGCTATGGCTTAAGCTTTACAAATTCTTAGCGACATATCTAACTTTCGTACTTTCTAGTGCTATATAACGAGCCCACATAACGAGTGCGGGATCAACATTTTTTGCGAGGATCTAAGATCTCTAGAACAGCTATAACTGAAGTTCATTATGAAGTTCATCTCTATAGTAAAATAGAAATCAATCAATACATACATTGCGTTACTCTTCTGCGGATACTTCAACAGGCTTAAAATCTGCCCTGAACTCATAGACGCTGATCTTGCGAGATCATACATTTTTTTGCTGAGTTTTACCCAAAAAATTAGATGGCTTGCATGGACCACATAGCCATTAAGCTCTCCAATTTAAACGCATGTCAGTGCATTCGCTTTACATACATGTTGATTTAGATAGTTTATATAAAACGAAATTGAGTGTATAAATATAGTTAAAAGATATAGCATTTCTATGCATTTGAATACGTTTGCGCTTCTACTGTCTGATAGGGGTTACCTGATATTTTGGTCTAGGGTGTCTATCAAAAAAAAATAAGCAAACATGTGATGATTAGAAAAGTCGCCAAACTGATGATAGACACTTCCTATATAAGTCAAGGAACCCAAGAATAGCCCCACATAGATAGAAATCATTATGAGGCCTTATAAAGCACTGCTTTTCGTTGCCATAGGAGGTGATGCCCTTTGCAGGTTTGTCTCTCTAGGTCCAAACGAGCAAAAAATACGTTTCGAAGATAAAAATAAAACAAGACCCTTCATTCCTTCCTCCTGCAAGGAAGAGAACCCTCTTAAATTTTACAAATAAATTAAATTAAATAAAATCAAAAAAAAAAATAAAAACAGCACGCGCTTATCAACAAACGTCCAACCCGACATGATGCATAGTCTCAAGCATTTTTCACTGGAAACTCCAGTAGACTTTGTACCGCTCTTCTTAATTGGCTTCCCAAAGGTCAGGCTCATCGTTTCGAGAGAAGGGGTCGCGAAGTAACCCCTGTGGTTAGAATTTTACGCGCTAAATATATCTCTATCTCAATTTTTTTTTCAGGCTACTATTAAAAAAAACACCCCCGAAGCGCACTCTTATCTCTCCTCCAGATGACGTCATAAAGGAAACAAGTGTTTCGAGGAAGTGAATGAAGACAAGTGAGAGAGCGCTGTTTGGAAAGACACCAATCAGAGAGAGAAATAAGACAAGGGGAGGCATTGAAAAGAAATGTTATAGGATGAGAGGGGGGTTCCCACGTGCGTGTAGGAGGGAAGAAAAGCGCAGTATTAGAAGATCTGCCAAGTGCAATTATCCTTGGCTCAAGTTCATCAGGGCTCTCTCAGCGAAAGGGATAGTTTCGCCTTAACTGAATTCCCCACCGGTAAAGCCCAATTAATGCTTCTCGTGCGATTGGCATGCGGGTCACCCCCACTGGCTCAACCACCAAACACCCTCTCTTCGCAGCTCCTCCTCAATTTATATTTTTTTCTCTCTTTTATAAAGAAAGGTTCTTTTCCAGTAGCAACTGTTTTCCTTACGGTAACGCAGGACGACGAGAAGGGGAAACTCGGTTGTTCGTGACATGCCCCGCGTGTCCCAATTTCGAAAACAAAGCCAAAGGAGAAAACCCCCTGGAGCCATTTAGGAAGAGTAAAGGAAAAAAAGGACACAAACTGCATTTTCTCAACATACTAGCGCTCCATCTCAATCGCGTCCTCTTTTTGACTCAAATTTCTCAAAAAAAATTAACATCGTAAAAAAAAACCTCGCCCCTTTTTTCCCTACCCTGATGTCACTGTTTGTTTTTCTCTCAAACCCACTCACGTCACCTCCTTCCTGTCTCCTTAGGAAACAAAAGCCGACACTTCCATTTGTTGTTTCGCTTTCTTTTTTCAGGCTCCTCACCTCCTTAGTCTTCCCTTTTCCTTCTTGCCAATCTGGAAACAACAACACAAAACTGCGTCACGGGCGTTGTTTTGAGCGCCATATGCTACCAACAACTCCACCAACGCAACAACGACCAAACAGAGTCGTCCTGTGGCCAGCGCAAGGCCCTCGTTACTACGACGGACCGTTTGTTTTCCAGTCGGGAGGGGGGGGCGGTGGGGGACAGACAGACAGACAGCGTCACGTACACGACGCGATGACTGCCGTGGGACGTCGGCCTTCGCACGCCTTCTCGCCTTCCTTATCACCAGGACGTCAGTCACAATTGATTGCATTTACGACTGGGCGAAAATATCAAAGGAGAAGAAGGAGGAGAGGTCTGAGTGCTCTGCGAATGCGGGAGGAGAGACTTGGGTACGTGCGCGCAGAAGATACAATTGCGGGCAGGCTTGGATGTTGCTGCGTGCCTTTTTCCCTCTCCCCTGAAAATGTTTTAGCAACGACGGAGAAAAAGGAACCCCACCCACATTTGGAGGAGATTTCGTGGAAGCATGGCGCGCACACAGCGCCACATACTGCCATCGCTTCACCGTGGAAACCTTTCCTCCAAACTCGCTACATTGTTGCATGGAAAAAAACCTCGGCAAGGCGCAAAGTCAAGCAGCAGAATCGTCAAAATTCCCTGCGGTAGCCTGCGGGAAGGCGCGAGAAGACTGAGACTACTCGGGAGAGGCTCGCGTATGACGTCGCTCTTCAGGCGCCTCTCCTCGCTGAGCATTTTCCCTTTTCCCCATTTCGCACGCCATCAGCCGCTTTTTCCTTCTGCCTCTCGAGTAATGTTACCCGCCACAATCCTCCCTGCTTTCCCCCCAGTCCTCCCGGTTCCACAGAAAAAGGCGCAAATCGCAGCTGCACACTCACCTGCTAACTACACATCCAAGCGACGGGTGCTGGTTCTAGCGGCGGCCGGGCGACGATGCACGAGTGGAGCAGCTCCTAAGCGCGTGTTCCGCCATGTTCTAGCAGAGCGAGCCAGCTGGGTTCAGAGTAGCGAGATCACGCCCGCCACTAGCGGCTCCCAGCGTCCTTCGCAGGGAAACTCTACTGCGCATGCACCGTTGCAGCACTTGTGCGTGGGCAACCCGGAGGCTCGTGACGATCAGGCGCAAGAGTCGGAGAACGCAGGAGACGACGAAAAAACGTGTCCACCCGGTGGGGAAGCCAAAAAAGAGCCACAGGACGGCGCAGGTTGCGGTGCAACTTCAGGATCGGCCTTTTTCCCTCGCAACTTCAAAGGCGACAGGAGAGAACGAAGAGGGAAAGCGAGGCGGCGTCCTCTCGTTGGCCTATGGCGACGGTCGCAGTTGTGGCTCCCTCTCTCACAAGGGCGTCTGAGTCGGACGATGGGGCTCTCGACGAAAGGGGTTTCGCAATTGAGCGCAGCAGCAGCGCCGATGACATCACGTCAAGTAATGACAGCCTTCGCTCTCCCCCTCCCCACTCTCTTTTCACCCCCCCCCCCAACACCACCTATTTCTCGCTAAAGAAGAAGTCGTTCAGGTTTCTCCCTCTTTCGCTGTAGCGACACCTACGGCGAACGAGAACAAATGCTAAAACTGACACCAACAACAACGCAAACGCAATGGAGGTTCGGAGGGGGGGGGGTCCTCTTAGAAGGTGGTACAAGGGCAAGGTGGTGGAGAGACCTCCTCAATTGCGAGGAAATATTGAGTGGTAGGCGGGAAATTTCGCCTGTGAATCATGAGCTCGACTCAGGGAAACTTTTCGAGAGCAACAAGATAACAACTGTAGAATCCAGCGCCGTAAGAACTCTTCGATGGGGAGCAAAAGGCCCACAATCAGTTCATAAAAAAGGAAAATTTTGACGCCTGAAACTCAGTAAAGGAAGCCAAGCTTTATCTACAAAGGAACTCACGCGATTACGTATACTCAACTAACATGCGTAACGTTTTTGCGCTTTAATTAATTTACAAAGGGAGTGTTCCGCAAAACCCCCAAAAATTAATTTTAAACTGGGATTACAAACTCATCTTATTTCTCATATTAAAATTTTAAACAAAACAAACGCTAACCCCGAAGACATAACCCTGATATCAAGGAAACACAGGAAACGCCAACAGAGGAAACAACAGAAAAAGGACAGCAAACCCTTGCTAATCCGGAGCCCTCGCTAATCCGGTTAAGGAAACATTTGCATTCGAATAATGAAATCATATAAAGCTGCAGCGTTTCCTTATGCTTTCTGCTTGAATAACGAGCGGTGCTCTAAATACGAGCGTGCGAAGTGTTAATTTCTAATCTTTTAAAGAAACATGCAAAATAACCAATAAAACAAGAAATTAATCCCGAGTTCATCTAATTTTTTTACCCTCTTTATCTGTACTTTTTACCCCCCCCCCCCGCTCAATTTTTTTTTAAATCAAAATATTGATTTTCTCGACCGTGGTATTTAGAAAATTAAAAAAGTGATATATCTTCTTTCCATACTTATATCAAATGATATATCGCATGCCATATGTTGCCATAGTTCTAAAGACCAGGTGACTGCCACCCCCACAACTCCCTCTCCAATGGGACAATTTGGCTCAAACTTCATAGTAATGTAGATCTTGCCTAGAGGAATTTGCATACCGAATTTCACTCCTTTACTATATAGACCATTTTGTCCCCTCTAACTCCCACCCCCGAAACTCCGACCCCAGTGGGCTAATCAAAACCAAACTAAATAGTAAAGGTGCACATGCCCATAGTAAGCTATATTCCGAATTTCAACCTTCAACCTCAAAAAATGTGGAAACTATGAAGGGGACGGACGGACGGACGGACAGACGGACGGACGGACAGACAGAATTGAGCTATTTGTTGTTTTCACAATGTCCGTCTATCTGTCCGTCCGTCCCCTTCATAATTTCCGCATTTTTTGAGATAGAAGGTTGAAATTCGCAATGTAGCTTACTATGGGCATGTGCACCTTAACTATTTAGTTTGGTTTTGATTGGCCCATTGGGGTCGGAGTTTCGGGGGCGGAAATTAGAGGGGACCAAAAGGTCTAGCATATAAAGCAGTGAAATTCGTATGCAGATTCCTCTAAGCAAGATCAAAATTACTATGAAGTTTGGGCCAAATTGTCCCAATGGGGTCGGAATTGTAGGCGTGGCAGTTACTTGGTCATTCGAACTATGGCAACATATGGAATGTCATATATCATTCGATCGGAAATGATGAGAAATGAAAAAAGATAGAGCTCTTTTACACTCTCTAAATACAGTACTAGGTTCGAGAAAATCAATTTTTCGATTTAAAAAATTGGGGAGGGGTAAAAAGTGAGATAAAAGGGTAAAAATAGATGATCTCAGGGCTTCCGCTACTTTCCTATACCTTCCTCCAGAGGATTAACTTCTTGTTCAATTAACCAAAGACTGCTGGTATTATAAAATGCACCATGTTATCAAAAAGTTTTCGAACACCCATCCAAAACAAAATTAGGTGTCCTAATTTAATATCTCTATGATGCAATATAAACAGAAACATGTTTTACTGGCCTCATTTGCAATTCATACGACTTCCAACGTGGTTCATCAGAGGATATCACATATACAAGTCTGGAAGCAAGATTTCCCTAATTCTGCAAATATTCCGTTTAACAACTATAAGTGACATCATTGTCAAGTTGAAACCTCAATGAGCTTTATCTAAAGAAAATGTTAGACAAAGATCGTCGAGTGCTAGAACATGTGAGACGATGCAATTGCAAGTCTGAAACAATTACCATATAGTTCCGAAATGCCACTTCCAGTATCGCCTGTACAATCGCTCATAAGCCCCACGTGAGCAGAGTATGGTGTACAGCTCACCGAAACTAGAACATGGAACAACGGAAACCTATCTTACGGAGCGACGAACTCAGTATACAATCTGGCAATCAAATGGTCGATTTTGGGTCTGGCGGAAGAAGGCTTTATGCCTAACAATATGGTGCCTACTCTTCAGGTCGGAGAAGGCGTTATCATAATATGAGGCGCATTTTCATGGTTTGGATCGGGTCAGCTTGTTCCAGTAACAGAAACTCTTGACATCTGCATTGCCAATGTTGTGGCAACCGTTTTATGATGCTGCTGGTTACAAACAGTTATGAGATGGAAGAAGTTAAATAAATAGACTGGCCTGCACAGCGAAAGCTCTCGTAGACAAAAGGAAGAGAGAATCGTAATACTTTTGATAATTTTCCGATTCAATAAAAAGGCATATTATTAACTTTAGGCCATAAAATTTTAATTGCTTTGTCGACATAGACAAACGGCTTAGCAAGTGTAACAACAATGGTAGACCTACATAAGAACGCCTCGGAAATTAAGTAGTGTCAGATTATTAAAGATTAAATTTAAAAATGTGCCACAAATATTTTTTTAAAAATTCTTATTTTTATCCGTTAACCATACGTGGATGAGAGGCTCGTGTCAAGTGAATGAAATAGTCTGAAATCATGATTACCTGCATCGCATCATAAAAGTAAAAACACCGTCATTTCGCTTTTCACAGGGTCCTTGAAATTTGTGGAAAATGCAAAGAAAGCGAATACATTGTGAATAGTTCTTCTCACGACTTTTGAGTCGACCGCACGCACCATCGGAGACCGCTGCCTACTCAGCTCTTTTTCGTTCTATGACGAAAAAGTCATATACAAAAAGCACCTCAATATGACAAACGGCAGAAATAGCGTTACCCAATTTACAAATCATCATTTCGATAACCCGAAATGAGCTTTGTCCCAAGTGATTCCAGATTAAGCCGTGCAAAATGAAAAAGCGCTATTCGAAATCTTCATGTCTCGAATTACGCTCTTCTTTCAAAGTGCAGAGCATGAAAAGCTCGAAAAGTCAACGGTCGAATCCGCAAGAGCCGAGTGGGCCGGGGCGTGCCGACGGTGAAAGCAGAACAAAAATGCTACAAAACAGGATTTCTCCCATCACCTTCGAGTAGTTTTAAGAGAACAAAGTAATAGGCATGACCAGAAGGGGGTTAGAACATTCTTTTATTTATAGTAAAAATGCAACACGACAGAATGCTAATTAAAAGTTTCGAGGAGGAGAAACGGAAAAAAGCGGAAAAGGTGAATTATAGATGAAGACAAAGAGAGTGATCGATTTCTCCTCCAAAAACCCCTCTTCCCCCATGGGGTATCCAATCCCAGAGCAAGTGTCTTAAGTGATGGGTAGCCGATAGATAAAAGAGGACATAAAGTAGAGAAATAAGAAAGGGATCCGAAAACACGATAGAAAAATTTCAAAATATCGGGTTTTTGGGAAGCAAACAAGGAGTCATTTTTACGGTCGTCTTCCTCGGCAATCCAAAAGGTCTCCTTCTCTTCGAACTTTAATTCGATAAAAGAGGATTTTGAATTTCCCAAAATGCGATTACATCCGGTTATTGACAGTTAAAGGAGCGAAAGGTCTGCAACAGCTGGGAGGGAAGAGAAGACACTGAAGAAAACAACAGCACTGAAAAGCAGCTGTAACACCAGTACAATTTATTATTCATGCACCCACAATTAACAAATTTATTAAATCGCTACCTCCAAGCCGAGCGGCTTTCGCGACGAGTAGCCCTGCTAATAAGCTCCCCAGTACAAAACCCCTTCGTTATTAACCACTAAATGAACACAAAAAGGATATTAAATAGAAGAGGGAATAAGACGATGAGTGTCTCTCTTTCACTTCCCTCCTCCCTCCATCATGGACCCCCTCAGCCGTACCTCCTCCTCACTTTTCTCCGTGTCAATTATGCAAAAGCAAATGGAATAATCTTAAAAGCAATTTAAAGGAATGGAAGAGGTATTCGATTCGACACCCTTTGGGGTTACTAGGCCCCTACCCTCTCTTTCCCCAACCATTTACCACTCCTTCCCTTCCATCCTCTCTCTCTCTCTCTCTCTCTCTCTCTTTCTCTCTCTCTTTCTCTCTCTCTCTATCTATCTATCACAAAATCCGACTCACGCGATCACGAACAAACGATTGGACTAATGTCTAAAAGGTATACATGCACTAACCAAAGAATTAAAGAAACGTAAATTTATTTTAATTCGTTTTTATGAAAACTTGTTGAGATCATGAATTGAAGAGCATACTAATTTAAGAGGAGTTGGACGGTTCTCATCACAGAACTTGATGAGCATGGGAAAAAAGAAGGATCTAACAGAGTTCGAGAAGGACTATTCATTGTTGGTTCTCATCTATCTGGAGCCAGGATTGAACATCGAAGCAGTTGACTGGATTCTCAAAACATTCTAAAAACAGGACATCCACTGTGCAGCAAATGATTTTAACCAAGGCTATTCCCAAACCAAATCCAGCAGAACCATGCGGATCCAAATCGGCAGTCGCATACCTTTACAAAAACCCCAGATTTCTGCAAGAAATAATAAGAAAGAATAGGAAAGGCCGTCTAAAGCGATGTCTGGAGAGTAATGTCTATACAAGTGAAGACTGAAAGACAGTTATGTCGTCTTCTGCAAAAAAGAACTAAAGGAATGCCTGGTCTTCCACTCCCTTACAACGGCTTCAGCACCTTATTTATTCTATGCCAATCCGCATATGTGCTAAATATAATTCGAGCCAAAGGGGCTCCAATAAAATGTTATACACACGTTAATTCTCATTCATTGGCTTTTTGTATATTTGTATCCAGCTACAATATCGATATAGCGTTACGAGAGATTCTTCCTCGCTGGCAGGGATAAAGAATCACCTGTCAAAGCTCACGGTTCTCCGTCTCCCTCAAAGCTCGTTCCAGCTCATCAATTATGAAGCTCGACGCAATTCTTCTCCACAATTGCGAAATCATTAAAAACGATATTAATTAAATCAAAAACAAAAAACTTATTCTGAATCGCTGCAAAAAACTCTTAAAAAATTTCAAATTCATCTGGCACCCAAAATTCCATTCGGCGGCGACGTTTAAAATATTCATGGGCTCATCAGTCGTCAGGAGCGATTTTCGGCTTACCATCGAAATCGGAAAAATTCATTTCTGTCAATCTTACAAAATATTTTACTTATTTATAATAATAAAAAAACAAATTTCTATTGATTTCCTATACCCTAGCGTTTAGCATACTGGCAAGTGAATAGGAAAAAAACAGCGCAAAAGGAAATAGCTATCGAAATCGATAGCTAATACAGGCGGCCCAAAGATTAAACCTACCAAGATTAAACGCCAATTTCTCATCCAGTACTATGGTGTAATTGTTTGAAAATTCTGTGATATATTCATGGCATCCAGGCATTCTGTTTAACGCAATGTTTTTTTGTATCATTTCGCAAGACTGAAAAAAATGGTCGCCTACACCACCGAGCAGCGGGAATATATTCGGGCAGCCGAAAGTCCGGAACGCGCAATTCCAATTGAAGTCTGAAGTGAAAGTTGCCTAGGTTATAGACACCTTGTCCTTCACGTGACACAATAAAAGAGAAATTTGACGGATCACGTAAAATCTACAGAAATCTCCAAAAACTCTCTTTTCCAGTAGAGCAAGCCCAGCAAGCACTGATTTTTTTTTTTCATCTAATAAAAAATTTTTTATTAAACGGCAACAAAAATAATACATAGTTGGGTCTTATAGCCCTTGTATAAACCAAATATATGCTCCCAAGGGAAGGTAGAATTTTTGAATAAAACTGGTGGCTTCCACTTATATAGGCAAACCAACATCATGTAAATTTAAACGCATGTCAATTATACATTTTATAATAATAAAGACTGTTATAATGATACTGCAAATATATTAAACATAGTTTATTAACGTTGTATCTACCGAAATGGATCAACGAGCCACGGAGACCCGACTGCGTATCTACATTGAGAACCACGGTGCGCGTATTGAAGGAGCATTCTTTATTTGCAATATTTTCTTCTTTTTACACTCCTCCAAAAGAAGTATTATTTTTTTACTGACCCTGTAAAAATCCGCATTTAAAAATGTAAATTTCGAGAGAGCTAGTGAAAGCGTAAAGGTAATCTTAAAGACCCATCAGAAAATTTTATGGAAGCTTAATTTAAATATTGCATCGTAGTTCAGCATCCATTATATTTTATAAGGCACTGATAAGTCGTGCCTTCCTTGACACTAAACCAGCCCCGAGGAGCTTAGAATGCAAACCTTCCATTTGGATTTGGAGTTTCGAATCTATATCATGCTCGACATTTTATTTCATATATTAATATTGTTGATGTTTTGTAAAGATCAGAGCCAAACGCATAGTCCCAGAGGCAGGCTTCAACTAGGGCGAAGACTTAAATTGAACGCGCTGTTGACACCATCGGATAAACAATGTCATGCGAACACGCGACCGCCCTTAATATCATCCAGCTGGTTGTGTCATCGATAGTAATGTTGAATGATTTCTGAATTTACAGGAGAATTTCTTGATAATTTTAAACTGAAAAACTGTAGCCGGCCAGGTGGCCGAGAGGACTAGGACGTAGGCTTTCCAGTTCTCGAGTCCACCTGGTCTTGGGTTCGAATCCCGCCGTGGGCATGGATGTTTGTGTTTGTCCCGGGCTGCGTACAGATATAATTTGTGTAAAAGGCGCAAAATGACCTTAGTAGTCGACGCCAAAAATTCTAATAAACAAACCAAACCAAACCAACCGGTGTACTTGCATGAAAAAACGGGAGTTTCCCATTATTTTGACTATAAAAATGTGAGAGAAAATCCCTGCTACAGGGAGACCGCTTACAATTAATCTAATAAAGCTGTACACAGTAATATAGAAACCATGTTATAACAGTATCGCTATAAGAGAACTGTCGCAATTATCGGGACAAACACAAACATCCATGCCCAAGGCGGGATTCGAACCCAAGACCAGGTGGATTCAAGAACTAGAAAGCCTACGCCCTAGCCCTCTCGGCCATCTGGTTGGCCCCCTAATATGGAGAACGCACTGAGCAACCTCTCCACCCAGCAGTCGCCCACACAAATACGCTCATCGCCTCGGCTGCCCCTGTCTATCCAGTCCATAAAGAAAATGAACAAGAGAGGTGACAGTACACACCCTTGGCGGAGTCCAACACCCTCAGTAAATGGTCTTGACTTATTGCCATTTATCCGGACACACATCTCAAAGCTTTCGTACAGAGACATGATAGCAACCAGTAATTGCCCATCCACTCCATACTCTTGCAACACTTGCCAGAGCTTCTCCCGAGGAACTCTGTCATATGCTTTTTCGAGGTCCACAAAGCAAGTGTAGACATCTTTTGCATATTACCAGGATTTCTCAAAGATTTGCCTTAGAGCAAAGATGTGATCCGTCGTGCTTCCGCCAGGTCGGAAACCGCACTGCTCCCCCGACAGTTTGGAGTCGACTATTTCCCGACTTCCCTTCTCCAGACACTTAGCGTACACTTTCCCAGGAATGCTGAGCAAAGAGATGCCTCGATAGTTGTTGCAATCTCTCTGATCTCCCTTTTTGAAGACAGGGATCACAATTCCTGTCTGCCATTGCTTAGGGGCCTGGCCAGATATCCAAGCAACCTGACACCCGAGTCAGCCGCAGGATGCCATTCCGATTTAAGGCCTTTAACATCTCGGACCGGATTTCATCATCACCTGCAGCCAGTCTTCCGGGACTTAATTGCCCATCTGACTTCTGCTTCTGTGATACTACCGTGACTATTCTCCGCTACAAGGTGCATCCCATGTGCCTCAGTTGTTGCTGTCACTGGATTAAGAAGAGATTAATGAGTTTTGCAGGCTCGGTAGTCAAGAGCACTAAGGCGCAAGTCAGCTTCTTGAACTTCACCGTTCCACCATGCAGTCCTTTTCTCACCGCCCTGCGCCACACTCAGCCGCTTACGATCACAGCACAATGCAGCCGAAGTAATCACAGCAGTTTTAAACAACTGCCACTCTTCTTCAACAGCACCACGATCACTGGGTAGTTCTTTGAAACTGGAAGATATGTTATCTGCAAAGGTCTTCCTCATAGCTCTTCACTTTATGCTCATTATCTCTCAATCGTCGACATCCAATGCCTACCATTTGATGCGCCAAATCTGTCTGGACCTAGTATTTCGCTTGGTTGGCATGGATTCAGAGAACTGCAAAGTGCAGACAACAAGGTGGTGATCAGTTGATAGTTCTGCCCCTCTCCTCACACGAGTATCCAACACTGATCGGAATAAGTCAGCTGATACGATCACAAAATCAATCAGTGACTTCTGATCCATTGCATCCCTGTACCAGATATACCTTTGCTGGAAGGAGTTTGTGATGGAAAGTCCATTGTTACAACAGAGATCCAACAAGCACCTCCCATTCACATTTAAATCGGGATCACCATTCCTCCCAATCACGCCTTTCCACGTTTGGTAATCAGCCCCTAAGTATGCATTGAAATCGGCCACCAGGATGACAGAATCTGCACTCCCTCTCCTGCTAAGAGCAGCATCAACTTCATCTAGAAAGAGTGGGTATTCTATGACTGCATTCGGAGCATATGCAACGAATAGAGAGAGAGACAGTTTCTCTATCTGAAGCCTTAGGAGACACAGTCTTCCACCTAAGGGGGTCCAATCTACAACATAATTTGCCAGCCGTCGACTTGTGAGTATCCCCACTCCCGCCTGGGCAGTTATGTTAGGGTCGATACCTGAGTAGAAGAGCTTCCACCCTCCTTCTAAGTCCACAGTTCCAGAACCCGGACGTTTCGTAGAGGTAATACCTATGATATCCAGTCGATATCGTTTGGCTTCCTCCACTAACTCTGATTCCTTTCCTGTCATGGAGAATACGTTCCAAGTGCCGATTGACAGCACCCGATCCCGTTGTCGCTTTGCCCGTTTCTCCTCCTGGGTTAAGCCATGCGGTGCCCCCGACCGTTTCCCCAAGCGCATAGCGAGTACACTGGTGGGGCTTCTCGGAGGCATTGCTCCGGGATAACAGTCGGGAGACTGTCGACTATTTTACCAACGAGAGCCTCTGCCTAACTCCCGAACGCGGATAACTTTAACCTGCGCCACACCCGATGCAGTATGAATTCTCTCAATCGTCGACATCATGAGATATATGTTTGTTTGGATACTCTTCGTCTCACTTCTCAACCATGACCTTTCTGGTAAGGGTGACTCTTAAATAGCAGTGCTACAACCAGCATAGCTCACAGAATCCCTGAAGCACCGAAACCCCTGACCCACGGTAAGGGGGCATTCACTCAGGGGTCAGTTGAAATTACAATTACTAAAATTTCTTATTATTATAATTTTTGTTATAATACAACCTGCAAAATATTACTTTATTAATTTTGAATTGATCCTTATTAATGCAGCCTAGCCAATTCGGTCCGCTGACTAAATAAATAAGGTTGGAGATTCGCGGCCTAAAATATAACTGCATAAAATATTCGAAGTTACAAGTTTCAAACTGATTTATAATTTACTTAGCAAAATCATTCCAATAAAAAAAGCTTTGTATGAAAATCTTTTGCCTTTGCTGGGCGTATTACGTCTTCAATGTTAAGCTATTGACAAATAAAAATGGCCGGAAGATTAGGATAATAAAACACGTCGTCGTACGGCTATTCTAAAGTTTGGTATGAGAGCAGTAACAACAATACATGCATAATAGTTCTTCATAAAAAGAAGCATTAGGGTTAAATCATGAATAAAGCATATGTAATCTGCTTCAATTATCTATCAATACCGGATCTATTTCGAAGGCCGCCTTACTTTTCAATTTCAGGTTTTTCCATTTCATAGTTCCTTTGTACATTCTCAATTGAGTATAAACTCGCGATTGAAAGAATAAAACGATTTAAAATGACAGGAAAAGAAACAAGGTAAAACAATCCTGAAAAGAACAAACGATTCAATAACAATAGCAAAAGGGGTCGTCATCTTAAGGAGCTGAAAACCAAACCAATCGTTTGCATAAAGAGATTTTCATGCAGCAACACATCAGCTTCTCGAATTCCGAGTCACTCACTACTGACTCGCTTTTTTCCTCTCTTTTTTATTATTTTCACTACTCCCTTTCTCCTTTCCCCTTTGATTTTCATTCGCAAACGCTTTTTTTCCTTCCATCGAACCAGATCCTTTGCGCTCAAAAACTTGAGGATCGGGAGCTGCGTCTTGATAATCGACTGTTGAGGCGCATGTGCCAGGCGATACCGCTAGTGCGCATGAGTGCATCAGGTGGATTCCAACCTCCTTTTTTATCCTTACAACAATCCCCCCCCCCCCTCCCGTTTGTGCAAGTCAACGGCGGCCTCAACCCCCGGTCTCTCTTTTTTTAACCCTCTCACTTTTTAACTCTCCACCATTTCTCCTCCCTTCTTCCCAAATAGGCAACACGGCCGAAATTACCATAGACGGCTGACAAGTGGATCACAGTAGTGTGTGTCTGTGTGTCCGCGTGTGTGTGTGTGTGTGTGTGTGTGT
>JAHWFO010060774.1:348924-362628 GCA_023313115.1 Rhysida immarginata
GAGAGAGAGGGAGAGAAACGAGCATCAACATTCTCGTCATGCGGCGAGCGAAAGAGAGAGAAGACGAGAAAATTAAAAAAAAAAGGGAGCAAGAGAGAGAGAGAGAGAGAGGGTAAGGAAAAAAGATGGGGGTTAAAAAAGCAGATAAAAGGAAAAGAAATCAAAATAAGAAGGAGTAGAAAACTTTAAAAAATATGGGGACCCGCAATATACTATCTGAAAAAAAATAGCATAAAACGGTCGATATCAGTGATGCATATCCAACCACGATTTCAAAACACCACCCAACCACCCACCGTGAAATTCTGCACAGACAGAGAAAAAGCATGGTTTGATTCAACAACATATTTTTCTATAACCCCATTTCTCGAATACCCCTGACATAGAGGAACTCAAAGTAATCTGACAGAATAGAATAGATTTGTCGCAACGCTCAAAATGCTGCAATTCGTTATAGCGAGGGCGTTTCTCGAAATAAGCGTATTGGTCGAGCAGGCTCCAGAAACTTCGCTCACCTGTGAGCAACCTCCATCTTAGGTGTTAGTCAATCGATAAGAGGTGCCAATAGACTCCTATAGTAGTATTCGTCTTTCAAGATAAAGAGCACTCGCAAGAGTAGTTATGTAGTCATTATATGACTCAAAATACTCAACTGTGAGGAACACTAACGATTAAAAATTTAAATTTTTTCTCATTCCATGCAATAAATCACAAAAGAGGGAGATAAAGAAAGAAATGAAAGCGCAGCCGCAAACAAATACGGAGGTGGGGAAAAATTACCATTACACCTACTCCTCGTTAACGGGCAGTGTCACCCCATTACTCATTCGAAAACTTGTTGGTTCCCCAAAATAATTTCATCAGATGACGCGATGATTTCATTGGACCGGACACCGTCCCCTTAAGACCCCACCCCTTTCGCTCCGGCTCGCCATCTCGTGATTGGCTCCGCCACCATTCACTCCAGGTTCCATTTACTGGAACTTTCCAACTTGTTGAGCGCACGCCGCCGCCGCCGCCGCCGTCATCGCCTCTGCGTCATCGGGCGGCACCGGGCTGTCTCCTGCCGGCGGAGAGAAACGAGCGTAGCGCCATCCTTCCGAAAGGGGGTCGACTTAACAAGGGGGTAGCGAGATAGACACGCAGGAACCTCGTCGCCATTTTCCTCCTCAATTTAGGGCATAGACGACGAAACCTGACGAAGATAAAAGGAGGAAGGAATACAGAGGAGAGGACGGTGAGAATTTCTCCGTTCGTTTCGAGCAAATATTTCCATTTTATAACAAGTAACCAAATAAAACCTCTCCTCACATATTGTGACCATTAGAAGAAGCTTTCCTTATCACCAACACCAGAAATCTCACTAAAAAAATACTCAAAAAACCCAAATCGCAATACCACAAAGTCAATCTCCCGCACAATAAACGCAAATTAAGTCTGAAGACAACTGAGTGGAACCTCATTACAATGACCAGTCCTTATGGCTTTCAATATTACAAATTTTTAAAACACACTGATTAAAGACTTCAGCTTTTTAGCATAACGTCACAACAATAGTCTTTTATGAAAATATTGAACTCTATAATATTCTTTCTATGCTTTCAACATTATTTCCAATTTATGGAGTCACATGAAAATTTTAAACGTGAAAGATAAATTAAAAAAAAACACCCACCTGAAAGCCTCAACAATTTTAACATCAAAAAATAATGATTAAAACATTCTCCGAAATATATATTTCACATAATTTTATTTTAAAATAAAACATTTCCAGGTTAACGGATCAAAAACATTAGCTTTAGTAAAGAGAAAGCAGATACCTTATAAACTGTGGATAGCTTAGATAACATTCTAAAGAAGCCGAGCACAGTTGTCCACAATGAAATACTTTATTCATGATGTACATTTCAGCTACCATGTAGCCCTCTATCAGCTACTGACTTATGTTGAAAGAAGGCTACAAGGCAGCCGAAATGTACGTCATGAATAAAGTATTTCATTCTGGACAAGTGGTGCTCGGCTTCTTTCGACTGTTACCTAACATGTTCTTCTTGAAATTTCATGCCATAAAAGGTTTTTATGCACAACTTGAAAAGGATATATATAAGGAAGTAGGGCCTTGCAAAATATTAACGAAAATAACACTTCGTGAAAAAAACGTCAGAAATCATCATCCAACCGGAAATCTTCATAATTATGTGAGAATTTTAAAATATTCAATAAATATTTTAAAATTTCATAAACAAATCTTCAACGGCTTAAATAGAAAAATATTATTAACTAATTAATTTATATTAACTAACAAAATATATGAAAAACCTTTTGTATCTTCATTAAAACAAAAAAATATATCAAAAATAAATTGAAATTTGTGGAATGGTATAATTGAACAGGTCTATCAGTTAGACATAAAATTAATACTTCTTCTACATACGTTAGCTAGTGGTCAAAACTCCTTGGAAAAAAAATAAAATCTCTTCTTGGCTTATTTGGCTCTTCGTCCAACAGTCTTGAAACATTAGAGATGCCCTCTTCTCTGACAACCATTCTCGGACACGCGCATCCCTTCTCTTTGTCTCATTCTGCATTCGCTATACTCATCTTCTCCTTCCTTCCACTTATAAAACTGACTTTACATAAAGAAATTGGCTTTTTCTTCACTGAAATCGACTTAAAAACTCATGATTCGAGTAGACACATTGAAATTTTGCAGCAAAAAAAAAAAAATCTGTTTCGATGCAAAATTTGGGAATATAAACATGCGTTCAAACGTAAATTCGTACAAACGTAAATTTTCTTTCATGAGTTTTAAAGTCAATATCAGTGGAAATAAATTCTTGTTCGGTCGGCCAACTAGTGGCAGCGGATTCCCAAATGATAAGACGGTATGAATGTAATTTTGTTTTAAGCTGCAGAATCTAGGAGAATTAGACAGAAATCTTAGCATCATATAATATAAAAACATTATATAATATAAAATCAGCGTTTTTCTCGGAGTAGCGGCCACATAAAAATTCGAGAGATAGCTCAAAATGTAGCTAATTCTATATAAATATAACTTTCGATAGTTTCAGAATTAAAAAAAAATGTTAAAAAGGTAAAGGTTAATTAACCTGCAACTGAATAGTTTTTGATACAAGCATGGCATATCAATTTGTGATGAAATTGTTTCTCGCTTTTCCAAAACGAGTATAGGGGAAAGGGGGGCATAGCGGACCTGTTAAGCAAAACGGACCACCGCAAGTTTTCTATGTTAAGTGCTGCCAAAATGTCAGTTTTTGTAACTATTATGTTCATACTTATTAGCCGTTCACTTCCTTTTTATTTCATCCGGTTTGGAAAAGAAGCGACCGCATGGTTCCTGTTTATCGTTTTGGTGAGAATCTGAACTAACATAAGCATATAACTTTCGTTCTTATTACTTATAATAAATTTTAATTAAAAATTCAAACCACGTTTATTAAGTTTGTATCAGCTTTCATTTAAGCATTGGTATAATCTTGTAGCTTTAAAGGATCCTGTCTCACTACAAGGATGGAGTGTGGGGCATAAAGATCCAAAATCCATGAAGCAAAATGGATTACAGTCCATTTCACCTCTTACCAAGTTTTGCTTGTTTTTGTTCCTTTTGAGAAAGTGAAAAAGTCAAACATTATTTTTAATTAGTGATTTTTTTTTTTTGCTTTAACTAGACAATGGTCACGAATTATTAAAAAAGAAACAAACAAAAAACAAATCGCCAATCTTGGCTTGAAGATGACTTACGACATGCATTAAATGCTGTAAAGAAAAAAGAATTAAGCATCCGTGCAACAAGTCGAAATTTCAACATCCCGAAAACTACATTGGTATAAAATTGTAGCAAGTCTAATAGATGGGCAATATGGACCAAATGCAACTTTGTTCTTTTTTTAAATAAAAAATATCTGAATAGAATTTGTTTGTTTCTGAATAATATAATAAAAATTGAATAACAAATGTGTGTTTGTAAAAAGATGGAATCATTTAACCAATTTTTTTAATGGTTTTTTAGTAACCTAAAATTAACAGGTCCGTTATGCCCTCCTTTCCCCTATACCATTATTTTTTTTAATATAAAAACCTTTTTTTAAATTTTTAATTCTATTATGAAATTATCTTAGAACCATTTTATGTATTTGATTGATATATTATGTATAAATAATTTATCACAAATCCTTATTTTCCCCGTTTTTTTTATAAATGACGTTAACATTAGCTACTCTTCAACAAAAAACCTTAAAAAAAATTCGTTTATGAAAAATAATCTTTTAGTATAATTCTGTTATACAAAATTTAAAATCATTTCTCATATATGTACAATTAAATTCAAAAAATTCTTTAATCATCGTTTTAAATATTACATACAGGAGCTTTCCATCTATTAGTGACTTTTTTTTGCCGATTCCGTGTGCTATTTAAGAAGACGATGATTAAATGAAAATTTTAAATTTATTTGTACATGCACGAGAAATATTCATAGCAAAATTAATAAATAAGGAGGCCATTCTGTCATAATTAAATTATAAAATCATCTCCTTGTATAAAATTATGAAAAAAATAAATTGAAAATAATGAAGTTCATAAGGCTGATAACACAATCTTTATTAACTTTATTATTTTTAATTTATTTAACTTTATTTCATAATTTATTCAAGGAGATTATTTTACCAACTTAATTAGCAATTTCAACGGGAAATACTTTTGAGTAAATTATTATTGCATGAAGTTAGTAAATTTCATAAAAATGAGTTAAAGATGCCCTATAATGACATAATACGTATTACTCAAATAGCCTCACTTACTCAAATTTGCTGTGCCTAGAATCTTCCTACGATTATCCTATTTGAATACCGACAGAGTTAATCAGTGCTATTCTATCTCTTGGCACTTTATTCAGTACTGGCAAAGACATCATATGATTTTGATACTAAATTATAATACTAAATTATTATTTTGATAGCCTGCGTAATAATTTCTCCATAGTTATCATAATATTTTCCATATACGGCAATAGTTTAATTGGTTTTGTAATTGTAACCAGTCTTGCCATTATTTTAATAAGAAACTCTCCAGTAATATGTTAAATTTTTTTGGTACCCCCCCCCCCATATTTTTTTTGTATTCAGCCATGAATGGTTGTTATAAATATTTTTGATAAAAATTTTATTGAAGATATTTTTGATGTAGAGTATTTATTGAGGGTTAAAAAGGGTTTTCATATATTTCGTTAATTACTGTAAATGAATTAATTAAAAGACATTTTCATAATAATTTTTATACCTAACCTTTTGAAGTATTTTATTCCTTTATTAAGTTAAAAATATTCTCAATATAATTGGCCTTTGCACTGTATTTATTAATATGGCGAAGTGAAGCCTTTTTGGTTATGAAAGCGTGCAACAAGGCGGAAACCAGAAGGTGTTCAACCAAAATGATGGGCTTCCATTCACTATATTTGAATATTCACAGTTAATATTGGATACTCTGCAATTCCCATATAATTATGTTTTTATCAATACTCTACAACAATAGTTCTCAATCTTTTCTCTCTTGCGGAACAATTTTAGATATTTACACATTTGGCGATACAATAAAGTATTTTAAAAAAGGATAATTAAGTAGAAGTGTATATAATATTATGTAAAATTAATTAATGGGTCTAAAAAACAAAAACAAATAGATGGAAAATACATAATTATGTAAATCTGAAGAAACATCTCCCGGTACAGTGATTGAGAATCATTGATATGCAGTGTTCTAATTGCCTTAGGAACAGCCTTTCCACTATTGCGGATAAAAACTTTTACGATAGAAATTTCAAGAAGGACATGTATTATAAAAACGTATGTAGACACCAAGTTAACTAATTCCGATCACCATAATCGTGGATCCAACACAGATCCTAAACGTTTTCGGAGCGCAACTTGGCTCCTTTCTGGAAACAAGTTGAATATCTTCATAATGATGTGAGAATTGTAAATAATTCAATTAAAGTAAACAAATAGATTTTTTTAATAATATTTTTTGCCTATAAAGTTATTATTTACTAATAAAAATAGATTTATGGAGATTTATAATTTATTTTATGAAAACAATGAGATATTTTTAAGAAGTTAAAATTTTTAAAGATTTTTTTATATAAAACTATTCAACAAGAAGTTTTTGATATAATGCACATATACATATTTATAAAATTGGGAATAAATAAACCAATTTATGTAAATGGTTTATTTTCATCTTTATTAAATGATGAGTTTAAAAAAATTTAATGATTTTTTGAGTTTAAAATAATAGATTTTAAATAATATTTTAAAATTATTTAACGTGTATCTTTATATATTTTGATATTAAAATTACTGAGATTTAATGTGCCTTTTTTAAATTTAATATGCATAATCATTTTGATAAATTATCCTCCAGGAATCAAAAGTATATCAGTTCAATTTGTCATATATAAATTAATAAACGATGGAATTGGAAATCAGATTATAAGCTTGTGGTCGTTCCAATCCTTGATCATTCAAAATCAGAGATTCATTATCTTACCTGCTTACCATATAATCTAAAAGCATGTTAATCAGACCGTGGAGCATATAAAAAAGAAACTCAACATATCAGCTTTAAAACAGTGAAATTAATCGGAATCAGTCCACCTTATGAGTAAATTAAGCTGAACGTTGCTTTTTTTTTCTTTTTTTTTAAATAAAGGACTTTACATTTTATGCATAAAGACAAAAGCCAAAAAATAATACTTGCAATGAAAATAGACTTTACTATGAAGCTCGCCTATCAATCACATGAATCCGCCAAACAAATGGAAACTGAACCCTAGTCCTCCGAAGATAGCCAGATAGAAACACAGGCGGATACGATCTCATGAAAAGGGGATCTTCGCTGCAGTAGCGAAATAAAATCTGAAGCTCGTGTGAAAAATGGTTCTAAAATTTCATTTAATTACGCAAATAATTTTTTTAAAAAGTTTAAAAACAACAGGATCCTGAATGTATAGAGAGTGAATGGAAAAAAAAAGTGAACGCGAAGGGAATTCTATTGCCTCACCAATCACCACCCCAACCACTTGTGGCGCAATGACTCCAAAGCAAGATGCAGTCGTTGACGTCACCGCACGTGACCTTACCCGAACATCAAAATAGACACACACTCACACAAAGCAAAGCAATCATCAGTCATTTGGTACGAAAGCCACTAGGCAAAATGCTGTACTGAGGGGTCAAGGAAGAACCAAGCCGGTTTTTCACCTAGATTACAATGTAAAAAAATAACGTTAGGGGTTCGGGATGAATAAAGCAGGGTTAGGGATAAGGGAAGAGATACTTTCGGCAAACTATTAACCATTCACACAAAATAATACAAGGGCAAATCCTTGTTAAAACACAAAGACCCTCCCAAAAACGGTTGTCGGCAGCACATGCGATCACATCCATCACAAGAGTAGGCGTAAAGAAAAGCAAAAAACTCTCTCCACCCCTTTAACCCTAACATTAAAAAGAGAACAGCTACCGAAGAAATAGATTTTCTGCCCCCAAGACAATCCGAGTATAAATCTCCTTCTTCCCCTAGTCGGCCATCTTTGCGATTACGTTAGCAGACAAGAAGGGGGTTAAGGGAGAGGGGTAGAGAGGAAAAGAGGAACGGAAGGGAAAGGGAAGGGAAGCATTCCTGGAAATGACAAGTTAAAACGATCCAACCACGTCACTTTTAAGTCGATCGATAGCAATCAGAATAAGGATGGCTCCACAATTACTTCAGTTTTTCAATAAACAAAAGCGGGAAGCAGCAAAACGGAAGTGCCATCGTTCTATGATTTGAGAGGGTGTGTAATCTTTAAGCCTAGAACGGCACGATTTTAGCCATATAAACAAGTCCTCTCCATCATATCCAATCCTTCCCGAAGGAACAACATTTAATTAAAAGTGACCATCTGTAAGCCTAATTTTAAGCTTAAAATATTCATCTATTCATTAGGAGGAAGAAGCTTCTTAGAATAGCGCCTTAATTCAACCAAAACAAGTAGACGTTCTTAATAAAAAATAGTGCGCGCATTATTTATTGAGATCTTCCTCGAATAAACAAGAGTTAATAGTTTACTCCTACCCATTTTCCTTATTTAACGTATTTTTCTAAAACATAAAATATTTGCCCGTCCCGAGGCGAGCCTCATTTGAATGCAACGAACGACGTGCTGTTTGCCATCACCAAACAAAGGCGTCCACCATTTGGAGGCAAAAGGGGATGTCCTCTTAGCCAAACAGTAGTAGCAGCAGCAGTAGTGATCGAGAAAAGTGACATAATTTTACTATTTACCTATTTACACATCTTTCATAATTAAACGAGGTTAAATAAAACGTTAAACATTGTAAGATGTTCTTTTGATAACGTTCAAGTTTACCTCTACTTCCGCGCAACTGGAAATGCGTATTATACGCCAGTGCAGCTTATACGCATACATCATTTTAACTCAAAACATAAACTTACGATAGCATCAAGGCCATTGTCTATTTCCTTATCTTTTTTTAATTTAAGAAATTTTGGGATATGTCGTATACATTACTGTTATGAAAATTGCAACATCATAAATGATTAGATGAGAGACATAATATACATCTCTGCAATTAGCTTCTACAGGTTGTAGGCTGCCTTATTCCATGTTTATAAGCAGCGTGGGTGAGTACATATTTTTCATTGGTGGAGTTACAAAATCCTGAAGACGCAGACATACCAGAGAATAGTATTGACATCATCCACCATCCGGGTAGAGATCGAAGTTGATGAACAGCAGAATTTCATCTTTGTCGAATTTAATCCAAACGTATGCAATTCTTTGGTATGCAAACGTGTCTTTATTTCTAATTCTTCGTGGAATGGAATATGCATTTCACTATTGCCGTTCCATAAAATGCTCATGCAATCATTTATCATCAGAGTCGGTGTTTAAATTTATTCAACTATTCCGCTTTGGTAGATCTGCAGTCCTTGTTAAAACAGGACCATCTATGCTCAATGAATTTCTCTTGGAAGGAGCGAGAAGTGGATCCACGGAAATGGCTATTTTATCGCTTACCAAACCCTTCCATTCTTTTGTAAAGATCCTGTACGTCTTGCATTGACCTGTAACTGTAACAGTTTAGGTATACCATTCTATACAGGGTGATTTACATCGAATGTAAAATACTTAAAGGGGGTATTATAGAGGTTAAGATAAACATAAAACGTCCTATGAACATGGGTCCAATTTTGAACGAAAACTGAGATATGAACAGAAATAAAAATGCCGCCACCAAGATCAACAAATTAATAACTCAGGTTCTGTAAAGCCTAGGGTAATGAAATTTGGAGGAATAACAGGGTACATAAAACTGTGTATACCGTTAAAATTTGGTCGAATTCCAACAAGACGTTTCCGAGTTACGCATTAAAAATCGTAACAGTGCTCACATGCGAGTACTAACAATCACGTGTTACGATATTGAGTGCGTAACTCGGAAACTACTCGTTGGAATTCGATAAAATTTTAACGATATACACAGTCCTATGTACCCTATTATTCCCCCAAATTTCATTACCCTAGGCTTTACAGAACCTGAGTTATTAATTTGTTGATCTTGGTGGCGGCATTTTTAGGACGTTCATAGGACGTTTTGTGTTTATCTTAACCTCTATAATACCCCCTTTAAGTATTTTACATTCGATGTAAATCACGCTGTATGTAGAAATCTATTCGCAATTTTCAGAGGTCTAGGTTATAAGTGCAATTTAAAAAAAAAAACTGTCCTACTGCTTAGTTTGGTTTCAATTGGTCCACTGGCGTCAAAGTCATGGGGGCCAGAGTAAGAGGAATCCATGGTTTACAGGATGAAAGGAGCGAAATTCGATATGCAGATTCTTCTAGGTAAAATTTATAATAGTTTGAAATTTGGACCGGATTATCCCAGTGAGATCGGGATTGTGGGGAAAGCGGGTACGTGGTCTTTAGAATCTGTCAACGCTTTCAAATGGCAACATATGACATGTGATGTGTCGTTCGATCGGAAATGATAACAAACGAAGGGTTATTTTCTCCATTTTTTTTAAAATACTGAGTTCGATACACTTTATCCAATTTTTAATCCACTTTTAAGGGGCGCTTAACTTCCTTGGAGTTTCCGCTACTTTCCTATACCTTTCTTGGAAGAATTAAATTCTTGTTAAATTTAAATTTCATATTTTTACTCTCAACTTATCCACAACTATATACGGTACATCCAAAACACCATTGAAAATAATTTTTTTGATAAAAACTGGAGTTAAAAAGTGGAGAGAAAAGGTATAAAAAATAAACTGGATAAAAATTTATCTTATATTTATAACTCCCCTCAAGAAAGGAATAAGGTCATAAACTGAAGAAATGATACCTAAACAACTGGAGTACAGGATGATCGAAATACCACGCACATCACAGTAAGCAATTAAATTTTGCTGGTTTAATGCGCAAATTCTAGAAACACATTATAAATTCTGATAATAAACTCTTTATAACCTTACATTTTACATAGTTATTCTAAATCAAACCATGTTTTTATGCGCGAAATGGCTTCCTTCTTCAGTAATGCATGCGCGAGCTCTTTTTACCAAATTTGAACCCACTTTGCTGATCGCCTGAAAACTATAGTCTCCCAGCACGAAAAAAAACCCCAAAGAAAACGGGCGCATGCGTAGTTTAAGGACTTATCGATTGTAAATGTCTGCTTTCTTCAGAGTTTCTGAACATGGCGGCGAACTCCTCGCCTATAAATCCGTTTGCCCAAGGAAAACTATAAAAAGTCAATTTAGAACTAAAATTTATAATGTTTTTGATATTTAAAGGATATGTAATGCTACAATAATAAAAGAGAATAGAAAAACTATCTGAGTATTCTATTCAGCTTGTCGATTAATTGAGTGCCAGATATGTTTTGTTTTCATTTCAGCTGCGATTTCACTTAAGGGAATGTTAAGAATAAGTAATCTTTCCTTTTCATTTACGCATGCGCCAGTTTCCTTTTTCTTTTCATGCCGTATTTTAATGCCGGTTATCTCCGTCGTAATGTTCTTCATTAGGTCATCCAATGTATGCACGTTGTTATTATAAACATTTCTTTTAAGGTACTCCCAAAGGAAAAAAAATCTACGGGTGAAAAATCTAGCGATCGTGGGGGCCACGATCCTTTCAAAATGAGACGGTCTCCGAAAAAAATCGCGCAAGAACTGCATTATTTTATCAGCAGTGTGGATGTGGCACTGTACTGCTACAGCCAACACTCATGTTCATTAAAAACACTCACTCGTTGAAGAAAGCGACATATCTATCAAGCAATAAACAAATCTATATTGCAAATGTCGACTCCCTGTATATAACCCCCATTTTATTTCACATTTTTTTAAGGAGGGCATTTTCCTTGTATCCAGGACTTCCGCTACCTTCTTATATCCTTTTAGGGGAAATTAATTTCTCGTTACACCTCTGACAAATAAATTTTGGCTCTATGGAATACAAATTCAAAACGAGTAAAATAAAATTCGATAAATTCGACCAGCTCGCTCACTTCCTGCCGTTCATCCTTTTTCCCCCTCCAAAAGTATTTCTTCCGCGCCATTTAATCTCCATAAAAATTAAAACTCAGTCACCATAGAGAACTCCTATTCCCATTACTCGAACCGTATCCTTAGGGAAGATTTATGGAACCCCCACCTAGGAATCGAAACGCCACATCAGTCTTAGCTCCAAAAAAATAAATACGTCAGCTGATTTAAGAGGGAAAAAATGGAGAGGGGGGTTATAAAAAAAAAAAGGAAAAATTATGAAATTATACCACCGATATATATTTTGATAATCGAAAATTCAAAAACTGTCTCTACCCCTTCTCTTCCAGACCACCAAGAAATTTTTTAGCTGGAAGGGAGAGAAAAATTCTCTCAAATTCAAACCAATTTTGAGAGACAGGAAGAAAAATGACAGTCAGACAGAAAGCAAACTAGCCACACGAGGAGGGGGTATTTCCCGGGGCTTCCCTTCTACAGCCAAAAGGGGGGGTGGGCACCATAGAGTGGCTGGCAGAGGGGACTGTTTGTGTTGTTGTTGTTGACCAAGGGGGACAAATCGTCGTGCTTCGATGGGCACTCGAACACAGTTTTACACTTAAAGAGTGCGAATAGGCCAAAGAAAACTAGAGACAGCGAGAGAGAGAGAGAGAGAGAGAGAGAGAGAGAGAGAGAGAGAGAGAGAGAGGGAAAAAAAGCGGAAATAAAAGAGAAAGAAAATAGGAGGAGGCGGAGCTTGAATGACGGCCCCAAGTTTCTTCTACCTGCGTCACTCTACCCCTACAACCTCCTTACCCCCACCATCACCAACAAGCCACGTTTCATGAAACGTCGTAAAACAAGAGTGGCTTAGAGCGTTCCACGTCCGACTAGCCATTGTCATCATCACCAACACCACCATCACCAACACATACACCACCTCTCCCTTTTCCCTTCCTTTCCTCCTCTAAACCACAACCCCCTCCCCCATACCCTCCTTTCCAGTCGCTAGTTCCGGCCTCGACTAATGCGATCGCGACTTCCTGAACAACGCAATTCCGTTGACCGTCGTTCGTTGATGGAAAATGCGGGAGGAAGACTTAAAAGGGTGGGGGGATCCTAGAAAACTGGGTGGGGGGAGTGCTGAGGATAAAAGAGAAAGGAGACGAGAAGAGGTTTCACGCCGCAGACAACAGACCATCTACCGCACTCTTCCCTCAAAGCGAGGAGGAAATCACTGTAGCAGTCCATGACAACGTCTCTCGAGGAAGAGAAAACAAAGGGGAGGCCAAAATATGCAAAAAAAAGGTCCAGAATCAGATCGATGCTGTTAGTGAATGTCAGTGAACAAGCAACGACACCAAGTGACGGAATGAAGAACTTAACGGTTCTTAAATCTCTTTTATGCAAACCATGGACAATGAATGCTATCCTGACGCGTATAAACACACACGCACCTTTCAAAAACTGTAGGCGTATAGGAGCCTTATGTCAACATAACCTCAGATTTACGCTCAGAATGGAACAAGGTTAACGCTTCAGAGCCTCGTATTCAAATGCCCTGGCTGCTAGTAAAAGTCGTCTGAAAGCACTCGAGTGCAATTAAACCTACTTTACTCTTAACAGCATCAAAAAAGAAACCATTTAAATGACATTATTACTTCAGCGCTCTCTTCCAAGTGTGGCCAGAGAAAAACAACAACGCTAACTCGAAACCGAGCTCCTTATCCCTGACGTCCAGACAATACAACGCCTGAAAGTTTCATTACGCATCCTTTTAATTGTGGGTACAATCATGGCCAACATTATGTAAATGTTTGGATCCAGATCCAAACATTTTATTTATTACCAGAATGAAAGTGGTCAACCAACAGTAAGAAAGGAAAACATCTCTAAGCTGAAACAATTTCTATGAGGTCTGCGCTATCAGATCCCCTCTGACCTCGATGAGTCAAGAATGCAATCGGAGAGTCAATATACTAGACTTCATTGCTAGACTCCATTGCAGCTTCCGGAGAATGCACTCCTGGAAGATCCACTGAGAGAACTAACAGCACGGGCAAATGCGGTTGTTGGCATATTCTTGGAAATACCCTGCAAATCGGATCTGTAGTTGAAGTTCATCAA
>JAHWFO010060774.1:362728-390532 GCA_023313115.1 Rhysida immarginata
CCCCCCCCCAAGATAACATCCTGACTACGGCCCTGAATGGCGTACTGTTATTATTTTTAAGGTGCCAAAGAGTCCATTTGTCACGTTTGTGCTACCGAATGCGAATGACTGGTACATTTCCCACACTCCACTCCAATGATGACTTTATGCCGGTTAACATGTCTACTTGTGCGAAAAATGGCTTCATCAATACGTCTATCCGTAGGAGAAAAATAAATACTCCATTAACTTAATTTTCACTAACCCAGTATAACCAACGCCACCTAAATAGCAAGGCCTGCTTACTGCTTGCGTCATCAAACAAGAGCTGACAATCCAACAGTGTTTTTTCGTTTGTTTTAAACAATGAAGATTGGATTGTCAGCCCTGGTTTGATGACGCAGTAATCAGGCTTTGTTTTTTTAGGTGGCGTTGGTATAACTGGCCAATCAAGGCGGTGTGACAAATCAAGTGACCCTCTGTCGTGATTTGCAAATTTTTCTGGAGGTTCTTCAGTATTTACAATGTTTCCAGATTTCCGTTTCTTAGAGATCTTCCATATAATGCAAGCTCAGGCTTTGTCTCTTTTGTCGACATTGCTTTGCATGAATGCTGACTTTTCAGAATTGTAATTCTTGATTTGCCTGAGGTATTCTTTAATCCAGGGCACTAACCTACCGTATTTACTCGACTATAAGACGCGGAACCACTTTTTTTTTATTTTTTATTTTTAAAATCCAAAAAATTCAATTAAAATTGTTTTAATTTTTAAAATAAGTATATTTGCTTCCATGTTCATTGCTCAAATTATAATCGAAGTCGTCTTATAATCGGGTAAATACGGTATATATTTCAGCTGCATTGCATTTCATAACGGACCTATGTACCTCAAATCGGATATCAAGAATAAACAACCCGGTATATTGCTAATGGGGTTATTCTGTTTCATGAAGATTCACGGTTGCATGTGGCAAACGACGTGCCTAAGATTGGATGCTGGATATTCCTCGATTGTACATCCTGGGGCAACTGAAAAAAAAAAAAGGCCTCAAGCACCGCCAGGTCTCAAGGTCGCTAACGATGACGCATTGAAGACTGTTTCTCCAAAACACACTTAACTCAAGAGGATATCAATAGATATCTAATGTCCATGATGGAACCGCTATACATCCGTGAAACACATTTAAAGGTGTCTATTAGATCTCCCACGGACATCTAACTTCCCATTTCCCCTAATCCAAATGATATCCATCAGTAAATACCCAGAAGGTATCTCATGTGTACTACTAGCAAGGCCACCCAATGACGCTAGGTGTCACAAGGAGGGACAAAAATCGGATTCACTTGGATCCGAAAAGAAACCAAGCGTTGGGGGTTGCTAGTTTGTATAGGTCGGAAAAGTTTTATATTTTGAATATAAAAAAATAATTTCATATACCAATATACGCGTATTATTTGTATATATGATGACAAAACTAAAGTCATGTTGTTTTTTCAACGCAATAAGCGTAATATCCCCGGTTCACCCCTAATTTATTATGGGAACCATGTTATTGCGTTTGTTGACTCACTTAAGTACTTGGGTTTGGTCCTGTCTCGCGACTTATCCTGGGATCTCTATATCAATGGCTTAGTGACTAGCCTTAATAAGAAGCAGGGGGCGTTATCCAGGTTATATTACTTACCCTGCTTCTTTATTACTCCTGGATTCACTCATATTTGTGCTATGATATAATATTTTTGTCTGACCAGATTATTGAAAGTGCAAAAATGGTTTCAGCGCACACTGCTTAATACCTGTATACCTATACGCTCCCCAGTCTCCCACCATTTTGCTTCCTTGGGTATCCGAACGGTCCACCAGATATGTTTTTTGCAACTCGCTTCTTACTTTTACAAGTCCCTTAATTCGCTGCTACAGATTCCTGTACCTTTCGATATCCGTTTAAATAGGGAACCACATTCCTACTTGACTACGCGGACTAACGATATCCACTTGCCTATGTCGCATTTAAACTACCGCAGTAAATGCTTGTCCATTGCTGGAGTTAAGGTGAGAGCAGGAATACCGCCGACAATGCGAGCCTTAGTACCTTTTATCACTTTTAAGAAAGCTTTGAAAGGGTTTACTTTGTATCCCTTGGTATTAAATAATTATTTTGAGCTCATTTTTTTTACCGTATTTGAAGTTACCATTCTTGGTTAGTTCACTTTTGATGGTTAAGTACTCTCTTTACTTTGAATCTGAAGAGGTTTATGTTTTTTATGTTTTCAATGTATTGTGTCTACGGTGTGTACTTTTACATAGTTTTCACTTGCTGGGTAGTTTACATTGTATGGTTATTTATTTATTTTTTGCCTACTTGTTTGTAATATCCTTATGTTTATTGTTTTGAATATATTTGTTATATCTATTACTAGTCACAGGTATATTTGTAAACTACCCAAACTTTTTACGTTTTTAAGCAACATGAACAGCATTGTTAAGCCTATGGCTTATATTGTAGTCTGGCGACCTATCTTGTTTATTTTTTTTTGTTTATGTCTATTTGCTTTTGTGATTTACTAACCCCTTACTGTTGTCTCATTTAATTACTGTCGTGTCCCTGAGGTCTAACTTGTCGGTCTATGACCATACTTGATCTCAGGGTGTACTAATCCTTAATTTAAATAAATAAATAAATAAATAAATAAGTAAATATTTCATTTTTAGTATTACTCCATCTGTAAGGCACGAATTAAAAAATATAAAATTCAACTGTGCGCAAACAGCATGAAAAAATATAAACAATGCGATAGCACAGTCTCTCTTTAAGCTTCTCAAACCGTAAAGCTCACACTATTTACACTCATGAACCTCTTTAAGACATAGGAGGCTAATATATTCAGGTACTCATTAAGACACAACATACCATGTCACTATAATTACCAACAAGAACAAGATAGTTATCGAGTGCGTAGAGATCAAAAACGGTGATTCAAGGAGAGAAAAAAAGCTCCGCCTTGTACTGGTAGTAGTAGTAGTGTTGCTGTAATCAGAGACAGGAAGCAAACTATTAACACCACTTGAAGTGGAAGAGCGCTTTTCCCCTCAACAACCCCCCAGTAAAAAACCCCTCTCTTCCCCTTCATATTAATTAGGCGTTAAAAAATTATGAGGGCGATTAACACGGTTTTATGAAGAGAATGCAAATGAATCACGCAAATAAAATAAGGAATGAGGAGGTATGGGTGGGAGGAGTAAAGAAAGAGGGGGTTGTTAAAAAGAGGAAGAAAAAAAATTTGCAAATATTAGACGGTGCCTTAAATAAAAGGTCGACAACAACGTAATTGCAGAGCGTTAGTGGATGAAGAAGAAAAAATGTTTAAGGGTAGACATACCAGAGCAAAAGAGAATGGTAGGAAGGCAGAAGCAGCAGCGTCATATCGATGGAAATAAAAGAGAATGGAACTGGGGGGTGGGGGAAAAAAAGAAAGAAAAGTTGGAGGAAGAGACTGGGAAGGGAAATAAAACGCCTGAGAATTTGCTCGAAATCATTGGAAAAGGTAAAATTAAAATTTATGAGGTAATGCGCATAATTCTCTTCATGCACGGCCAGCCATGAAAATTTCATGGATGTATTAAAACAGAGGCGTTTTGGCGGGCGGATTGGGGGTGGGGGCGGCAGAAACGAAGCAATGTTCCTCATTAGGCGAACAAGGGGCGCAGGTGAGTTCATTGTCGGGGTTGAACACGAGTGGCGCTCCTCTTCGTCTTTTCGCCCTGAATTTATTGGCGACGGCGACGGAAGGTAGCTACCCCCCATTCCAGGCCACCTCCGCGATTGATTCACCATCGGCGGCGTCTCCCCGTCCCGCCACCTGCGTCTTCCCCCTCCTTAATCGCCCGCCGACGACAAACCCTCCCAAAAAGGATCAACCGATAGGCCTATGCAGACGATAAACACCCCCGGATACCCGTTTGTTGCGAACACAAACCCAGACTCCACCCGGTTCTCCTCGACGATCGAAATCTCGGATCCGCTCTCGTCGCCGTCTCGTTCAACGCGCGCACTTACACACACGCGCACCTAGATACCTACTACTCATAATTCTCCATCGACGAAAATCCGACCCGAAGAGCTTCACAGTTGATTCAAAACTCTTCCAAAAGCAAAATGATAACAATCTGCTGGTTTGTTTCACCAAAATTTATCACCTACAACAACAACAAACTTAATTGGAGTACCCACCATTAAAGAAACCATTCGTACAAGAATCCTCCAAAAAATTGAAGTGAACAATCACTCGAATCGTCCATTTCTCTAACACGATCTTGGGCGAGCGAGACACCCTTGTTACTCTGGACTCTTAAGAAGCGTCAAGAATGCCTTATTAGAAGAGCCTAGAGATGATAGAAGGATTTTGAAATTTCTTAATTGAGCTACAATTAAGCGACCAAGATGACACACCATCAAACGCCTTGTCGCTTCGGGAAGGTCGTGTACTATACGCACTCGCCGCTTGTAAACATCGTCTTTCATGAAACCCCATCAGAAAAAGCCACATGACATGAGGTTTGGAGAATTAGGCGGCCAAGAGATTGGATTCATGTGCTCCATTCAAGAAGATAGGAGCCTATCTTCAAATCACATACAATTCAACCTTTCAGTATCTTGAGTTCTCGAGGCTTGGTGGACTATCGGAATTAGTAAGCACTGCGCATGTATAGGGGAGCTTTACCAGTACATGACATAGTCAGCCACTGCTTAATCACTTACATTATTACAAAAAATACAGACCATCCTCGATTTTGGAGTGGCATAGAGTGGTTAACATTATTTCGGTTAGCGCACTTCATGACTACCAAGGGGCTATTCTAAGCATGTATGATGTTGTATGGGAACTTATGTATACGGATACTTGCTATTATACAAGCAGTAACACACAATGAGGCCTTGATTTTCCAGGGTAAAGTAGGCAGCATTTAAAAAGACAGAAGCTTAGAGTGACTATATTCTCCAAATGGACGGAGCTTTTCCCCCATTTTTTCAGTAATGTGCGACTGCTTCTAAATAGTGGTCTTTCACGGTGCTGGATTGGCCATGCAACAAAAGATGACAAAAACCTTCTCCCGTAACCACCCCATTCGCCGGACCTCACGCCATGCGAACCTTACCGTTAAACACAACATTTACATACCACCATTACCCACGACCCTCCAGGAGCTTCGTGGTCGCATAGCACGTGCACTGTAGGTCATAACATCGGACATGCTTCGTTGGGTATGGCAGGAATTTGATTATCATGGTGATGTGTGACCAAGGCTGCGTTTATGAATAATGCATCTCAGACCTGTGTAGCCGCTATTTCTACAAAACCCCACTATTCTTTGTAAAGATACTGTATATGTATACACAGTCTGGATCCAAACGCAATTACCAGGTTTCAAGTACGTCAGAAATAAAGCTAACTATGTGCTTACATTAGAATTTCTACGACAACATCATGAGCTGCCTACATAACCATAACTCTAAACTGAAACCACACACTTTCACTTACTTCCCAGAGGAAAGAAGGAACCTTCTTTTGATTTACATAGAGCAAGCCCCATAAATCACGTTTAATATTCACACTGCTGCAGCTCATCGAGTGAAGAAGAAGGAAGAAAGTAACTTCCCATTTGAAAATAGAGTTATTTGAAGGCGCATGAAAATCGGCCACCCCTTTTACGATGGAAACCAATCGATCAGTTCCCATCGATTCGCCTTGGTTCCATGAATTTTCTTCCTTCCCCCTCCCCCACTAACTCCTTCTTCAATTTTCTCTCCTTTATTAATTCCACTCTGCTTTTTATAGAGAATATGGCCCTCCTATGCCAGAACTATAAAACCTCCCGACTCGAATAAACATAGAGCGAAGTGAGAAGCACAGACAAGCAAATACGCTGTACGCACACTATTCAATGAATTAGATGCATGCGTTTAATATTTTATTTTACCCTCTTTGACCGGAATTCAGCAGGTAGCGTACTAGCAAACAGTCATTAAGGCGTTGAAGCACTTGAATACCAGGTGTTCATCAGACATTCTCTTAGTTCTCTTAGCAGATTTGTTGAAAGAGGATCTTGCTGTCGGATATGTCAATCCAAGAGCTACAAACTTTCTGGGTAAAGACAGAAGTCATCGTGCTCGGTGAACACTATGAGCTACCACTGCATCGTTGTCCATAATAAGCTGTTACATGCTGGATAACAATGTTCAGATAATCCACTGCTTGTGTCCAGAACGACTTTCCTGTTCTTTGCAGAAATCAGGGTTTATCGTAAAAGCATGCGACTGCCAACTTGGATTCGCTTCAATTCCCTACGCTTACTTCTGCCAGAAATGGGCCGGGAAACAGCCATGGTTAAAATCAATTGTTGCACGGTAGGTGCCTTTATTTTAAACTACGGCGATCCCGCTCATGTCTTTGAATCACAGCTACCCCTTTTAGAACAAAAACTGTTAATTATTGAATACTCTTGATATCGCACCTTTCAAGAACCCAATCAACTGCTTCGTTGTCGGTCATGGCTCTGGCTAGACGAGTACCAACAATGAGTCCCTTTTCGAAGTCCATTTTTTTCCCCATGCCTGTCAAGTTCTGTGATTAGACTCATTCAAGTCCTTCTTAAATAATCACGCGCTTTAATCACATGGCTTCTCAAAGCTATTTTGCATAAAAACGGACTAAAACTTACACCTGTTACTAATTCAATGGTCATTGTTATTATATGAGATATAGATAAGGCAATATGCGTGGGCAAAAGCAGCTGCCCAACTTGCCGTGGGAAAAAAACAGCGTGAAACCGTGGAAATTCCTGGAAAGAACGAAATCGCAGACAGACATATCGAGAGCGTGTTCCACACTAACCAAACACGGGTGAAGAAGCGGCCGCAAACAAGCGGCTGCGCACGAGCAAGGCGACAGCGGGCGCCACCCAAGTGTGACCAATGAGACAAACGATTAAAAGGCTTGTTAACGAGAACGCGTCATTTGTCCCCGCCGCCGTTGTCAACGTCCCCAACCCCCGTCGCTCGGCCCTTCTTTATGACCGCTTTGCGGTTTGCTAAACGCATTCATCATAAACGGCGGCGGCGCAAAACATCAAATAAAAGATCCGCCAAATTTGTCTGTTTTATTTTTTTTTATTTTACTCCCTTTTCAAAAGCCCATTGGGAAAGACGAAAATTCCGATTTTGCCAGCGGGGGCACAAACTCCCAACATCCCCCACCTCCTCCCCACTTTCGAGGGTTTGTTTTTTATCCCAACCCTCTAACGACCTCATTGAACAACCCGACGTCGATGGGACTCGATCCAATCACCGTCGCCGTCGTCTTCATTTCATCAACAAACCCCCTCAAACGAAATCGATCAACACAATCACAGTCTCATCACGTGACTCGTTTAACAAAAACAACGCCTTACAGCATTAAGCACACTCCTAGCATTCATGTCTCTACAAACGAATATTCCAAAAACTCAAGGTTAGCAATTCAAAAAGATCCTACTATTCTGGCACGGCAGGTCATATGGAAACGCTTAGCCAATCACCTTCGAAATACACTCTTGTTCCATCGATCCAAGCACTCTTTATTATTAGAAGGTTTGGTTTAGAATCTTCTGGTCGCATTTGAGGTACAAATCGAGCCACATTATTACGAAAAACTCCTTTTGCCGTATCCAACAAAAAGACCTGCCGATCTACTCATCCAGCCTCCGATTGCTGCTCGCCTAGCATCTCCGAAGACACCAGCAATCGACGTAGCAAGTTCCTCCAGAACTGCTGACCCGTTCACTTCTGTGTCCCCCAAGGGCCAGCAGTCCTCCTCGTGTACAGATCAATTGACGCGAGCTCGCTTGGTGTTGAGAATTCAATGCACTGCACACATGTGATTGTTGCGATCATGGGTAAAACGAGGGAGTTATCAGAACATTCAATGGGATTTTCATTGGCTTTCGGGCCAAAAGTGATACCATTCCCGAAACAGCGCAGCTTATAAACAAACGGCATCATTGCGATTAAGCATGGAAACTGAAGAGCACCACCGAAACGCAACGGTTGACCAGCACATCCTCCAAATGAACCAAAGGGTGCCAGATGTGTGTTGGCAAGAACAATACAGCGAACTCTGTTATGTATGGAACTCAGAAATGGATGGGTGGGCACTTCATCCATGCTGACAAAGGCGGGTCGACAATTTGTACTGACGCACAGGAATTGGACCTCTCGTGACTGGCAAAGGGTTGAAGGCTGTTGAAGTCAGTGTTATGGTCCGGCGTACAGGGTGTTGCAAATATATACAAGGCAGTACTGCTGGGTAGCCTATCCCCTCAGCTGCAGGAGCCCGCTCATAACAATACCACATATAATAAAGGACTGGGCGCTGAAACGTCATACATTGTTAAATCACCTCAGCAGGGCATTGTTAATCGTAATAACAAGTCCAAAATTTCCCCTTCTGATGATGATGTAACAATGAATGACGTTTTAGCATCCAGCCCTTTATTATAGGTGGTATTGTTATGAGCGAGCCCCTGCAGCCAAGCGGATAGGCTACCTAGCAGTACTGCCCTGTATATATTTGCAACACCCTATATGTCTTCTTGGCATAGACTAGGTTTTCTGATTCCCTAAAAGGCACTTTCAACCAATTTATTTATTTATCCATCGTTACAGATCAGGTACACCCGTAGGATGGATGGGGTATTCCATCAGGACTATGTAATATGTCATACGGCCGGAATTGTACGGAAATGATTGCAAGTAAATGAAAAATATTTCAAACTTTCCCTGGTCTCCTAATTCCTCAACCCTAAATCGAATCGAGAATTTTGATATCGCCACCAATGTTTACTCCACGGATCGCATTACAATCTGCGTGGTTTCAGATACCAGTGGAACCTACAACCATCTTATTGACTCTTTTTCCACGAATCTAGCTACTGGAATAATTCCTTCATGCTGCAGTGAGCGGCTATTATGATTACTCATTACAATGGCTCGACTGTATATTTGACAAGGACGAAGGATTTCAGCTGGACACAACATTATTGATTAGATTTGTATACCGTAAATCATATTCATCGGTTCTGATTTGTAAAATGCATTTTCTCCTTACTCACATTGTTCAAGGAAAATCCGACTCTAAATACAAACGACTTACATCGTAACTGCTGCACAAGAAATAAAAATCTCCTAAATTCAGGCAAAAGATTATGGAAGCGATCAGAATATTAAAAATAAAGCAGCACTCACTGTGATCAAATTTAACATTTTTTAAAAATGTATTTATTTTTTCTCATCGCTTTCTATTATCCTCCGTCGGCCTTTCAGCGTCTGTACGTGAGAAGGAAACGAGGACAAGACCGTTTCAGCAAGGAAAGGCCGTCGGCTACTTTTCGCCCCGTTTCCGGAATTAACCTTCCTGAGAAATATGACTTTCTTTCTTTCTTTCTCTCTTAATTTTAGAAATTACCGATTAAAAAAGGAGGCCTTTATTTAAACGAGCCGCTAATTTATCACGATTTTTCTTCCTCGAGGAGCAAAAAAGAAAGTTCAGGGAGATCGCTCCATTAAAACTCATTAAAAAAAAAAAAAAAAAAAAAGTTTTAAATGCACACCTCCGCCAAACACCCTCAGAGGTAATGCGATATTTCTCGGGATTCCTGAAATGTTTTTTTAGCATATTTTTCTGCCAAATAGCATTCAAAGATCCATGTGTATAGAGCAATTAACGCCTAGTTGACTGTAATCAAAGATGATAAAGAGAAATACCCCTTGTCAAGAAATAAAAAGTAAACCTGGTGACACAATTATTTCCTATGACTCAGGTATCTTTTATACATATAAAGCACAATGTTTGTATGTATCTATGTATGTTTGCCCGGTTTTAAAATGCAACTTGGAAGTAAGTTAGAAAGTTGATACAATGATAGAAAACATCCAAAACTGGAGATAAGTCTCTCAAAAAAACCCGACTCTATTAATCATTGATGTCTGCTTCCGTCCACAAAACTCGTGATTGGTGGATTAACAATGGAGCATTCGGATCATTGTATTCTAGACCGTGTTTGAAATTAAAATCTAATAATAATAATGTTATAACAAAGATTATAAGCAATTGTCAACAGAACAATGTGTAAATCCGTCCTTATAAAGGCATTCGTTTGGTTTTTATCCGATGTCGCTCTTTGCATGTGTAATGATCGCGGTCTAGAATATAATGGCCCGAACGCACCACTGTTAAAAAGTGGTTAATGACAAAAAAGCTCGGTAGCACTGAGAGCGCATTGTAGTATATTTGCTGTGATTTACGGCCGTGCACTGAACTCTTCAAAAACGGACGCTCACTTCGTTTAACATTGGATGCGTTCGGAGAACTTTTCCCACTATTTCCACTTTATCGTTCGAGAAACACCATCACAGAATTTTCGGCATTCGGGACTGCAAAGGAAATTCACTTGTTTCACTTATTTCCTTCCACTTTTTCCACTCGACAAAAAATCAGTGAAAAAAGTTTTCTCAATCAACCATCTTGGCTGCCACAAAACAAGTAAAAGTGACTTCTTAAAAATAAAAACACTGGAAAAATTATCTCCGAACGCACCCATTATGTAAGAATCACGATCTAGGTCGTAGCGCGCGGCCATAAATTTTCTACAATTTGCTCTCATTGCTACCATACGCCGCCACCGAGCTTTTTTGTCATTAACCACTTTTTAACAATGAAGCTTTCGGACCATTGTATTCTAGACCGTGGTAATGACTAACCGTGTTCCAACGTGACCACCGAGAGAGAAGGCCTCCGCAATGAAACTGAATACATTGTTGCATCACATAGATAGCGCATTGTTATTCGTATTTCTACCAATAATAAGCCCTGAATTTGCACTATCTATGATGACGTAACAATGTATTCAATTTCATTGCGGAGGCCTTCTCTCTCGGTGGTCACGGTTCCAACCATATTCTCTGATAAAATCATTTTCAGTTGGTTTGCTAGTAGAAATTAATAATCGATTTATCTTCATACACTGTATATATGAAGTAGTCTTGGTTTGCTTGCATGTGCACGAAAAGTCACCTGACCATCTTTTCGGCGGCTACGATGTTTTAAGGGGGATAATTGTAAAAAATATTAATTAAATAAATAAAACTACTATTATATCTTTTTATTTAAATCTTTGGGAAGATGAAAGAAATTATTCTAAAACAAATAAGAGAATGCAACTTGTAGGATGTGAAGCTGCTCAAGCTCTTTTCAGGAAAGGTGAAGGTACTGGGTGGTGCAAAAAAGGTGTTAAAAATTTTTTGTCTACTACGACATAATATAAGGTTATACGAGGTGCATTCAAGTTCTAAGGCCTCCGATTTTTTTTCTCCGGATTGGAAAGAGATAGAAACATGCGCATTGTTTTAAAATGAGGCCGCGTTCATTGTCAATACATCCCAGAGATGGCAGCACCATATGGCAGATGGAATTTTACCGCCAGCGGCGAGAATGAGAACTGTTTTAGATACTTAAAATGGCGACGTTTTCCTTACTTGAACAGCGTGCAATCATTCGTTTTCTGAATTTGCGTGGTGTGAAACCAATTGAAATTCATCGACAGTTATGAAATTCATGAAATTCATGTTGAAGGAGACATGTGGTGATGGAGTTATGGATGTGTCGAAAGTGCGTTCTTGGGTGCGACAGTTTAATGAAGGCAGAACATCGTGTGACAACAAACCGAAACAACCTCGGGCTCGCACAAGCCGGTCTGACGACATGATCGAGAAAGTGGAGAGAATTGTTTTGGGGGATCGCCGAATGACTGTTGAACAGATCGCCTCCAGAGTTGGCATTTGTGTGGGTTCTGTGCACACAATCCTGCATGACGACCTGAAAATGCGAAAAGTGTCATCCAGGTGGGTGCCACGAATGCTGACGGACGACCACAAGGCTGCCCGTGTGGCATGTTGCCAAGCAATGTTGATGAGCAACGACAGCATGAATGGGACTTTCTTTTCGTCGGTTGTGACAATGGATGAGACGTGGATACCATTTTTCAATCCAGAAACAAAGCGCCAGTCAGCTCAATGGAAGCACACAGATTCACCGCCACCAAAAAAATTTCGGGTAACTGCCAGTGCTGAAAAAATGATGGTGTCCATGTTCTGGGACAGCGAGGGCGTAATCCTTACCCATTGCGTTCCAAAGGGCACCACGGTAACAGGTGCATCCTACGAAAATGTTTTGAAGAACAAATTCCTTCCTGCACTGCAACAAAAACATCCGGGAAGGGCTGTGCGTGTGCTGTTTCACCAAGACAACGCACCCGCACATCGAGCTAATGTTACGCAACAGTTTCTTCGTGATAACAACTTTCAAGTGATTCCTCATGCTCCCTACTCACCTGATCTGGCTCCTAGTGACTTTTGGCTTTTTCCAACAATGAAAGACTCTCCCCGTGGCCGCACATTCACCAGCCGTGCTGCTATTGACTCAGCGATTTTCCAGTGGTCAAAACAGACTCCTAAAGAAGCCTTCGCCGCTGCCATGGAATCATGGCGTCAGCGTTGTGAAAAATGTGTACGTCTGCAGGGCGATTACGTCGAGAAGTAACGCCAGTTTCATCGATTTCGGGTGAGTAGTTAATTAGAAAAAAAATCGGAGGCCTTAGAACTTGAATGCACCTCGTATATTCTTGTTATCATATTTATGCTATAATAGGCATCCTGAAATTTAATGCAGGAGGTTTTCAAAGTGATTTCCATCTGCCGCAATCAGTGACTATAAAGCCTTGAAGTGAATTTCGTGGTGACTCTGTGAAGAACATCAATTTCGTGGTGAGGCTGATCGTCCTGAGTGGTCCTTCCTTGAATCATATACTGATCCGGCCGGAAGTTGCGTTTTCTTCTCAGGCGGAAGTAACAAAGTGCTCGCCGAACGCTGTTCTCTCAGATCTGAGTCAGAACTGAGTGCCGCCGAATGCGCCTAGGTTCTACCGATTTGAAACAATTTGCATGCCATCTACCGGGAGGAAATCGAAACTCAATGCGTGTTCACTGAATTACGGCCCATTAAACTTTGAGGTGCGCGACTTTAAACTCACCCTGTAGTTTTAATATAGACAGAAATAATTCAATACTCGTAGCCTCTCTTTGATATTCTAAAAAGTTACGGATGCAATGTCGAATTTCTTGTACGAGCGTTTTAAAGAATTCTTTCGTTTTTCCAAGGTGAATATTTATTGAATTAATTCTAAGGATTTTTCAGGTGTTTATATTTAGATTCAAATTCGGATATTGCAAAATTTCATTAAACAAACAGACCGAGCAACGCCGGGCATATCAGCTAGTCTTTGCATATAAGGTATCAGGGAAAATATAAGGTATCAGTCTTTCCATCCTTAAGTACAGGGTGTACACAAAAGAATATTGAATAATTTTTTTTATTTCTCGTAGCAACGAGTATAAGGACAAATGAAAATTGGATGAAAGAAGAACTGTCCACGTTTATGCAGCTTACATTACAATACTCATTGTGCGATTCCCTGGTGACATGATAAACATCCTTTCGGTTGTCCGCAGGATGCTATTCACCAGACCTCACCTCATGTAATTTCTTACATTGGAGATTTACCAAAGACCGAGTATGCAGTATCCATCAAAATATGATGACCATATGTCTGTTCAGAGTCCCATACGCAATAGGGTTTACATTCGATAGTATGGGCAACATTCTAATATCATTGCTCAAAGGCCTGCATAGATCATTCGCTGTCAACATTTCATCTCTCAATGGTGCTTGGTGCCAATTTTCGAAATGTTTAGCTCGAAAAGCAATGATCATTTCCAATTCGCTTTGGCGCATCCCAAGACACTGCGAGTCTGCAATCGGCCTTAGCGGCAACCGGTAGAACTAAGATGTTGCAGTCTGCATGAAAAAGCTCTCGGCAAGTGTCTCTTTGGAGACCTATATCCAGGATTTTAACAAAAAAGGGAGTGCTATCATATACTGTATAATGCTTCTCCAGTAAAGGAGGGACTTAACCCCAAATCCTAATTCTTAGGCCTTATCGGAAGCCATTTTCGCTACGGAACTGCGAAATTTTGAAATATGTCAAGGAATTATGAACGGCCCTGTTTATAAAACGTTCTTTCCTCTTTACGATCCAGCAACCTCTCTTGACTCATTCGACGGGTGAGCGTAAAATAATCTCAAACACACGCAGCTGATGACTATAAACATCGTATTTTTTTAATCCACGTTTATAACCCCTTCGCTCCGAATCCCGCAGAATGAACAAGAAAAAGGGAGGAACAGATTTAAAGAAGAAAAAAAAAAAGCAAGAAATCCCCAAACAGCAAACGCCCGAATGCCTACATTATAAGGAAAAAAGCCTCGCGATGGTGGTTCATAACTCCTCCGTCGATGCATCTGTCGCATTAAATTCAATTTTCAATCTGAGGGTGGAAAATTTGATTGGGAACCAGTCCTCGTGTTTCTTACCCAAACACATTCAAATCAGCGACGATGGAAAAGCAAATCAGATAGTGGCGTTATTATTCCCCCACCACCACCACCGCCACAATACCCTCCCCCTCCCGCCAAACCCACCCTCTGTTAGGAAGTTAATCAGAAACGGCGAAACAGAGTGAAAGCTAAAATAAAAAAATGGTTGAGGGGTATGTGAAGAACGTATAGAACCAACATACGGACATACGGAGGGGTCCGCGAATTTCTACTTATTTCTAGCGGCGGCTGCCAATTGCCTTTTCAATAGCAGCCGAGATGAATGACAACGCTGGGTGAGCAATTTTCGTCTCCTCCCTATGAAAATAAATGAAATGGAATCCCCCCCAATTATGGCAATTAAATGAGGCAAAAATCGAGGGAGTAAGGAGGAACAAGTAGAAGGAGGACTCCTGGTGGAGGGGGGGGGGGGGGGGGGAATCGTAATTAAAAAAAAAGAACAAACAACAAAAAATTACGCAAATTTACTTTCAGCTTAAGGCTGATTTAATAAAAGAAAGCTCTCCCACTTCCCCCTCTCTTTCGAGAATTTGAATTCATTCCGAAAAAAAAAAAGAAAAACAAACCAGGCGAGTCTATTTGTTTCCTCCCCCCACCCCCCAGACTAAAAAAACGCACTCCATGCCCTAATTGCTCTTAATGAGAACCAATTGAACGGAATTTGGCATCATTCGACCCCAAAATTAAACAAATAAAAACTTAACGAACTAATAGCTCCATCATCGAGTTTACAGCAACAACATGCAGAACGTGCATACCACCAATTCCAAATGCTGAAGGAGCCTCGCGAGTCTTTACTCCCACCTTCTTCTTATGAGCCTCACAACCCGAGAACATCCTGCTTGGGACCAAAATGGAATGATTAACGGCCGATTACACGAGCCATTGCTCATTTAAAGCACGCCAACATGGACATCCTCATTCACTCAAACACTTTTCTAAATATTCACTGTAAGAAAACAAGTCCTCGAAAAGGAGGTAAAATGCCATCGGTCTAATATGTCATTAGCGGTCATTAATAACACTTGAACATGAAGGGTTGAGAAGAAGACACTCCAAGGCAGAAATCACAGAGGAGAGATTTGAAAACGACTCCAGCCTCCACAGCTACAGGATCCAGCAGCTTTACTATTGCTAGTGAGCAGGATCTCAAATGACAATTAAGGCCTTTCTAAAAACAATACCCCGAGATCACGTGCTCAGAGCAGTAATAAAAACGCCTACGCAGAAGTTGAAAACTTATTTCTATAACAACGGAGGATGCCGCAGCTGAGCGACTTCCAAATAGGCTGCAAGTAGAAAGCTATGGAGAGGAAGCAAGAGCATCACAGTTTCGCCAACAGGATGGTCACGTACAAAATCTGTTTAAGACGAAAGAAGAAATTCATAAAATGTATAAAAAACACTTCAATGTCCCTGCGATAAGAACTGACATCATGATTTAGGGTTTCTTCTACGTCACAGGAAAAAAAAAGCGCGAAGTATTTTCGAATTGTGAGTTGCAGTGCAACACATATGTCGTATAATTAGGTTGTAAGTATTATCGCGCCACATGATTATGGGCACCATCTGCTTTGGCACGAACTCGCCTGATGGGTATAAAACGGTTGATTGCTTGAACCGTTGCCCACACATATCAATCGTTATTGTCACGGGTAATATGAGCGATTTATCAGATCTGCAAAAGGGATGATCAACGGCTTTGGCAGCTTTTGTGAACTGTTCAGGTGGTGCTGTGATTTAAGTGCACTGTGACTGGACAAACGGCACCATTGTGAATAAATGGCGTGGAAACTGTGGAGAACCACGTGCATTGATGACAGAGGCCGCCCGACACGCAACAATTGAACGAGTTCAAATGAACCAGAGTACTGCCAGACATGTGTCGACAAGGATAGAATAGCAAATCCTGTTGTATACTGTACAGGAATTGGACCTCTCGTGATTGGCAAAGTATTACCTTCTCCGATAAGTTTGCTCCATCAACTGGATAGGCATTGTTGCATTCGATAGGAACCTCCGAAAAAGATCACAAGCTCGTGGTTGCAGTGCTATTAACAAAGACAGCGCGCGCTATGTTGTGCAGGGAAGCTCAACACATATCTACTGTCCGTGCAGTCTCTTGGCATAGTATGGGTCCCAATGTTCTTCTTTTATTCACATCATTGACGGGTCCACTAATACCCCTAAAAGGCACGATCACTCATTTAGTCTGACATAGTGCCAGGTGCGGCTGTCTCAACATAACAGAATTGGGATGAACTAAAGAGACACCCATCATAAACACCCCATTAACTGCTCGAGGATTTGAAAGAGGAGTTTATGAACATACTGCTATCCGTTATCAGACGAGACACTGGTGAAGAGAGAGTATGCCAGGACATCCGCAAGCTGTCATTACGGGCATATAGCATCAATTATGAGCACTGCATAACCACATTCAAGTCAATCAATTCTTAAAAGTAAAAACGCGCTGGAAATTGAATATTTTTTATTTATTCTCACATCTTAACTACAAATAAGAATCTGGTCCATCTTTTTTTTTATTTAGATGACGTCATTTTTGCATTTATTTCAGCATTTTCCAAAACAAACCAGTTCGACTCAAACTGGTTTAGCCAGCCTCCTTTCATTGTTTTCCCAACAAGAGCTAAGTAAATAAGAGGGGGGAGGCGAATAAGAAAAGGTAAAAAAAAATTGCAACACATAAAGCTATTTCCAGAGATTTATATTAAAAATAAAAACAAGGCGGGTTTGAGGTGGGCATATTAAAGGCTAACCAGAAACACATTCCCGCAGCTACTGTCGCCCGGAGGAACCCGCCGGAAGCGCAAAACTATTAAAGGAACATTAGCAATTAAAAATGAAATGCGACGACATGTAATGGACAACATTCATATCTGTGGCGACGCACTTAAGCTGAGAACGCTTTTTAGAGGGGGGGGGGGACCCAAAGGGAGACCCTATTTGAAAACTAATCCGCCTGCTTGAAATACATTAAACATGCATCACGTTCCATTAAAATATACACGCAATAAGTCTAGACACTATATAAATTAGAGCCCCAATCCTCCCACCGTCCAACAACTCTTTTGCAATTAAAGACGACGCCTGTTAAAACACGAAACGCGACCGGAGGTCAAGACCACCTTAAAACACACTCGACTTCACTAGGAGGTCAGGGTTCAGTCCTGGTTCGCCCCACGATTCATTTTACTGGCGACCCAGTCTATTAAATTACCATTGCAAGAGCTACTGCTGCTGCTGTGGCTCCTGCCGTTACCACTCGCACTTTAAGCTGCGCATAGGCAACAGGTTACGTGGCTAACTGTTACGTTTATCCAATTTTAAGTACGAACGCGGCATTATTACCTTCAATTATTTAACCATAAGCCCTTTATAGGACAGTGGCAGACCTACTAAATGGAAGCCTCCATCTTGTAAGAATAAGAGGGTTCCGTATGCTAGTAGATTTCACGTCTTAAAATCAACCCAAAGAGTCTCGTTCGTGGTGAGATTTTCGTAAATTACCTATTAAAAGGTACTTAATATGCAGACAATGTTGTCAGGTTACTTGAGGGTCATCTAAGATTCTCAAGAATATAACAATAATGGTCAAGAGGAAGAACACCAAAACTAGATCTTATAGCTGAAGTGTGGAAGAAACGGTGGAACGGATACCTAAGTGCAGTCCAAATAGCTCAAGATAGAAGAAGTTAGATCTTGTTGGCGTGCTTTTTGTTCTTCGTTGTTGTTTTTCTTGGCACAGATGCTTAACAATAATTGGCGATCACGTAGACTTCCACCGTTGCGCATCTAGAGCGATATGATGTATGGTGTGTCCAAATGAAAAGGAGATTTTCACTGCAGCGCCGTTGCATCTAATCAAAATTGGTAAATAAGTTAGTCGATAACTGTAGCATCATCCCCGCTCCCCATGTCCCAAAATAGCTCACTATGCCATGAAGGCCGGAAAAGTGATGCTCAGGCTCAATTTCTTTTCGACGAATAAGGACCCATAGACCTCGACTCGCTAGAACGGGGTGAAACAGTCAACGCTGAACGGTACTGCAACACTTTGTTGAAACCGAAACGGGCCATCGAAAACAAGCGCTGAGGGAAGCTTTTGAAATGCATAATGCTGCTCTAAGACAACGCGCTAAGCCACCTGTGGCCAAGAAGACCCTCCAACCTGCTGGAAACAATTCGATGGTAAGTTCTCAAACATCTTCCGTACAGCCCAAGTGACTTCCATATTTTCGGCCCTTTAAAAATCACTGACAGGGCATCAGTTCACTTGCGACATATAGGTGCAGAACACCGTGGAAAAAGGATCCGTATGTAACCCTGGAGTTTCAACACTGTAGCCATCATTCGCTTCTTACGCTCTGAGATCAGAGCATCATTATCAAAAACAATTATGTAAAGGCGTCATGTTACACATTGACTGTACACATTGTAATTAAAAATTTCGTTAATGTAAACCGTAGTCTCCTTTTCATTAGGGCACACTTTATAGACCGCAAGTGCCGTATTAAGATCAATCAAAAAAGATATCGGCAGACGAACAAAGTCAGAGGACGCAATATCGTGCTGGGAAGATCTGGACAGGTTTTGACGTGGATCTAAGAAAAAGGGCGATGTTCCATTAAATTCTTGGTGCACAAGCTTTCGTATCGACAGACAATTGGTGCAAGTTTTAACGAAGTTGCGATCAGAGTATTCAGAATAGCTAGTCTACTCTGATCGAAGCTTCCCTTGTGTGCTGAAGAAGGCAGCTTGGCTGCCGAAATGTGCATTCATCCTATTAAATATTTGATGTGAAATAGTGGTTTCCTCGTGTTTCTTCTAACGTCCATCCACAGTATCTGGCTCCTATTATTAGATAGCTGCTGTTTTCTATCGCTATCGTGTGTAGTTCTTGCTTCTGTGGTAAGAGACTGTTTCTGGCCGTTGGTAAGGCCACCTTTCGTGTTACTTGTATTAACACTGTCCTACAATTTGAGAACACCCACCAATGTTAAGACATACTAACCGCCATCATGATATCATGTCGGATACCGACTCTGTTTCTTCTCCAATTTTCGTAGGACAAACCACTTCGTTAATTGCATAGTTTAGTCCCAGAGGTGGCATGAATTAAATAAGAAGCACGATACCTGAGATCAAAGCAAAAAATTAAAAAAAAAATGATAATGCATGCACATTACACACTTTTAGACAAATCCTTCATGCAGATCGCGATTTATTGCTCCCAAACGATTTATTAAGCGACACTTAACTTACTGCTTTGCCTTCAATTTCACATGAGCTTAGGATGACAGACCTTCAAATAGTCGTTGGTTATTGCTAATTTGAGGATAGATGCATGTAGTAGCTAAGTGCAGGAATCATTTGTCTAAAAGTATGTTATTGCGCATGCGTTACCGCTTCCTTAAATTTTAGCATTAGTGTTTTCAATTATACATTACTTTTGAGAGGCTAAACCACCAGCGTCTGATAACTCGATATTCTTAACTGGCATGCTCCTTCCTTTACCTGAAGGAAGGTTCTATAAACTATAGAAGATTCTATAAGACAGATTAATGAATTAATGACAAGAACTGCACAATGCCAATGAGCGCGTACATTGCAGCATTCTTCCCTCTTTAAACCTCCCATTCGATTCGCAAAAGACGTTCTGGAAGGCACACCCTCAGGTGGAATTACCCCAAAACCTCAACTTTTCTTTTTTCCTACCCTCCTCCTACGTATTCCTGCTCGCTAAAGTAAGAAACCAGAACTTACTTCTGTTGGTCACAAACAATCCAATTAAGGCTATCAGCGATCAATAAGCAGAAGAAAAAAAACTCTTTGCTTAGGTAACCAGGTTCGGTTTATTTTGTGCCTACCTTTGTCCACTCGACTTCCATCAAGCGATGCGAAAGTTAAAAGGAGAAGAAGAAAAAAAAAGAAAGAAAAAACGAAAAGGGGATTTGAGATGGGGGTAAGGGGAACGAACTAGAAAGATGGGAGTAAAATAAAAAGAAAGGAGGGGGGTACAGAAAGCAAACGAGGAGGAAGATGGGGTTGAGGAAACCGATGATGTTATACAAAATTCACGAGCTTCTAGAGAAAGAGGTTAAGATCAAAGAAACGAGATTAAGCATTTCTCATTTTGGAGAAATAAAGAAAATAAAAGTCAAAAAAGAAAAGAGTTGCGAGCGTCTTTTCCAGAACTCTATAACGCAGCGAATCTTTTTAGGGGTACAAAGAGAAAGATGAAAGCTAGACCGAAAAAATAAGAAACGCGTTTACAATAAAAAAAAAGCTAACACAGACTACACACACTGCCAATGAATTGGCGCAAACATATCTTAATATTTTATTAGACCCTTCCCCCTTTGGCCTGCATTACAGCATTGGCATAGAGTCAATAAGGTGTTAAAACACTTGTAAGTCAATAGAACAACCATCCGTTCACTACACATTCCCTTAGTTCTCTTAACAGATTTGTTGGAAAAGGATCATGTTGTCGAACATGTAGTTCCAACATATCCCAAACATTGGAAGATACCAGGTTAAATGACGGAAATCACCTACGTGCTCGCTGACTCACTGTAGAAGCAACCGTGCAATGTGATGAACAAACCCATTGTCGTCTATGAAGAAGCCGTCACATGATAAAAATGCAGAAGTGCACGAAGGACTTGATCGGGAGCAATGTTCTATTGCCGATCATTTCTAATAGTCCGTCGAAAGCACCGACATTCCATGAATTATAAGGAGTCATTTCTATACAAACATTGAGTTTTCTCCATAAGGCATGCTGGATCCATTGTTGTGGGGCTCCCGACAAACCTCTGCCTAATGTCGATACAATACAAAACATGCATCGTGATTCGTCAGACCACATGACCTTCCTCCAGTCTTCACGTGTCGCGTCGCGACATTCCAGACCCAAGGTAGACGTCTTCACTCTTCTTAACAGAAATCAGTGGTTTCATATAGGCATGCGACTGCCAATTTGGATGCGCTTCAATTCCCGTTTATGGTTCACTAAGGTATACACTCACATCCAAAAGTCATGGGATAGCAGTGGACTATTTTTCAAGTGGCAGTAGCATCATGTGCAAACAGTGTCAATAGGTTTAATTACACTGTCATGAGTAAGGGGTGAGGTGATCAGTGTGACAATGGCTACACGACGAGATCTATCTCAGTTCGAACGTGGCCTGGTATGTGGAGCACAACGTATGGGTCATTCAATATCGGAGGTGGCTCAAGAATTCAACATCCCACGGTCCACAGTTTCAAGAGTCTACCGAGAGTACCACCTTGACGGTATTACCTCCCACCATGCACAACGCAGTGGTCGACCACACCTTCTCAATGAACGGCACCAAAGGCGTCTGAGTAGGATGGTCACCAGCTCTGTATCGATGCGAACTGTGCAACGAAATATGGTGTCCATGGGATATGGAAGAAGAAGACCCACGACGGTGCCCTTGCTAACAACAAGACATCGTCAGCAACGTCTCTCCTGGGCCCATGAACACATCGACTGGACACTTGACAACTGGAAACGTGTGACCTGGTCTGATGAGTCTCGATTCCAGCTGATATGAGCTGATGGTAGCGCTCGGGTGTGGCGCAGACCCCATGAAGGCCATGGATTCAAGTTGTCAAGCATGCACTGTGCAAGCCGATGGTGGCTCCGTAATGGGCAATTGTAGGAAGCTCTCCAGTCGGAAAATGTTGGCAATGTCTTCAGATGTCTTCCACCGACTTGTGGAATCGATGTCACGTCGCACTGTGGCACTTCGCCGGGTTAGAGGAGGTCCCACACGTTATTAGATGCATGAGAGTGTAGGTCAGGAACAGCCTTGTTTAAAATCATTTCTCAATTGTTTCGCATTCGATGCTTTGTTTTAAACGACGGCGTTCTCGCTCATGATTGATTGTCTTGGAAACCACAATTATCCCCTTAGACAAAGAATTGGATCATTTTTCCAACGTACTTTTCGAGAATCCAGCCCGCTGTTTCGTTCCAATCGTGGCTCCAGCTAGATGAACAGCAACAAAGCGTCCCTTGGCCCATCTTCCCCCCCCCCCCCCAATTCTGATCAAGTTCTATGATTAGACTCACCCAACTCTTTCTTAAATAAGTACACGCTTCAATTACAAAACCTCAAACTAACTTGCATAAAACCAGTTTAAAACAAATTTCCATACGTTTCTAATTCATTGGCTAGTGTGTCTACTAGTTAAGCGGCGTCAGGTTGCTTCCTGTCATAGAAGCACCAAGTGTTCATTTACAACTCGCTTTCACAGTCTCTCAACTTACAGATGGAAAGGAACAATAAATCAATTAATCAATAACTAAACATTTAATACCCATTCACAATAACAAAACGACGCTATATGGCTCCAGTAACTGATAAGCAAATCTTTCCTCTACTCATCTACCTGTAAGTAAAAATCAATTCAGAATTTATAATTACGAGAGGGTGGAGGTTGAGAACAGGGATAGATCCCTCCATTTTAGGTGGATAAAAAAAATTCATCATTCTGAAGAAGAAAAAAAATTTTTTAAAGAGAAAATTAGTTTTCTAAGTTGCCGGGTTTGAAAAGTCCATTGGCAAATGACAGGATCCGTAGACAGAGTCATTAATCAGTTTGAGCGCAACTAACAATGGGAACGAGAATACGAAGAGGTGGTGGGATGAGGTGGGGGAGTTAGCGTAGAAAAGGAGGGGACTAGTTGGATGAGGGAACTTCACTTTCAAGTAAATCAATGAAATCCGTGAAGGATTCCTTGACGGCGAAAATGCAAATGAGCTCACGCTTACAAACCTGGCTTTATCGACGTTTAAGAGGGGGTGGGAAATTAGCATTCCAAAAGAGAGGGAGGGCGTTAATCAACAATTTAAATTTTTAAGGCCTAAATAGGGTTATGTAAGTCTAGCATGAGCATTTTAGATGTCAACTGATAACAGGAACAAGACTATTCCAATTCTTAGATGAAGATTTCACGATTCCTCAGCATTTTCTCTGGTGGTCCATAGTCTTCTAATAATAACCGATAACGTCATTTCTCATCTGTGTTTAAAAAATCCGATCGATGGTGCACGTAACTTCACAAATCACGTGATACGATTGTCTTTGATTGTCCATGGCTTCAATATTTTCCGGCGTCACAGCTGTCTTTCAGACCAGTCTGCTTCGTTTACAAAAAACTCAGTTGTAAACTAAGCCATGCCCATATACAGAGGTTGATTCATAGATATTTCACAGCTTTCAGGGGCTATCCTAATTCAGGAGACCGTTTTTCCATGTTCGACGATGCTCGATTTGAAAGCTCCATCTTTACACTACAGCTCGCCACCGGAGTTTCCACTGCAGCAGGCTTGATTGCAGAGTATTGTCGGTTATTCCTGACCATACCTCCTTTACTGCTTTCCGTAAGCCGTCCATGGTTCGAAGTTGCCTGTCACAAGGTCCCAATTTCAAAACACCAAAAATCGCAGATTTCCATTGTCTACGCATCGGGTGACTTGACGGGTATGTCCGTAAATGATATAGCGCAAATTTCCTACTCTCATCCTGGTCATGTAGGCAACCGTTGACTTAGCCGTATGGCTGAACGCTTTGTCTTGGTGGATCCATACACGTCTAGCCTCTGTACCATAGAGAGTTGGTATTTCCTGGCGCTAAATGGGTTCTAAGATGCTATGCCTGATACATGCCAGTTAATTTTCACGTTCTTTTCAACCCTTCGAATATGTAACTTGCGTTTGGGACAGTATCCGGCGACTATCATAAAACCTCATGAAAACTTTCACGACATCGACAGACCCAATCATCACGTCGTTTTTCATCCTTAGGACGATAAAATATTGTTTGTATCGCACAGGTAGACCCATTTTTCATCCAAAGTAACAACAAACCGCCATTTATCACCTGCTAAATAACGTTCGTAGAGCTTTCTGTAGTTGGTCTTTCTCTCGGCCACATGACACGGATGCAACCTGTGAACTTTTGGCTTCAGACGCTTTCCAAGCTGCAAATCCTGGGAGAGAATGCGACTGGGAGACTCCTGCATGTCGTGCTGTTGCTCTCTGTGTTGCAAGGTTTTCCTTGAACCTTCACCTTCTTCATCACCTCGAACCATGGATGGCTTACGGAAAGCAGTAAAAGCGGAATGGTCAGGAATAACCGACAATACTCTGCAATCAAACCTGCTACAGTGGAAACTCCGATGGCGAGCTGTAGTGCGAAGACTGTGAAATAACTATAAATCAACCTATGTAGACTTCACTGTACACCTCGGATATTTTTCGATGCCTTTCTATTGGATTTTTACCTGTGTAAGAAACGGATGATTATCGGCACTTTTTACTTGAAGTTAGTTTCGAAGCTTCTGCATTCTGTTTATTAAGTCAGAAAAAGCATAGGTCACTGTCAAAAGCACTCATCAAAGAGTATGCTGCACAGTAATGGTGCAATATTCAGAATTCTTATTACTAGCCTCACTTTATACACATTTTTTAACTTTAACTTCACTCCTCGTGCATATATGGGTATCCTTAGGCGCATCCAAAGCTGGGGCTTCTCCAAAAATAAAGGAAACGTCATTCTAATACACCATAGAGAGAGAAAGTCAAGACAGTTAAGTTTGTAATGACTCTGTATTAGAATAGCTTTCCGTTTTCTTTTTGGAGTATACCCCACTGTAATTTGACACCTGAGATGTAATCAATGTTATGCATATAAAAATCTCTTTCATTTGAGCACACCACTGCTCGATTGTCTATTATCATTTGTACCCTTCACAAAGCCAGGTAAATAAGATGAAATCAGTGAATTTTCAACCATTATATACGGAAAAGTCTCTACAACCTCATTTTATTTTGTATACATACAAACAAATGTAACACGCGTGACTTTCACAAGCTAATGTATACATGAGTGGAACAGGAGTTTCTAAGAGCTGGTTCTGCTTAAAGAACAGAAAACAGAAAGACACGAATGGCAAAAAACAATGCAGCATTCGTAACCTTTCCTAGAAATTAGCTAAAAAGTATTCCTTGCAGGAACTCAATCATACTTCGGTAGGCCATTTCAAATTTCGGAAGGCATCGTCTTTGTTGTTGCAAACTCAGCAGATAGGCATGTGATATATCTCTATATGCAACTTACACACATGTTCTAATATCAAGGCCCTTTCCTCAACAATTTTACATACACCCCAAAAGCTTTCTCCCCTTTCTGTTCGTATAGATTTTACTGGGGAAATCTCTCTTACTTTACAAACCCAACCAGCTCTGCGCGTGTACGTTTGTATGTATGTCTCCAGAAAGAAAGAAAGAAAAAAACTGGAGAGAGAGAGAAGGGAAACCAATTGTAATTCAAAGCCACTGCTTCTACCTCTATTAACTCTAACCCTAAATCTTGAGCATCAGGAGATTTGAATCAGTGCCCCGGAATTCACAACAAACAGGATTTTGGAAGGAAATGAATCGATCCGGGGGATGAAAATCGCTCCTTCCAAAAATACCCCCTTCGAGCCTCGATCGACAGCTGATGATGGTATAAAAAGCTTTATCCCCCACCCCACCACTACATACCCTTTCCACCAACCTCCTCGTTCTGCCCCTTTTATGAGAGTCATTCTCGTATTGAAAATTCAAAAATAAAATCCTCCGAGTTGAAAGGAATAGTTACGTTGGAAAAATCGACGCGTTAAACTATATTTTACAACTCTCACAGAACCTTCTGGAAAGAGAGAAAGAAAAAAATTTTCAACTCCCTTTACTTATTTGAATCGGACTTTAGAAGGCAATGGGGACATTTGCCTTCCTAAACACAATAAATAAAGCGGATGGCGGCACTGCATTAAAAAGATAGAACTAAGGTGCGGACTCGATATAACAATGCACCAGGTCTAGTAATATGAGTGAACTTAAAGAAATTTGTTTTAATCTGTTTTTTTTCAAAATAGTTTGAGTTCGTGTGATTGAAGCGTGTACTTATTTAAGAAGGAGTTGGGCGAGTCTAATCATAGATCAGCATGAGAAAAAAGAAGGACGTAACTGACTTCGAAATAACTGAGTATTGGTGCTCGTCTAGCTAGAAGCACAATTGAAATAGAGAAGCAGCTGACTGAATTCTCAATATCCAGAGTATTCAACCTTTGGAAAAATGATCCACAGTCTTTGTCTAAAAGGGGGATTGTCGCCAAGACCGAGACCACCATCATTTAAAACAGGGCTACACTCTCAACAAATGATTTTATCCAAAGTTGTTCCCGGCCTATATCTAGCAGAACGAATCGAAGAAGATCAAAACAGCAGTCGCATGTTTACATTAAAATCCTTGATTTCTGCAAGGAGCAGGAAAGTTCGTCTACAGTTTCTGAAATGTCGTGACTGGACACGAAGACCTGAAGAAGATTATGGTGTCTAACGAAACATGATATGCAAGGGACTATCAAAAACTTGCAGGAATCATTATCAGGAGCTTTTTCGATATGTTAATCATTATTACTGTTCCATGGACTTCCACAGACCTGGAGGGACTTTTGAATCACTCTGTATAATGATGTTTGGAAGCCAAATCACTTGCTATACTTATGTCTAAGGACAACACATGGCTAATCCATCCCTCTTAAACCAAAATAGGCGCCAGAATCAGGACAAAGAAGAAAGACTCAATAAAATCAGTAAGGTAACACAAAACAAATTCAGCCATTCCAGGCTCCATGAAAAAAGTCTCAGAGATGTGCTTCACGAAAACACAGGAAGAAACAAAAGACGGGAGCCCCCCCCCCCTCACCCACCCCACCTCCCCCCTCCCGGGGGTGGGGGGGGGGGGGGGGGGGGTTGGAGGAAGCCCCCTTTTATTTCCCTGACCCTCTAAGGCCGGTATCACAGTATCACACTGATCCAATCAAACAGTCTGACTCCCTTGAAATATGCATTTTTACTAAAAACTTTTTTTTCGTTAAACTACAAACTATTCTATATTTTCCTGCCCCCCCCCCCTGTAACTACGTTGTACATTTCTTTCTCTAGTCATATACTGTATACAGAAATATACAGGTATTTTATGTGAAATATCTACTCACTTCGACCCAAAACAGAAAGACTCCTTTTCTTTTCGTACCGGAGCATGTTATAATATTCAATTAAAAATATATTTTATATTTATTAAGTAAAGCCTTCACTTTCCATTTTCGAAACAAGCAGTTTTAACCCGTTCTTTTCAGTCCGAAAACCTGTTCCAAAGTTAATAATC
>JAHWFO010060774.1:395532-430956 GCA_023313115.1 Rhysida immarginata
AGAGTATTCCACAAAGAAAATGCGTTATACGAGGAAAATCTCTGAAGGTAGCTCGATATCGGACGGACTGGGATGATTTTATATTTCTACGTAATTCTGGTTTTAGTTGAATCAAGAGCCATGCTATAATAAAATACAACGGGTGTTCAGGGTTTATTAAGGCTTTATATAATTCTTTAAGCCTGGTGTATGTTATAAAGCCAAAAATCGTGAGGATATCAAGTCTACCACAAATTTCAGTAATTGAAGTGTACTTCGACAGGCCGAGAGCAGCACGTATATCATTGTTATACGCAACCTGGACTCTTAATCTGGATGTGCGATGCAGAGAACCAAAAAATGGATCCATATCCAACTTTAGTTATTATGCAAGATTTAATTATCTTAGCTATTTCGTCACGATTAAGTATCTTACGAAGTCTAGAGTACAAATATTTTTGCCTCGTAAGGTCAAATATCAAAAGGTGAATTGCTTCACAAAAGGAAAACAACTGCTTCATGTTTGTATCAACATGAAAGTATTGTTGCATCATCAACACATCGGTTTCCATGGCAACTATGTTTTGCACAAAAGACTGGCACTGACACGGTTTTACATGACACCCCCCACTAGGGTGTCACCCTCACATTATTTTTTCCATATTGTAATTCATATGGTTGAAATTACTCCAGGCGTTCCAAAGTTATTGCAGAGCATACATACATTTATTTTTATATACATAGATGAAGTAAAACACAACGTTTAAAATAAATTGTTAATTTTACTTTAAACAATCTAATAATGTAATCCGAAATTTTAACTGGCTTACATATTTAATCATGTAGAATAATTCGCCCAAATATTTTATGCGGAACAATGTTAGTATCACGCCACTTTTTTATATAAATAACACGCCACTTTTTTTTTTTTTGTAGCTTCAAAAACCATGTCTCTTGACAACCAGTGCCAAGTCAAGTGTAACTTAATCAGCTAGATCATGTTGTGAAGAATCATATTTTTGACTCCCCCCAATCTTTCAAAACGCTCATAGGAAGTTCATATAAAACGAGTTTTTGATTGATACGCAGACGTCAACAAGTCATTAATAAATCATCACAATTTCAAATGAACTTCCTGTTCTGAACCCAGGACCTCAATTGCTCGAGGCTCCATCTCGTGATAAAGTTAAAAGATGCCAATGATAGGCGAAAAACTTAATTCCTTCCAACATTTAAAAAAAAACAAACTTCTTTCGACCCCCCATCTTATTTTTATTGCCCAAAAGTCTTATTTCCCACGGAAAAAGAGCGGACGCACTTATAAATCCCGCCCTCACTTAAAAGAGAAACGATTCTATTACCCAACATCTAATACACTGTAATTAAAAAAAATCCGGCAGGGTAGTTAAAACAAACGACGAGTTACCAGGGCAACAACAAAAAAAAAAAGCGGGGGTACCAACGCAAATTAACTCTCCTCTCGGTGGCAAATCTTGAAAAGAACGACTCAACGGTCGTTGTCGCCACCGGTTGTACGTCTTCCCTACCCCCCATCATTTCTCACAGCACTATAAGCAGCAGCGACATCTAGGCAAAAGGATTTTCCAATGCCTGTATCGACGCCATTGATTAACTGGGGTAATTAAGGGGAAGGTGAAGGTGGGGGTTAGGACTGCGGGGGTGTATGTGTGTGTTGAATCCCTATCTCAATCAAATAACAGAGCCTCTTAATGAATGTCCTCATCACATGAACGATGCAATGATGAGATGGAGGGAGAGAAGGAAAATGAAATTACCCTATACAACCCCCTTCCTTCCCATCATCCTCCACCCTCTCAATCAAGTGCAGCATCCTGCAGGAATGTCGAGCTCCTTCCTACTACAACCGCATTCAGAGGAAGCCGCTTTTACCGAATATTCTCCCTCTTCAGCGGGCTCCTTCGGATAATTATCAATCGTTTAACCAATCAGATCGCTTAGAATAACCTCAAACACACACACATACAGACACACACCCACACACACAGATCTTGTCGAACCTTCCCCTCTTCATACACCCCAAATTTCTTCTCCGAGATTGCTTAAGGAGGCAAGAGCGCAACGAAACCAAAGAACCGCAGAAGACTACTTGGCGAGCGTTCGGACGTCGGCTGCTTCACAGTCTTTGAAAGAACACCCCTGCGCAAGGTCGCATTCTGATGCACTTGAAGAATCGAAATTTTCGAAATGACATTCGTAAAGAATACAAATCTTAATTGCTGCAAATTTATAGGACTTCTATAGATTTTTCAATCAAAGTTAACATCATGAGATTCAAAGGCGGAATGAAACAAGCCTGGTATACAGTTTCGAAGAGAGATTCAGCAGTTCTGAATCCTCATGAAGCTTTCCAGAATGACATCATCAAGGGGTTCTCCAAGCATTAAGAATCAACTCTGCTATAAATATAATCTATCAGTAGTTTCTCACCCTTCCTGTACGACAAATACATGATGTATATATGAACAAATGGTGATTAAATGAAGAAAAAAAAATCAAAATTCGACTATAGAAATATGTTGGAGATAATGTTTGTCTCGGTTTCTTATCCTCCCACGGGACAAAATAACTCACTCCACCATGAGAAATATCTGCGTGGGTGATCTATGCCTCATTCGACTTAGTGAAAGCTCCCACCAAAAATAGTTTATACACTTGGTGCCACTTTAATTTTATCAAAGGCTACAGGAAATCTTTTGTGCGTCTAGCTTAGGAAGGACGAGTACATCAAGTCGTTTCTTGGTCTTCATATTGTTGTTAGGCACGTAGTAAATGCTGGTTACACTAACCTGAAGAAAGTAAACACTTCTTGAAAGCAAATACTGACTTATAAAAGGCCTTATGATACTACAAATTTCAACTTGTAGTGATTTCATTGTGCTGTATTCGAAATGACAATAAAAATGCTGAACTAGCCAGATTAAGTAATACATAAAGCCAAAACGAGAGCGACTAACAACGCGATGCTCCAAATGCGGCACCAAAGAGTGGAGGTGCATGTACGAGGTTTCTTTGCTCTATCTATCAATTAACAAGCTTTTCTCCTGTGAATTCTCGTCTGAATCATGAACAATAGAGCTAAACTAATCATTTTTTCCTAAATTCGCAACCAGACCCTAGTTTCGTTGTTTCAGAAGCATTTTAGCTGTACACCAGTGCAATCAGCGATCACTTAAAACGCCCGCTATGCATTCAATGAACACAATGTGTCCCTCTAGAGGTTGTCTATTGTTTAACTACGTGCTCCTGTGAATTTTTGAGTAAATATACCCAAATTAATATCGGGTCCGAATTGCAATGGTTTCGCAATAACAACAAAACTTCGAAATCTTGTTATTTCTAATTTACTAACAACTCGTTTTTAGAAACATGGCATTATATTATATTGTCATATTTGAAACTCACTACACTCTCACTACAACGCCCATCGCTATTATTCATCCCACTATTTTCTGGATAATTTGCGGAAAGGTATCATTTGATGACTCAGCGATAATTCCGTTGAAAGTGAATTCCAAAGAACAAAATTAAAATTTAGACTTAGATTAAAACTTAAATTAAAATTCATTCAATCCACTTGATCGGATTTTTTTAAATCAATATAATCCCAGAAACACTTGTACAACATGTGTCCCGATATGATACCACCCCTCTGAGCATGCTAATAGTCTTGAAACAATCTTTTCCTCGTAACAAATTCATCAATCTGCCCATCCGATCTCAACTCTTTCCCCTCTGGAGACTCATCTAGAACGTGAAAATTAGTGAAATCTGCATCAACTTCTGGGATGTATCGGGCCATTTTCAACATAAGGGAACAAACAGGATAAAAAAAGAAGAGCACTCATCATGTAGAGATCACACGAGCTGTAAGGAGAAACAAAAAGGCCTTTGATAGAGTCCCGCACTCATGGCTGTTATCCACACAGATGCCGATTACATAAAATAAACCTCACACTTATCACATTTTTAGAAAGTACAACGCTGCATTAGTGAAACCAGGTAAATCGGACCATTTTCCAGGGTGAACTCACTGAGCCCATTCTGGTTTGTCTTGCATTAAATGCACTTTGAAACAGACTGAACAACACAACTTACGACTACACAATAAAAGCTGCCACTACACGTTTTCACACTTACTCTACATGGACGACATGAAAATCTACGCCTCCACACAAACAACTGCACCAGTTACTTGACATTATACACGCTTTTTCAAAAGATATACACAAGCAATCTAGGTTGTACAAATACAAAACCATACACAATGAAAATCAAGATCTCGGGGATGAGGGCTTCACATTGGAAGAACAAGATCACATTACTGCAATGGAAATCGGTGATTAAATTTTTGGAATTTAAGTGTGTTTTTAAGTATTGTATTTAGCTTATGAAGATATTGTTTAGTCATTTTACTCTTTATGCATTTGTGCTGTGTAAGCTAGGCTTGCTTAGCTAAAATTTAACAAACGCATAAAGAGTAAAATGACTAAACAATATCTTCATAGGCTAAATGCAATACTTAAAAACACACTTAAATTCCAAAAATTTAATCAAAGGCTTCGACACGTACGTCACCGGAATACTCTCTAACTCCTTTGGAATCCTACAGTAGACACACAGATCTTGATGGACTTAAAAGGAAAAAACGTAAACTACTTATAAAGCACAGATAATGCTACAGATATTGAAAGACTCACCCTACCTCTTTCAGAAGGAGGCAGAGGTCTTACCTATATAATAAATTTACACAATTTAAACACACGTCATGGCTGATATAAAATGCAAACCTTTCAATCTTGTACAGCGTGCAGAGCGCCTTAACATTCCTACAATATGCACTAAACATCAAATTATGGCTCGGAAAGGAACTCCATGGTAGCCGTCCTTCTGACTTCAACTAGTCGCACGTCGACAGAAAAGCGTTAAACTTTTGAAGAAACTGAAGAACCGTGATTGCCATACAAGATCGAATTATTAACACGAAAAGAAACAGAAACCTCATATGATGGGTTTGCAGGAAAAGCCATATCGCAGAGGAACCATCCAACAGGTCATATCTAGTTGCAAAATAGTCACTCAGACAGACTATTTACTCAGACACACAAGCTTAGGGACGTAAACACTCCCTACTGCGAGTATAAATATATCCCAAATACTGTCTTAGAGAACATCACACACAAATTATATTTTGAGAGAGCTAAAACTATCCTTCATAACAGATCAGACATTACACTCGTAGATAAGCAAAACAAAGTGAACTACATAAATGATATTTCCATTCCCAATAAACAATTTACAGAAGATAAAATCAATAAATATACAGATCGTGCTCACGAAATAAAACGTCTTTAAGGAGTTATCGCGTTTTTAGAACAATAGTACATGCTGTTCTTATCGTTCTTTCTGCCACTGGGTTTATCCACATTCATTACAAAACCTTATAGAAAGCAACAACCCTAAACACCTGTCACATAGAAATGTGTGACATTAATACTTCCATAAACATGTAATTTTACCCTTTATTGGGTCCGTCTCTGAGATTTGGCTTCCGGACTTAATCTAAGTTTGGTTTTTCCAAAACAATAATATAAATACAGTACACTAAGGTTTGTTCGTATCTTTGAGAAATCGTAATGTAACAAAAGATGTGAAGTCAAAATGTTTGCACACGTAAGAATTTATGCCGCAATATGGGGAAGCAGTTCGAAAGCTATATTTTCATCACTTTCATTCCTTTCGATCGGTATACATGGGCTTAGCCATTCCCGAAAACTTAAGATATAACAACAAACCAAGCCTTATGCAACCGATAGGAGCTACCCATAAAGATACAAAAAAGCTTTTAGTGCTAGTACGTATCACCTTCTTCTAATTAACGCAAATCTTGAGCGTCTTTAACAACACAAAACCGTTATGGCTCATTTCCAAAATCGAAAAAGAGAAATAAGTGCGTGTTTCTAAAAAGTGTATTTTTTATATTCATATTAAGGGTTTGAAACAAAGTAATTAGTAAGATAAATATTTTGTCTGCGGACAACTAAATCCGAATCTTGGAGAACAGAATAATAGGATTGAACTAGGAGTAGCGAATATCAATTAAAAATATAATAATATCCCAGATTTCCTTTTTTGTAGCTTTAACAAGACTTTCCCTGCCGGTAACCATGATTACCACTAGCTACAGAAAAATTGCTCCTGCGCGCGCTCTTGATTGTAAACAATGAAACAATGAAGAATTTAACTATTAGGACACAATGTTTATAGTTAGGGATTCAGATAAGACAGAAATGGCTATGTAAATGAAAAAAGAAAGAAACCATTCCAGATGGTAAAACAGGTAATTTTCAAAACGCGTCCCGTTTTTGAACCAGAGGCTCTATAAATCGAGATTTAAAGAGCAGGGGGGCGTTGAAACGGATTTATACAACCACCAAAACGTTTTTCTTTCTTTCCATCCCCCTCCCCTTTATTCTGTTCGTACGAGCCAAAATGGCTCCGACTGCGGCGGGAACGAGGAGTTAAGTGCGATCAGTTCTTACGGTCTGCCGGTCCAAATTCGTGTCCATCCTTTCTCATTCGTTGTGTGGGATATTGAAATACTAAAGGGGCAGACGTGTGGGGGTAAAAAAAAGAGGTGGGTGGGTGGAAGTTGAATAGGAAGAGGAAAATGGGGGGGGGGGGGTAGAATTTTCGAAGGTTGAATTCAACCGGTTTTCTGCTGACGTCAACAGCAGTCGCCCGAGTGTCTGCCACTGCGCCAAAAGCACGTGTGCGCCGCAGCAGAATGGGAGACAGAGGCGACTCCTATATGACGAAGGACAAAGCTCAATGGCGGACCCTTGAAAAAAAACACCACCCAACAGAAGCAGGAGCCTTGGAAAGAATCCAGCCTTCCATGTAAAAAAAATGATCTTCACTAGGATATAAAAAAGAGAAGAAAAAATCTACTTCCTGCTGTAGTAACTCATTAGCGCGTCTTACGTAGACAGGAAGATACCAATAAATAAATAGACAAAAGCGCGCGCTGAAGCAAAATGGAGGAGACAAGCAGGCGCCACTTTATGCAAATTTTTAGACCAAAATCTGAGTGCTTCTGAGAGAAAATAAATTTGCCAGGAACACGATTGCGCCTTCAGATATATCCGTTGCGATACAGGTGTCACTAGCGAAAACAATCTTATTTTAATTACCCCTCACTAGCCAACTTCAGAAAGGTTCCCTTCAAATTCAATTCATTCATTTACACCCGACCAGAACAATATATGCATTATTAACCTTCGAAAATGCACGTGATAGAAACAAAAAAGCAACCTCTCCAAAAAATTGCTTCGTGACTTGCTTTTTCAGCCACCCTCATCCCTTCTCCGCATTCTGCCTCAAAACTAATTATTTCTCAAACATTCCGTCTGTACACCTAAAAAATTACCCCTCCAAAAAAACACCCCCAGTACGTATTCTTCAAAGCGAAACCAATAAAAGAAAAGACAACACTCGAAAAAAACGCCATCAATCAAGCCTAGAATGTCCGCCAGGAACTTCCACCCCGAGGTACCTCAACAGAGAGGCCTCGATTAACATTAACAGATGCGACTTCGATTAGCCTCTAGTTAGTTAGTCAGTCAGTCAGTCACGAGGACGATCGCGCGCGATAGGCAATCAAGTACAAGGCATTAATTGGAGATTAGCTGATAGTAGCTGCTGCTGCTGCACCCCGCTGTAATTGCAATCGCAACCAGACGGAGTTGGCGGCGGCGGGCGAGCCATCAGCGTTATACGACTCCAAAGACCATCTTCATCAGCATCATCATCACCACCAACCTGATGCATCAACACCTGCTTGTGGTTTTCTCTCCCAACTTTTCAAATCAAATCGAGCCTCGAAACCTGATAAAGCGCAGGCTCCTGTTCACACGTATGTTGATCTATTTCCATCTGAACGTTCTTTAGGGACGCCAGTTATGAACCATTTACAGATGGTTCGCGGTTCCAATAAATATTCCCGACTTGCGCGATAATCAAACATACTAATGCTTAACTACAAATATAATTAGATAAACGGCACTCAAACCAATAACTTTAAAGCGAGATAGAAACAAAACCAAAATCACTACTCCTCCGTCACGTTCCCTAATAAGAATATTTTTAGCGGTTTAACTTTAATAAAAATATAAAAACTTATAAGGCAGGGTTCGATTTCGACACCCACCGTTTTACGACCCCTTGTAGACAGAGACTAAAATTCACTCTCATCGCGCCTCTCAAAATTTAATGCTGCGACGATGATTCCCTTCGCGCCAACACACGGCTCCATTCCACTTAACAAAGCAGGGGAGAAAGAAATTCTTTGTACACTGAAAGGCCTAATAAATGGTGTAATTGCCGTCACGTGCCGTCCCCCTTATATAAAAACCGTAATTTCTCGATAGATTCTCTGCGGAATCGTCAAACCACCAAGCCGACGATTCCTTGTTACCAGGAAGCCGATACTATTAAGGGTCGCGTCGGAGGGAGGAAAACAAGGTAGAACAGGATATTTATACATAGATCCCCCGTCAACTACTCCTATGTCCTTCTCAATCATACTCTAAACAACCCTTACATCCAGGAAAAAACTGAAATCGCTGGATGAGTTCGCTGAGATCTAAGCATGAACGCGCAATCGTTTTTGTTTCCTACCTGCACAAGTAAGATTCACGCAGGAATTTCTTTCGGAAGTGGAGCAAATTTACCTTTGTAACATAAAAAAGCAGGTAGAGGGGGGAAATTTTCAGGAAAAATGAGCACGAGATGAGAGTGAGCTCTCACGATTGTTCCACAAACGGAGATCACGATCGTTCCGAAACCTTCATTCATTCATTCTGCACGTAGATATATTTGCTGATTGAAGGCTAGCGTATATACATATACACAAGCACGAGATGAATATTAGAGACACGAGCTCACCTTTTAACCCCTTATTAACCCAGTATCTGAAATTTTACAATTAATCGCAAAAAAAAGGAGTCGCTACGTTCTTACCATATACGCGCACTCTCCTTTCACACGTTCACATTTTAACTTACACTTGCAAGCATACATATTAACGTTTATACACTCGTACAAGACATTGTAAATCCCACGTTAGCAAAACAGCCAATTAATGCAGCAGGGTATAGAACGCTACTGCGTCAATGCAATACTGTGCTACATGCACAAGAAAAAAAAAACATCTCGCAAAAGTAACAAACATGCCCCCCTAACATTCAAATCAAAACGAATAGCCTCGCGAGTGCGGGCGTTTGGGGGGGCTTAAGTTTTGACGTATATAAATCTGAAGAGGAAGCACCTACTTGGCCCCCCTTATTGCTATTCAAGGCAGCAACCCACCTCACAAAATGCGTGTTTCTTATGCGCAAAACTTCTTTTACATGTAAAAGACAGTCGAAGAGTGCACACGGCGCGACCGGTGTACGTAAAACGACCGCCCACGCAATAAGTGGCTAGCGTAACAGTACATGTATGTGTATATGAAGGGATAGAGGGAGGGAGGGGTAAAGGTGAAAGTGGGAATTGGGAAGGGTGTCAAAAAAAAAGGGGGCCACCCACGAGCAGAATAGGCAATAGCTTCGGGGGGTGCCTTCGAAAGGATGGTGGGGGGAATAAAAGAGGAGGGCAAACGGACGGGGGGGCGGGGATTCATGCTGGGGGGTAGGAAACTGAGGGCAAAATTCTAGATCATCTGCCGAGCAAATAACGCCAAAAGAGAAAAACGCTTTTTACTCACCGGTGCCAGGGAAAATTGTTGGAAAGGAGGCTTTTGCAACCTGTGGTGCCGTTGCGCGCGTCCAAGGAGTCGGCGGCCACGTGACTCTGGCAGGCCGTGACGTCACACGCCCCAGCCGCTCTATCTTCTCTTTCTCTCTCTCTTTCTCTCTCTCTCCTGCTTCCTCTGTTTGTCTCTCACTCACTCACTCACTGTAGTGGAGAGAAGGGGGCTGGGCAGCCGAGCCAGCAGCAGCAGCAGGAACGTAACGAGGAAGAGACGACGACAGCGACGGTGGATGGCTAACTGTTGCGCGCCTCTAAATTCGCACAGACTGTTCAGAAAGCAAACCCTTATCCTGAAAGAAGACAAAAAAGAAGAAAACACTTAGACATTTGTTCTTCTATTTTAAACAATGGCTATACTTAAAATATACTTAAGCCTAATTAGGGCTAATTTTGTTAAATATTAATAAATAATTAATAGTTGAAACTGAAGTACGCAACACACATACATCTCATTATGTATCAGCTCAAGTATAGGCTAATTAATTTATTTCCCTTATACGCAGAACCCGTGACCATTAATTGCACCTATATTTATGTAGCCCCCAGCTTATGCAACGAATTTTTAAGAAAACAGGCAGCTATTAAATATGCATTTTCGCTTTCATATGGTCTCGGGTTCACACCTCCTACGCGGAGCGATAAGCCGCTGAACGCGGGGGCGTCGCTTTATTCATTCGCCTCATCCTGAGGCGAAGCTTTTTTGCATTTGAGTGCAATCGCGGAAGGTCATGGCCAATGTCGTGTGCAACTCAACACGCCTGGCTACTGGAGACCGATGGCGTTGCAAAACTCTTCCTGGCACCTCTTAAGAAGAAGCTTCAGAAATCCCTCCTGGCTTCTCTCTCTCTCGCTCCCTCCGAATCCAGTATCAGTTGTCCAGCCAACTCAAAAGAGCAACAACCAAGCGTTTGTGTTCCAGTACTGCACTCATCCTCCTCTTTATTTTTTTTTTTACTTTAAGCCTAAAGCTTGTGTAACATCCAAATAAACTCGCCCCCTCTCCCCAGCTTTTAAAATAAAAATAGAAAGGAATGCGCTGGGCCACTTCATTAGAAACTGTGTATCCATTCCTGCTTCACTGCATATATTGAACAAACTACTGGGCGAGGTTTCACACTCACGAATAATCCTGTTTTAAAGCAATATTTTAATTAAAAGTTAAATACTATTACAAATCGACATAAAAATTATATAAGGGGGGATCAATTACTAATTAAAAAATAAGATATCTTGTATTAACAACTCTGCGCTTTCGACAGCACAAGCATTTAAGATAAAGACCCCCAAGGAAACTGTTTACTGACAGAACAACAAGCAATTAACTATTACAGCAACTGCAGGTGAGTATAGGGGGGAGGAGTTAAACAATCTTCCCTGCACGTGCAGCGAGAGAACTCCCTTTATAAGAAGCTTTTCTCCGCCGAATCCCTTATATTCGTTATCGATCGTAGGCGACATTTTCTGTAATTTTGTGCGCCTGACAACAACGACAGCGGCAACATGGGGACGCTTATCAATACGCTTCCTTTCGAAGACTATAAAAAAGAGAAAGAAATGTGAGGGACCTGTGTGGGGATAAGACATAAGAGACACTAATCATTCAGTTTCATTCGGTTATCGTTCCACCCGTGTTCAGCGTCCGATCGGTGTGATGCACAGCAGATAAAGCGCCTAAATATCATATTTGGAGACTTACTGAACTGTATCCGCTTCAAATAGCTTAAAAAGTATTAGCAAATTATTATTACGAAGCAATAAAAGAAAATTAATTACAGTTATTTCCTAGAACGAAATTCGCTGATTTTAGGAATCAATCCATGCTAGCAGTAAGGCCGTCCAGATAATTTTGGGATTCTACAAGTGTCTCTGCTCTGGTGGATAAATTAGATACACTTTCATGATGAAAACCACCTAAGGCTTCTATTTAGATTGTCCTGAGCAGTATATTTTCGTTCAAAAGTTGCAACCCAGATCATTGTTTCACTTGTGATAATCAACCCCATTAATATTCTCTTAAAAGTTGGACTTTTCTTTTTCACTTGAAAAATAGTTCATTGCTGGCAGAAACCTTACCCACATAGTTGTTAGAGCCTGTACCGCTATGCAGAACTCAATTATTGACATCCACCGCCTTCTTCACTCTAGAGACGTTTTTAAGCGCCAGGGATTGTTGGTAGTGTTCTTTAGCACACGCCAAAAGAAACTAAATTAATAAGTGACTATAATTAGCCAGTCACTATAACCCCTCCAACAACATGGAAACCGGAAGCTTCACTCTTTTGTGACACAGTAGCATCGTGGGTGTCTCTCCAGTTAGTATTAGATCTCGATAGCTGCGCGTTGTAGATATGCATCTGAGTAAAGATTTGATCAAAAGATTCGGATAACTTTTGCAGTGTAATCATGATTTCAGTGTGGTGTTGAAACACCTCCCTTTGCTTTTATTAGGGCCTCTACTCTCCGAGGAAGACCCTTCACAACTTCTAGTCGATAATTTCTTGGGCAATTTACTCGTCACTCCAATTCATTTCACAAATGTGCTGTGTGTAGGCTAGCTACTCCAATCCTTCAACCCAGTCTCCTCAAGCCTTTGCTATACATGTTTTGCTTTATGGAATATTTTAATTATGATATAGGCAGTGCAGAAATGCCCAAAATGTTGTTAAGTTGCTATTGATACAAGTTGGCCCAATCCAAATCATGAGACTGAGCCTCAAACCCTGATACCATCATTTCCGAATTTCAACAGTGGACATGAAGCATTCTCTGAGTGTCCGCCAAAACCAAGCTGGACCACTGATTGCTGGAGTGGAAGTTCGTCGCTCCATAAGACAAGTTTCCATTGTTCAATTTCAGTGAGCTGTACACTATTCCATACGTCGCTTCGTAATGTTTCTAATGTACTGACCATATTAGCAGCACTGCCATGGAAATCTACTTCTCAATTCCCTGCGAATGGTTGTATTGGCAGTATTAGAAGAGGCATTTCAGAACTCTTGTTTCAGCTGAAGACTCTTCGATTATATGATGCTACACGTGCTAGCACTCGACTATGAGTGACAGTGCCTACCCACTTTGACAACTTTAGTCTTAGTCATTTCGAAACATTCTGGCAGTAACAATACCGCGGTGGCCCAGTGATTAGAGGCAACCAGCTCTATACTCGTGGTCCTTGGTTCGAATCCATGTCGCGGAAGTTTTCTTTTAGTTTTTCATCTTTATTACATTAGCAAATGTTAGAACTCACTGAGCTCTATTCAGCGACCTGCACTGCACATTATTAATCACAAATGAGGCTAATAAGGCATATATTTATTTATATGACCTAATAGACATATAACATACGAGGGTTGTTCAAGAAATTTTGCTTTCTGGTCCGTAACTTTTCGTATCTGATTTGTCCTCTATGTAATGCATTATTCACTTTTCGACATAGTCGCCATCCCTTTCCACGCATTGCGCCAACGCGTGACTAGTCGGGTGAACCCGTCGGAGAGGAATTCCGGGGTTGTTGTCGACACAAGCTGATTGAATAGCAGCTTAGGACCCTCTTCTGCAGCACGATAACGCCCGCCCGCACACGATGGCCACACACAAGAGGCGTTGCAGCGCCTACAGTTCAAAGATGAAGACTGCAGTTCAAAGATGAAAGACTTTGCATCTTGTGACTTTCACCACTTCCCAAAGACGAAAAAGCACCTTAAGGGACATGAGTTGTATTCTGACGACGAGGTGAAAGATGCCATCCAATCCTCGTGTCAACAGCAACCCCGGAATTCCTCTCCGACGGGTTCACCCGACTAGTCATGCGTTGGCGCATTGCATTGAAAGGGGTGGGGACTCTGTCGAAAAGTGAATAGTGCACTACATAAAAGACAAATGTAAGTATCAGATACAAAAAGAAGTTTGAAAATCGTTTAACAAATAAAGTTACGGACCAGGAAGCAAAAATTCTTGAACAACCCTCGTAGAACGCGAAGCATTATTCTGTAGGGATGTCCAGAAACTTTTGATCACGTAGTTTAATTTTACTGACCTGGTTCAGGATTCTCTGTCTTCTCATTTTACTTCTGAAACGTCACTGTCAACTTTCACCAGCATTCAATAAGCTGCCTTCAGAAATAAAATAGCACATTCTGAACCATATCAGTACATTGCCATTTGTAGCCAGTTCATCTGGCCTGATTTTTTCATTAACATACTGGTTATCAAGAACCAATTTAACTTCGCTGCATTCAAATTTAACAAGAACCAATTTCTGTCCTTGTTAACTCGTTAGTTATTAATAGTCCTTATTAATAAGAAAACTGTGCTGAAGCATTTTTCCTTACAACGAAACAGAATTCTTCTTTTCCATATTCTGCGGTACTGCATTTCTACGTTCTTCGATAGAAATTCGTTCCATCACTTAATTTCACTACGTGCAAAAAATTGTTTTCCGGAGCAAATGCTCCTGGTATCTTAATTAATTAAAAATATAAATTCCTTACTCCCCCTTTTATTTACACTTAAATATGGTTGCAAAGGAAGACTGAGAAAAAACGAACACAGACATTCTGATTAATACAGTCTTGATAAGAGACCTTCCGCTCTCCCCCCCCCCCCCCCCAAACAATAGTACTATTTCATTAGACACTCCTTTGGTGTGCCTAATGAGGAATGGCGGACGAGAAATTTATTTGTCTCCGTGGTAAAGCATTGAGTTGGTTTTTGAAAACGAGAAAACCGACGACGACGGAAGAAGAAAGATAATGAGCACAGATAAGAGCGCGTGTTCATAATACTGGAAAAAACACTTGTTCAATTATGTATGCCGCACAATAATAAGTATGGAAATGATTAATAATGTTTTATTAACGAGAAGGAATTTGATCCTGTAATTGGAGGAAGAGAGAGAAAAATAAACACAGACGCAGCAAAGAAACAATGTTTTAAGAAAGGGGGCAAACAGAGCAGAGTCAACATTTGAGGAGAAAGGAGAGGGCAATGAAATAAAAAAAAACAAAGAAAATTGCGTAATTATATATATATATATATATATATAACGAAAATGGTGCGAATATTCCTCTTTAATTAGACACTAAGTAAAAACAAATGAAACTTTATGAGGAGGGGGTGGCTTGAAATGTAGAGAAGGTGTTGCCCGCCGTGGTTAAAGCAGGGCGATCTAATGAGAAAATCATGTCTGCGATAATAAAGGACTGAGCAATACTGGGTAATTCAAAATGAATGGTACAAGAAGAGAACATACCAACGACTGCTATTAATAAATTTATTTCATAAAAACCGAAATAATAAGAAAGGTTAACTCTCTAAGTTAGGAACACTGAAAAGTCGTCATTTCCAAAACGCTCACTATAGGCTCTGTTATTCAAATGGCAGCATCAGCGAAAGAAAAGCTTATGGTGTACTAAGAGACGACAAACCTTCATCATCCTTAATCGTTGTCCATAGATATTTCCGGGCGAAGGAAGGTTAGTGAATAATCAATGAATTTGGGATCAAGTGTTCGCCAGGGCTGAACTGAAGACTGAAATAACAATGGTTGAATGTAATTGTTATTTATACTGAAATAAAGGGACCAAATTTATTAGTCTGACGCGTTTCGGCATTTCGCCATCATCGGAGGCAATAGTCTACAAAGGGAAAATTGGCAAGACATCGAAATATATAGTCAGCATGATACACTGTCCACCAATCATGTGAAATATCTACTAATCTGTGTTGAAATATCTTTCTCACTGATTGGTGGACAATGTATCAGCTGACTATGTATTTCGAGGTCTTGCCAATTTCCCTTTGTAGATTTGTGACACTAGTCAAACCATGGAAATTGTTATTTTACTGATTTTATTTTAATAATTTGTGTATTTAATTACTTTAATAATTAATAATTAATTAATTATCAACATTATATTATTTATCCTTTAATTAATGTATTTTTAAATTTATTATTTTATTTATTTAATTTATTTTTATCCAATTTCATCATAAATATTTTATTTTATTTACTCATTAATACGTATTTATGGCTTTTTCTTTGAAATGCCAAAATGTATAATGCTATCTTTTCTTCATGCCATCTTAGTGTGACAGAAAAAGCTATCACAACGCCATCTGTCGACAACGAAATGATGGAAAACATCCCTGTGACTTACTCACGAAACTCCAAAGGAGGTAAACGTATCGTCATAGCAGTTTGGCGTATCTGGATTTCAGGGCTTACAAATTCCACATAGTACGTACAGACGATATAAGCGCTACCGTGAAACCAAAACAGAATAGTTCTGCATGGATTTTCAAGCGCGGCTGAAAGTGGATGGATTAAAAAGCTGGAAGTTCTGCACGGACGCTTGGGCAAAATGTACAAGCCTAACCTGAGATTTTGGAACTTGTACGTGATTTTTCAAAGATATACGTTTTCTAAGCCATAAAGAACCGCAGTGTGTTTGGGGTTTTCTTCTTGGCACCTCGATTGGTTAGTTGGTTTGTTAGGTTTATGGGCGCGTCAACAGCTAGATCATTTTGCGCCTTTTCTCATGGCTAATCTCTTCAATTCTGGAAATTCCACGTGACTATTATATATTATGCATTCTGGGGATAGCAGGATTCGAACCCGCAGCCAACGAATTCGAGAGCTGGAAAGCCTACGCCCCAGCGCTCTCGGCCACCGGGCCGATCGAAGAGGATCCGATTTAATTTTGCGCCACTGACATAAACACGCACGCCACTCTTTCAACCAGAATCTCCCAGAATGCTGGATTGGCCGTACCGGATCGAATGATGTGCCCCTGACGTTGGGACCTTCACATCTCCCAATCCAACTCTTTGCGATTTTTTTTCCGTACCTTTACTTCGACCGGACTTACAGCATCTCAATTGATCAGGATATGCTGACACGGGTTTGGCAAGAACGTCTAGACGAATGTCGCATTACAAAACGCCTACATCGAATATCTGTGAATGTCCGTAGAAACAGCAGAGTTCACCTTTCTTGCTATTGCGGTTCTTGCGATATAAATTCATTATAGCAGTCGTTAGAATGTTTTCTTGTACCATTCATTTTGAAGTACCCTGTGCCCACATAAACAAGCGAAAATGTGGTGAATATTCCTCTTTTATTAGACACTAAGTAAAAACAAATGAAACTTTATGAGGAAAGAAATGTAAAGAAGCTGCTGCAGCCGTACTTAAAGCAGGGCAATCTAATGAGAAGTCAAGCCTTTTACGGGTGTGTGTATTCATTCCTATACTATCCTCGTATAATAAAGAAAGGAAAATAGAATAAAAGAAAAGGGAAATGTTCTAAAAAATAAAATGAAATTACCCATTTTCCAAGTATTATATGAGTACTATTACTACTCTTACTATCCTACTATAATTCCGTCTTTTTCATAGAAAGCAGAGAGCATCAGCGTCACGAGAGGTGACAAGGCAATTATTTCCCCCCCTTTACCCAGAGCGATGAAAAAAAGGGAGAGGGGCTGTGTAGAGGTAGTAGCAAAGTAAGGTGAAAGGGGGCTTAAGGTAGCAATCGAGGGAGCGAAACGGACGGTGAAGGCTTTATCGGCGCGGGGGTCAGGTGACGCGGAGGACGGGGAGCCCCCAGGATTTAACGGAACAATAACAGTAGAGAACAAAGGTAATGAGACGATTAAACTTAAGACCGTTTTAAAAAAAAGAAAGAGAAACAGAACAGCGCTACGAAAGAGAAACAGGATAAAAAGTTGCCGTTAACATAAAACGAAATTTCGTTTTCATTCTCGACTCCTCTAGTAATCGGAATTTCTGTTACTCCCCACCACCACACGGACTTGTCAAAGCAAATTCCAGAAGCTAAAGCGTGACGACAGGCGACGACACCTGTCACGCACACGAAATGGTCGAGATCAGATTTAAGATGGGGACCCACTGCCCACTTTCGAGATGGGGTGGGGGGGGATCTGATTGAAAAATCGTTAACAGTGACACGTTAGATCACGTGAAAAACCAATTGATTACAATCGTAACTGCGCAACAAGTATACTTCTAAAACGGAATGAACATAATAGCTTAAAAATCACGTGCATTGCGCGAAGTAATGAGTTAATTCCATTTAACTCTAATTTGAATATTATCTGTAATCGCTTATAAACTCAATAAAACAGCAAATTTCATGAAACCTCGTGTGATTTATTCAAAAGCTATTGGCGATTTGTTAGAATAGTTTCTCGACGAATGGGTAATTTTCATCGATCGATTTTAATTAAAACCGAATCTGTTCGATGAATTTTTCGCCAGCCCATTATCAACCTCCTCAAAATCTAATCAACGAGATGGTCAGTACGTAAGTACATGAAAGAAAAATAAAGTAATTATGGAAAGAGTCCATTGGTACCCTATATATATAGTGACGTCCCATCTTAGAAGCTCAACTGAAAGATTGCTTAGAATTTTCCTGAATAATTGGTTGCGATGTGCAGTTAGCTAAATAAATGTGAAAAAGGAATGTTGTAAGCTATAGACGCCACTGTTATACAGCCAATACACGAGGGCTGATCTTATTCTACGTATATTTCTACATTTTCTTTCTTACCCAGAAAGACTGAAATTTAGCATCCTGCAATTACAGAAAGTGGCCAATAATGTTTTGAAAGAAATCTGAAAATTCACAGAGTGTCCTGCGTTGAGGCTAGAACGCTGCTGCATGCAAATTATGTAACCTTGATTTCCCACGTGTTATGCAGTTCCATGCCGCAGCAGAGAATTGACCTCCAATAAAGGGGGAAATTATCAGTTTTTTACGACAGAAATGGTCCCCATCTCAAATTATAAAAGTTGTCAAGCAGTCTAACCGTGTTGTAAGTGCAAGCACAATTTCAAGGATCAGTACCCCGGATGCTACAAAACGGAAGAAACAATTGGGACGTCCACAAGTGGTTCCAGCATCCAAGTTGAAAAGACTCAAGAAAATGGCCAAATCAGACAATCCTCCGAGTCAGGAACCATGGCCCGATTCAACCTACGGAAAACATTCAACCTGAAGTTACGGAAAAACAGAAAGGTTCATGGGGTGTCACCGGCCAACATAGAAACACGGCGGCAAAGATCATGGCCCCTATACCGTTATTTTCTGAAAAATGACAAAAATATAACCACAGACGAGGCCTGGTTCTATCTGTCGGATTACCAAGGTCAACGATAAGTGTACTATGCTACCAAAGGTGTGCCAGTTCCCCGAAACACCGTCATCAGGAAAGCGACACATTCAAAGGGCGTCCATCTCAAATTATAAAAGTTGTACAACGGCAAGACAGCACTGCGGCAAGTCTCAATATTACCTCCGGAAGACCATCAAACCATTTGTGACCAAGGATGCCCCTCGATTAGACGCCAACGGTGGCGCGATCCTCCATCAGGATTCAGCACCTTCCCACGTGGCACGGAACACGCTGCAGTCTCTGGATAGCCAGAAATTCTCATACATAGCTCCGAAAAAGTGTATGCCACAGTCCACGGATGTGGCCCCGATGAATTTCTTCGCCTGGGGTTACCTTAAGCAGAGGACGTGGCACCGTGAAGTAGAGACTAGTCGGGCCAAAAAGGCGCCGAGGGAGGAGTGGCGCAACATGCCCCAGGAACTCATCGATAAGGCCTTGGTGGCATGGCGAAAGCGCTGCAGGCAAATATACTCCTTTGAGTAACTGTAACGTTCTACCTCTTTCCATTCAACGGCAATAAATAAACAAATTTGTTTCAAAACATTAGTGGCCACCCTCTGTATAAAAGCCTCCTACCGGAATTACAATGTATTCCTATAACAAGTAATCCGGTCGCGGAGAAAGAAACTGGTGAAAGGAGAGCACAGAAGCGGAGCTACAAATTCCTGCGGCTTACAAATTCCTGCGGCTTACAAATTCGTTACTAGGAAGGTGGATGCCATTATTAAGTACCCAAAGCTGCTGTATGCTTTTGCTTTGTCTGGCAGTCCGTCCGTTAGTATGTGAATCGATTTTCTAGAAACGCATAAAAGATCTTCAAAAACTGTTTTAATTGATCGATAAATATGCTTCAGGGCTTGGACAAGTTCGAAGATGGTCGAAATCGGTCCAATACTGCACATGCTCGTTAAGTTACGGCACCAGTAGAACATGTACCATGCCAAAATATATAGCTAAGATTCATGACTATAACGTCGTTTGTTTTTATATATATATAGATAAAAGAGGACATCCACTGACTGACTCACTGACTCATCATCGCACAGCAAAATCTACTGGGGCCACCGACACGAAACTCAGTGGGGTCATAGGACGGATAGCGTAGGGGCGTGCTAAGACGGGGCTTTTCGAAATTCGGACCCTCTGCCCTCCCAAAAGGGCAGAAAGGAGCTGCACGTTCGGTCGCCTGGCTCCGCCCCCAATAAACGCAGATCTTCGAAATTTTTAAGGAAGATTTCTAGCTTCCGTGCCAAAAAAGCAATTTTTTCGAATTTCGATATTCAAATTTTAAGGGTGCGAAAACTGAAAAAAAAATCGATTTTCGGGGGAGTTTCGCAAAATTTTCTGATATTTTGATGCAACTTCGCGGGAAATAAAGATAAAGCAACGAAACTCAGAGGGAAGTTTCTCGGGGATATTTCCAGAAAACAAGTTTCTGGTTTCTTCAATTTTCGCTTTGTGAGAGGGACCAGGGTCGAGTTTTTGGACTTGAGATTGCGGTTTAGTAAGCATCGATCATACGTCAAAATTGCGTAAGATCAGATTGGCCCCAGGAGGGCTCAAAGATTGGCCCCCCGTTTTGTGTTTTTGTCGCCTAACTCCAATGCGGAAATGCAGAGAGCTTCAAAATTGCATAAGAGGATGTAAAGGACGTATATAAAAAGGTAGCATTCGTTGGTTCCAAAAATAACAAAAAGATGGGGCATTACTTACTAAGCACCCTCGTGTATATCTGAGATTCAATGTTCTTTATGTTCCAATGCATATTAAGCGCAGTGCTAAACTGCGATGCTGAGATTTCTTAAAGAAAAAAGCTGAAGAGACCAAAACGCGGCGCTTTAAAAACTTTAAGCAAAAATGGCGCTCGATTCGCGGGTGCGGTCACGGCGAGTGACGGATGGTCCAGCACTCCACCCTTTCAATTCCCGCCATCCACGACCAAACCCGAAAACAACCTCTTTTATACTTCCTCCTTCCTTGTTTCTCCATTGTCCGCGCCTTTCCTTCTTTCCTATTAATCCGTCCACTTTGGTCGCAAAGCCTGTTTAATGTAGGCCTAATTGTGGTCGGCAATAAAGTCTCGGCGCCCATTTGCATTGCGTGGTGGGGGTAGGGGTATTCCATCCCGAACGCCGCTCGTCGTCGGACAAATCGTCGAACACCCGCCCCACCCCGTTCCCCACCTTATAATCCTGGCGCTTTAGAGAACGACGATGATAAGGAGACGAACCCTCCTCGAACACGGTCACCTGCGCATCAAAGCTACGTCATCTTTACGACCCTTACCCTCTTCGCCGCTTCACCATCGACAAGTCTAGCAGAAAATCCCTTCTTCCAACAACCATACAACTGCACACTTCGGCTCGAGCCTCCAGGCCATCGTCTTGATAAACGCCGTCGTACATGTTCATCTTCTTAACATCGACAGTTAGAAATTAGCGCGTGCAGATAACTTCAGCTTAGACAAGAAGTTAAAGGAGATTACGTCTTCTGCTAAACTACCAATCTGTCCGAAAGGAGCTTTAAATATTAATTATTTTCTTGGACATATGCTTTAGACCTTTCAATAAGTCTTTATTGAAACTCACATCAGGCATTAAGTAGAGACTGCTGAGCTTGTCCTGGCCGATAAACTGCTCTATAATACAAAAATTTTCCAAAGTATCAAAAAAAAAATTCCAAAAAAATTTCTTAAAAATTTCCAAAATTACCAGGAACTTATAAAATTTCTAGAAAAGTTTCTAAAGTTTCCAAAAAAACTTTCCAAACAATTTCAAAAATTACCAAAAATTTCTAAAAGTCCTCAATTTTCCATAATTTCTAAAAAAGTATTTCAGCATTCCCCCTAAAGGTAAAAAATTTCCAAAAAAGTTTGAAAGGAACTACTGAGAAGCGTCCCTGATTTCTGGATACCAAATGGGTAGACCTTTGATCTCAGCGCAAACCATGGCTTGTCCCTGCATATAAAAGTCATGTGGTGAAAAGTCCGAATTACATAGGGGCCACTCAAAACTTATTTGATGACCTATATACTGTTCCAATTTTCGGGATTACTTCTTACATGTCCTAAAAACGTCCTTATGATTCCAATCTTTTGAGATACTTGTTGCCACGACAATCGGGCGAACGATCGGATTCAGAGCCGTGGATCTTCAAGATTAAAACAAAAGATGTCATCCCCGCCTGCCATTGGATATGCAAAATAAAAGGCGAAGTAGACGAGGCAAAGAGAGGATAAAAGCGGAGGCTGACGAAACAACGGTGACTGGCATGATCGATTCTTCAGGTGAAAAGTAAATAAGGAGGCGAGACCGAGAGGACGGCCCAAAGGCCACGGAACTACATGGAACCTCTTCCACCAGCCACGATAAGGAAGCCCGCAGTTCTCATCGACATCGACGTCCACAAGGAAACGGACGAAAGCGTGAAATCAGGCAAGTGCCAATTTTTATGATCATTCGCCTGCAAATGGTCGAACGTTATCGGAGTGCCACGACGCCGATATTCAAGACACGCTCCCTTCTGTGAAACCACCGGAGTTTACAAAGTCCCTTGAAGGATGTCCTCGTCTCCCATCGTTCTGCCGAAATACAGGATTCCTCAACCGACAGCCAACCCAACACCACCCGCAGTTCTATGCCACTACTGTATGTGATTAGTTCATCAGAACCCAGTTATTGGCAAGGTCTAAGTAAGTGCGAACATGTGTGCATTACCGGATTATTCAAGTTGAAAGTTATGCTTGTATGTTGTTCTATTATGAAATTGATAGTTTTGCTAATTACAATTTTCTTTGAATCCATGTTATCAGAAATCCTTTCACATGACAAGGTCACACTAGGTACTGATAGGACTGAACTACACCCTTTCGATTCACTCTACCTAACGAAGCCCAAAGTCCCGTTTGACGAATAACTGTTTCATCTCGATTTAATGTTGTTATTTTCATTATTATACTGGTTCAATTAAACCATTTTTATAGTGAAGTGAACCCTCACTGTCTTTTAATCGTGACACCTGTATATTAGAAATTTACAATCATTAAGAGTCTTGATGTTTTTCAATCTATAACTTCGCGTTTTTTTTCAATTTGGAGATATTTTTACCAGTAGATAATATAACTATACTGGTTTTCCGCATGGCAGTAAAGAATAAACACATACATCCAGGCCGCTTTGGGATCTCGAGTTCTGGCCGTCGAGGCTAGAACTTTTCATCATATCACTATGGCTTAACATCGAAACAATGTTGAAACAATATATATAGCAATTTATACGGGGGTTGTTCCGTTCAAATGAATGTTGTTTGATGACCTTACTGTATGAATTAGTCTATAAGTGCTCTCCTCGGATAAAAGTGAGACAGGTCTGGATTGCGGTTTTGGCCACTTAAGACATCGTCAGATATCTATCCAGTGCTTGAAGGGTACAAAAGTCGCTATAATGCTAGACTTTTGGAACACGTTCTAATTCCAAAATTGTCATTTTCAACACCAGATAATATGTCGAAAAGAAGTTAAGAACACTATCCACCGACCAAATTCTATTGTCCATTTCTATCCACGAATAATTTATATAAGCTTTGAACGTGACTAATTTAGAGATAATCAGCTTTCGAGGGTTATCGTAGCAGAAAACACCAAGGTCGCGAGTTCAGTACCCGTTCCAAATGCACTGCGTTTACAGCTTATTAACCTCTTCTTTACGTCTACAATAGACTCAGCACAACAACAATAGACGGGACGATTTAGACAGGATGAAAAGGAATCGGGGCGTCGCGCGCTCTCTCCATTGTTAAACCTCAATCGTCAATATTTTCCAAAACAGGGACGGAAAAGCCATTCAATTCAGCTCAGGCCTTCGACATTTCCTCCTCACAACAACGACTGATAGCAGCATCTAATCTCCATATTCATTGATTTTTGAAAGCGATAATACCATCAACATACACGTGGACTACTACAACAAACCGCTCATTAAAGACGAAGAACTCCACAGCAGCAACCACCGCCTTATAAAAGAAGAGGGCTAACACTTGAAGGAGCCAATTCAAGAGGACAGGACGCTGTAATTAAATATCGACTGTTCGTATGCACCCAAAAAGAGCTTTAAATCGGTCACTTTATTGCCGACCGCGTGCAAATCGATACATAGGAATCAATACCTTCAGTCCCTCTATGAACAACGGAAATCCCGTCGGGGAAATACTAAATATCCAGTTTTATGATAAACAGAGTGAGAGTGTGTGTGTGTGTGTGTTTAAGACGGGGACATGGAAATATTAAATTTTCAGCAACAACCTCAATTTAATAAATAAGACTCTCCGCGTTTCCGCGTCTTCTGCATCATTAATGGCCTTGCATTAAGTAATTAGTGAAAAATCTTTTTCCAAGTGTTACTCGCATTAACAATTATACCTCCGCTCGTCAATTATTCAAAAATAAATAATTGTGACTAATTTAATTGCTTTATTATTATTCTATTTGCCCCCAGCACATTACGTCACTCCATCCCCTCCACCTCCTAAAGCGGCTTTGAAGGCTGTGCAACACGATACCAAGCGAACAGGAAGCGGAAGAAGACGTCTTCATTAAAAGATCTTCAAAATCTCAATAACATGGCTAAAAAAAATTAAAGCATATAAGTGGCTGGAAATTAACCCAAAGATGACAGAAAACATTCCACAACGCCTACGAAGTAAACAGAACAAAAGGGCGAACACAAAGACTTCCGGTTATCATATCCGTAGTAGGTATCTGTTACACTCGTATAAAGGCATTGATGCTACTTCACTTATATACACATTCTAATATTACATGTTCAGAAAAACTAAGAGTTTCCATTAGTTCATGAAATTAACACCAGAGTCCTCTATTCAGTTTTGCTTTCACTCCCTCTGTCCGAAAATAAAGTATACATTTACGATACAAAGAAAAATGTTTAAAAGCATGCCGTATTTTCGGACAGATGGAATACCACGTAGCATCCTAAAGTAAGTTTTTAATATTGGAACTATGCTCCAACAATTGTAATTACACACAAAAAAAATAATAACTCGCATAACGTTTTTCAAATATGCTGAAAAGAAGCTTATAAAAATTTGGATTTTAATTTAAAGGTATGTAATAGCCCAAATGGCGAAAACTTCTTGTATTCGCTTATGAGTTAAATCAACACCTCCTAGAAAGGTGTTGGTTAAATCAATCATTCATCTGCAATCCTTCCAATAATCGCGTATATCGTGCACATGAAATACCACATAAACGCACTAAATGGAAACTGAAATGGGTACGCGTATAAATGTTTTAATCAATTTCGTTTGTGTTCATCACATTGCTAGAAACATTCTCCCTTCTTAATCGACATTACCATAAGACAGAAGATTAAAAAAAAATTATTGTTGCAAAGAATTGTGGGTAAAATCGTTAAAATCGTTGTTTGCTGGCAGGAAACCGATTTAAGATTTTTTTAATAATAAATCATTGAAATTCTGTGAGAAAAATGATTGTCCCGCACGTGCCATTTCAAAAATCGAAAATAACATCGAATGATATTACCAGGTCTCGTGTGTTGCTACTGAAAATTTTTTAATAAGGTTCTTACAGTCACGTAACTATTATACCGATTTCAGAGTTACTTTAAGCAGTTAAGTTCAAAAAGAGTCTCCATCGAACACCGAAAAGTTAAACTTTAAACTGTTTTCGTCTGTTACAATGTCAATTTTTTGGAATGTGACATAGCGTAATTTGGAAAGTTAAATCATTCTCAAGAAATCGTAGAAGATACAGATGGATGGTCGGACGAACGGACGACAGATGGATGGTCGGACGGATGGACAAACAGACACACAAACAGAGCGAATCGAATATACGCTTTTCTCCTATATCAACACCAACTTTTACGTTCTCCCGACCTGACCCCATGTAATTTTGCCTATGTGAATTTGTCAAATACCACAAATACTGATTGCGACACCAGATTGCTGACTAGAGTTAAGAAACTATCGATTGGATACATAACATGCCACTAAGGGATCGCATATCGATCATTTGAAATGTAAGTTGCATAAACTTGGACAGTTCTTCTTTCATCCAATGTAACATTTGTCCTCATACTCAATCGCTACGAGAAATAACCTGTAGAAATAAATTAACATAAACACACGAAAGCAAGACAGGTCGTTGTACGTAGACAATTCTACTGAAATTCAGGCATAAAAAGTTTTTCATCTGTCAAGTGATATTTTTGTCTTACTAAAAATAAAAGAACTACTTACTTAGAACGTGATAACCTATAATGCGTGACCGCCTACGTTTTTGACGACAATGCTGCTAAGCTTTAAACTACAAGAAAATATTCAGACACCACCACTACAAAAAAATATACCAGATACACCGCTGGAAACAAAAAAGCCTAATGCTGCTAGGACCATTCATCGAAATACGCTTGTGTTAAAATCGTCTGTCCATATTAAAACAACAGCAGAGTGGCGCTCAGCGGTTGCTAAGACCCACTTCTCAAATTTTTGCTTAATATAAAACATAAAATAACGCTACACTTCCTGGGGATAACGGTATTCTAATCTACCAATTACACAGATTTAAGCTATTCTCTAAATTGGATTTAAGCTAAAAGCCCGGACAACGTTCAACTTCCGATGTATCGATTTCATTCAAATTCTAATCAAACCATGACTTCAGGATAAAATTACTGGCAACAAAATTTATCACGAACAACTGAATGTGCTCGAGCCATTTATAAGCTTTTTTAAAGGTAGACACATCAACAGATAAACCCCAAAAATACACAAAACCAACTAGTAAACCATAATAACCGCCATTTGCAGCACGGACAACAACTACAGTCACGTGGGAGAGATTAATAAGACGATGAATGGTGTCTAAGAGCTTTACAGACTGCAATGCGTCCGGCAGCTGCTGAAGAATGCGTGATGGCGGATCCATAAGCTAACAAGATAACCATAAAGGTGTTCGATTGAATATAGGGAGTCTGGATAATTAGGGAATTAGGAAAGTACTTGGAAGTCTTAATTGTGCTCCTCCAACCATTCCTGTTCAATTCTGGTAACATTTGGGTGTACTTGATCCGCAATGATGAATAAATAACCAAATCGGGTGAGATTGCCTTTCAGGGGCAACAGTGGACCAGATAACGTGTTAACACAGAGCCTATTCAGTTTAATATTGTATTTCTCATCTCGTAGGGATGGAGGTTCCAATCTTTGATTATATTAAAAGGAAAGGCCTTCTTAAACAAGTGACAGAGTACAATCGCACACAAGTACCAACAGGTTGTGTTAGGTTTATGAAGACGCGTGATCTACTTCTCCTCAAATTGGCCAAATCACGCGTCACAGTTCGTGAATCTTCAAGCACCTTCACTCTTATACCAAAGATATTACGAAGCGCCAGTCATTTTCCAGTTTGATGTCATTTTCTAATTTGGTGTCTTTACTCTTTATTATCGCACAGCCGGGGATAACTCCATATAATCGTAACTTCATATATACAACGTGTCCATGAATTGTCTGTACAAATTTTAGGAGATACCTCCTGGCAGTGGTTCACAACATCACTCGGCCATTGTCATTTTCGGAAGGCAAATATTACTAAATTACGGTGGAACATGAAAAGAGTATTAGTACCGAAGTCTGAGGTCACAGATCATATCACCAATCGCTGCTGATAATTGCCGATTAGCCATCTGACTTAAGTAATAGATTTTTATACGGTTTCGGACCTAACTGTTAGACATTGAGGAGGTCGACGTGGCTATTTCACTATGCGCAAATACCTCCATCAAATTTTGGTCTAAATGAATTTGAGTAAGCCGAGCTTTCCAGGCAATAACACACAAAATAAAAAAAAATCGTGACCCTCGTCATCGTTTTTATCTTGTTCACCTCCCCCCCTTCTCTACAGCCTATCCTCATCCTCCTCGTGACGGGGACCCCGAAATATAATTTGCTCGCCTGCGAACTGCTGCACTTTTGCAAAATGTTTTCCCGTCGTTAACTGAATTAGGCGATGACTGATTAGATCCGAGCCCTTCCCCATTGTTCGTGACCCTTCTTCGGAGAGGGGAGACGCCAGCGCCACATGCCGACAAGTCGATTTCCACGTGATCACCAACCACAGGCCCTTTTTCTAACCCCTATCTCTCTCTCTCTCTCTCTCTCTCTTTCTAGTAGTAAGTGACGTCTCATCCAGCGCTGTGTGAGTCATAATCTTAATGACAATAATTAGAGCAAGAGATCTTTCCACCCCCGCTTTCTCAATGGCACCAGCTGCTCCTTCCAGGATACTTCCCCTTTCAAAACCAAGGAAAATTAAGGGAGGGGGGAGGGTAGACGGAGGAGAAAACGAGCAACAGGTGAGATTCAGGTTGTTGATGGGAATACGCAGCTTAAGTAAAAAGCCACGCGCGCGCGAGGTTAAGTGCACGTCTTCAGTCAGTATCGAAAAAATCTCATCCAAATACTTTCATACATTAGAAAGCTACATTCTTAAAGAATTTACGAAATTTAGTCACATTCAACACCAAAAATAAAATATGACCCCTTGCTAGAGGATCCTCTTAAAAAAAAAAAAGTGCGAAGCGGGTTCATCTTAAAACGTCGACAACGAGGATGTGCTAGAAAGAAGAGAAAAAGAACTCCGGGGTCAACGATCTAGCGATGAGCAAAAAAAAAAAAAATTTTGCATAAATAAAAGAAAAAAAGAAAGGCTGATCACATGTTCAATCTTATGACTTTTTTCCCGCCACCCACCCCATCTTCGCGCGTCATTTTTCACTTACGCCATTTAATCATCCAAACATTTTCTGGCGCGCGTTCTATTTTTATGAAAAATCCCGCCAACGGGGGTTGCCACCATTTTCCTCTTTCGGGTGGCCCTGGTAGAAAAGGAAAGCAAAAAAAGGAACATTTATATAAACACAGGTTTCGCTAAGAAGAACGTGACAGCAGAAGCATTCAGAGTTCACACAGAAGCCAAAGATCAAGATGATGAGATTAGGAACCAAATCTTTTAAGTTTTGATGGTATTCATGTACATTAGAGGCTTGCCCTTAATTCCTTTACTAATTTCAAAAATTTTGACAAAAACGATAAACAAATTATTCAAACAAACGATAAACAGTTCCTTAACTGCTGCTTTGGCGCTATAAAAATGGCAATCACACGGTGTGAGAATAGATCTTTCAAAAGTACAGAGACAGACCTGCTATATTGTAACAATCGATTGTCAATATTTTAATGAATTCAATACAGTACAGTGAATGACCCCTAGAATTATAGGCATGTTGGTTGAACTCATAATAAATAAATAATAAATTAACAAAAAATAGTTTCATTGTCCCATTAAGTGTAGAAACTTTACAAACAAAAGTAGAAAATTTAAATCAAACGACCATTATTTCTGATCACTAAGAACGCTTTTTCATCAAAAGCTTTACAATCAAAGGCTTTTCCATTGATTTAATCAAGTCTTGCAATATTTCTGGATCAAGATGGTACCAGCACTCTTCTACTGCAACTTGCAGTTCTCTGAAAGATGAATACTGCCGACCACCTCGGTGCACCTCATGAGTCAAGATACCCCATAAGTTATATGAGGTTCTAATCGGGCTTCTTGTTGGCCATTGCATTATGCGGATGTGATGATCATCTAGCTATTTTTTGTCGATTTGGATGTGTGAATTGGCACATTGTCATGTTGAAACACCATAGGGTGGGCCATAAGTCCCTTATCACCCCTTGTACAATTCCACGGACAACCACCATATGGGGAATATTAGGCCTAGGGGGGAAGTTATATGGTGCAGGCGGCCATCCTGAAAACCGCCATCTTGGATGCACCGTGGGTTTTAAATGGGGAGGGGGTCATGGGGCACATGATTTCGGGCTGCAATTTCCCAAAGAAAACAATGGTGCGGTCCGTTTGTTCATATCTTAATTCGTTCAACAGTTACAGATATTCCAAATGGCGATTCTCACTGTTATTTACCTTTTGCTGCTGGTGATAAAGCATACCATTAATCACAGAAGAGAGGACAGAGTTGATAAGGGCATAGGGAGGGAGGAGTGCAAGGACTGTAGCAGCGGAATTCAATGAACGGCACCCTGTTCGACAACCTATGTCACATGTTAGTGTTCCCCGGCTCTTCAAAAATTTCATGGATACCGGATCCGTAGCAGACAAACTAACGAGTGGAAGACCCACGACTGAAACAGATGAAAACACAACCGTAGCACAGGAGGGGGCTCACGTAGAGCACGTGAGGCACCATACGTAACAGTGGTTTCTTGACCATTTTTCCATAAACGACATTAGAATTACAGGCGACAATGAATGTTTCATTTTGAAAGACCATTTCTCATTTCAGAGAATACTTGTCGGAGACTACGATGGTCCTTCGTTGCAAGTGTCAGAATTCTCCGATCATCCAGATCCGTGGTGCTCTTACGTTTTCCAGATCTCCGTTTCCTGATGTAACTTGTTTGTCCTTTAGAAATTATTCTATAGACAGTGCTTTTGATGGTCCTGTTGCCATGCAAATGTTTTTTACAGTTTTCCTTCGACTTTCAAACGCCAAATTTCTGTTACTCGTGACATTGTATATCACTGTTAACACTGAAACATTTGCAGTAATCACAAAAAGGGAATAACTGTAATTTAATTGATTATATGCAAATACGAAATGCGGAAATTATTATGGTGTTGAATCACCTCCCTTTGCTTCTATTAGGGCCTCTACTCTCAGAGGAAAATTTTCCACCGGATTTTGGTAAATGGCCCAGTAATTTTCTTCCAGTCTTCCCCAAGAGCTTTCATGAGTTCAGTAAGAGATGTTGGGCGATGTAGCAGTCGTCGCCGCAATTCATCCTATAGGTGGCTCTGTGTCTGATCAGTCCATTTCTTCAATCCCTCTTTCCTGAAACCATTCCAACACGCGGCAAGGAGCACTGTCAGCATTCTACATTATTGTGACAATTTTAGAATTGTCCAAAAAAAGTTGCAGCCCTCATTGTTTCAGCTACTGGAACGAGATATCCAACACAAACCATGAAAATGAGCCCCATATCATTACACTGCCTTACCTAACTTAACAGTACACAAATGTAGTCGGAAAAAAACTTGACCATCTGATTGGTAGAGTGTGTACCGAAGTTCATCGCTCTACAAGACACGTTTTCATTGTTCCGAGGACCAGTTTCGGTAAGGCTGTACACCATTCTGAACATCTGAACTGATTCTGCTGATGTGGGGCTTAAGAGCTGCAGCATGCTCATAGAGATCCGGGTCACATTTCCCATTGGCGAATGGTGATTGTATAGGCGGTACTTGAAGTCGCATTTCGGAACTCTGCAGCAATTGTTTCACTTGATATTGCCACTTAACAATGACGTCACTTATAAATGAACGGGCTGTTTGCAAATCTGTAGTACCTCTGATGTTGTTACTTGGAACTTGCTGAGCTCTGTTAAGCAATCCATACTGCACCGATATGAATAACAAATGAGCCCAGAAAGGCATGTTTCTATTTATATTATCTCATGGACATGTAAATTAGGACATGCAACAATGTTTTGCAGGGGTGTTTTTGTTCACTAGTGTATATTCAGTATTTTATTACGTCCAGCATTTCATATACAAGCTAACAGGGACTCTTTTGCTCAGTCACATTCTCTGCTTTCACCATTGAACACTTGCAGAAAATAAAAATAAATGAAAAAAGGCTTATTCTCTCTTTCTCTCTCTCCACTTCCAATTCAATCTCCTATCAGCTTAGCAGGAACCCGTCCTCGTGCTCAGCCAGTGCTCTCTCCCTCGCTGCGGGAGAATTTTAGAAAAGAAAGCCAACATCTAATGAGAGTGGACAACTGTGATGACTTGATTACTCCACATCGACGAGGCCGCATGGTGTTCCTCACAAACCCACCCCCACCCTTCCCTCCCTTGCACATTTCAAAATATCAATCAATGCCCAGGATCCACAATGAAGAAGGACAAAAGACACCATCGAGACAGAGCCCACTACAACAATCATTTATATCCACCATCTTGCAACTCCTCCTCCTCCTCCTCGGTACAAGAGTCCTGCTTTGTCTTAACATCCTCGGAACACACACACAAATGGCTTTGTAATCATATAGTGAGCTCCGAGAACCCATTCGTTGGTGGGAGGGACACCCTGAGGCTTAACGGCCATTCTTCCTACGTACACAGACATACGCTTCCTCCCTGACGGTCATGTAATGCTGGAGGCCCGCGATCGATTGATGAGCCTCATCCTCCCCAGTTTGTTCTACCCCTGCGTAGAATTCCTCCTTCCCTACCCATACACACACACACACACACACACACACAGGCGAACTTGTTGCTCTCACTGCCGCCAGATGCTACTTCGGGGGAGGGGATCTCACCAACTTCGCACACGACTCCAAAACTGACCACTGATTGATCACGCAGTGTCGAGCAAAATCCCATTAAGGCACCTGTCCAATGTCTCCTCCTTGCACGAGCACTCTCTCGCGTAATTAATATAATTTTCCCCAAGAAAGCCGTGGCTAAATTTTCATTTAAAATCTCACCTTTATAGAAACGCCTTGCACGTACCTACCCTTAAGGTCGGAGTCAAATGGACACCAATTCCTTATATAAACTTTTTTTCAGTATCACACTCTATGTTACAGAATCACGGATTACAAGACATTCCAGAATTTAGAATGAAAACTATGAAGTAATGAACGGAGGGTTATGACGGAAGACCCTGCAAGTACTGGGAATACGTGAGGTAATGCTCAACGAAGCTATTAGCCTAGTCCTCATCAACTCCAGTTGCTGGAAGAGATTGTACGTCGAGTATACCACTTAGGAGCTCTCTAAAACAAACCTTTCCAAGTATTCGTACTCAGGCTTTATAAAAAGGTGTAAAAGCAAATGGTTAACTAAAAATCAGCAATGTTTTCAATAAAATAGAAAGATCCTAAACCAGGCAATATTGGACAAATCTTCCAGAGGAAAACCCACACTTACATGAACGCCTGATGTAGTAGCGAAAGCATCCATTTCGAAAAAAAATCCAAAAACCGCAGAGGTCAAAGTAGTAACACGTAGCAACTCTAAATTCATATTCCGTATGGATAGCAATAGTATCGGTTCAGCTTTAAGTCACACATCGAAGTCAATGGTCGCCTAGTAAAACCACTAGCAAAATAAGCGGCCTTATGAGAAATTCCATTTGAATATATCTTTAAAAATCTACCGGTCTGTTTGGGTCCGTCTCTGGAACTTGGCTTCCGGATTCGATCAGTTTGGTATTTCCATGCCAGAAGGTTGAAATTCGGTAGTGGAGTTTACTATGAGCATGTCCTAGCTCAGAATTTAATATGGCTTCGATTGGCCCACTGGAGTCAGATCTATACGGTCTTTGCGTGCCTAGCTTACGGGGGTAGGAATTAGGGAAATCCGTCAGGTCTATACATTATAGGTATGTAAGGGAGTCAGATTTGGTGTGTACATTTCTCTAGAGAAGGTCTACAGGGTGTTTCAAAAGGTATAATCCAAACTTCACACACAGGTAGGAGGCATGAAGGTGAACAGATTCTATTAATACATGAAGGGTCGGAACTCAAGTTAATGGGGGAGCAAATGACAAGTGATAAAGCACACAAATGATGGCACAACACAAACAAGTTGCAGTTCTTTGGCAAGGACTTCTTTTTTTGGGGCCACATGAAATCAGTTGTATACCGAAGACCTGTGACAAGCATTGAAGATCTGGCAGCTCGCATCGCAGTTGTTTCAGACGACATCAGAGAAAGCACCGGAATCTTTGGCCGCATACGGGAATCCATGTTGCGCCGATACCATGCATATGAGGTCATGGCTGGCTCTTTTGTAAAGCTTCAGTGGATTAGCAGTTCCATAATAAACGTGTGCACAGTGCATACTTACTCATGTGTTTTCATGTGCACTCTGATTACTCCTCCCCCCTCACTAAACATAAAGTAATGAATGGATCAATCCATTCCATTCTGGGTAAGTCCCTCCCCTCATGTACCCTCGTATTAACAGAATCTGTTCACCTTCATGCCTCCTACCTGTGTAAAGTTTGAATTATGTCTTTGAAACACCTTGTATATTATTATGAAGTTTAGCTAAACTGTCCAAATGGGGTTGGAGTTGTGGCGGTATACCGTATGTCCGCGGCATATATGATCACGTTCATCATATGGCATCATATGCCATGTAATATGTCATTAAATCAGAAGTAATGAGAAACGAAAGAGGAATGAGAGTTCATTTCCATTTCTGAACGTTGCGTTCAAGAAAATCAACTTTTTGATAAAAAGTGGGGCGAAAAAAGGTAAAGAAGATAAAAAATAGGGAGATATTTTTATCAAATATTTTATAGAGTCAATTTCCTTGAACTCAGGGCTTCGCTGCTTTCCTATACCTTCCGTGGATTAATTTTTAGAATTTGAACTCCATAAAAGATTCATCGTAACAGCCTTGCGGTTCACTGTCCGTGATAGTTCAATTGGGTAGATCAGCGACAGCGAAAGTTATGGCCCCTGCTTCGAAACCAGATCGCGGGTTTTTTTCCTAATTGCAGTTATGGAATGTTAGAAGAATTATCCTCAGCATCTCTACTTCTCTTCGAGTTCTTAACTGTTAGAAAAAGCCAGGCATGCCACTCATTTGAAATCACCGAATAACAGGACGCAATTCCATGAACCCACTATTTAATAGCGCAATCGATTCCATCTAAGCAATTTCGTAATATCGAAGAATCGGAGATTTCCTTAGTTCAATGTAACACGAGACGTGGTAAACATCCAAAATTTATCGATTCCACCTTTTCCCGTGAAGTGCGCATTTTGTTAATTTCGATATTCCGAGAATTTTCAGCACCTTAAACCTTTCGTTCCACTCCTAAGAAGCAATTACTCATCATTCCGAGACCCAGCACACAAGGACGACACTTGCTATTCTCCTTCTCGTTACCGAGTTGAGAACATTTTATTTTTAAATCGCCTCCTCAAGACTTCTTTCCCTCCCAGAGAGTGTGTGTCGCTCGAAACAAAATGTCATTCGGAACACAGGCCGCCGCCTCTTCTCTCCCGAGCGAGATCTCGTGCGAAGAGCCAAGGTTAAATTTCAAAAAAAGTGAAATTAACTTTTTTTGCGGCGGCGGCGGCAGTGTCTCCCCTCTCCTTCTTTTTTACTCCTTCGTTGGCTTCCTTCTCTACATTTCACCCTCATCTCTTTTCCTCCATCCATCCATCTATCTATCTATCTCTCTATCTGGTGGGTGGAAAAGGGCTGGAGAGAGAGAGAGAGAGAGAGAGAGAGAGAGAGAGAGAG